>LPNX010675946.1:141382-250729 GCA_001517045.1 Pseudotsuga menziesii
GGTGTGTCTCTACCTGAAAGGACTTTTATCTTGACTGATTAATTCTTGTTGATTATCCTTAGTTTAGCTAGGTTTTTTTTCACTAGCTAAGGTTTTAGATATGTAGTTTTTTTTGGTAGCTTTGCGATAAGGATCTTGTATATTATACAACTTCATCTTATTCATATTGATTGAGTTTTCATTGAATTCTCACTTGATCCAATACCTATGTAATTTGTCGATTTTATTTTCAACCATCTTTGTTCTTCATGGTATATAATTATCATCTATATGTCTTGTGGATTTGACATAAGTTAAGAAAAATTATATTAAGTGATTAACGAAATTATAATTAAAGAAGATAAGGATTTTGTTAATGTTGTGTTTATATTCATTCATTGCATGTATCTTTATGCACCTAGGGTAGAACATAGCCAAGGCTTTCTCAGCTTCCTCTTGCTTCTTATTAACCTACATGAAAGGACACTACCTTGACAAAGATTTGTCCCTAATAGTGACCTATGGGCCGATAGATGGATTATGATCCCCTAAAAAACAAATTATGGACTAAGACCATTTCTTTTCACATGAAACCATGGGACATGTATCAAGAACCAGATTTGATAGTTTAAACCTCAAAATACAAACAATATCACACTCAAAACCCAAAATTCCTTATGGAGGGCATGTATGTTAGTTTTGGGCCCCATACATGGGCCATGAGCTACTTACATAAATGTTTAGTGTGAGATTCATGATATATGGAACTATACTAAGGAATGGACCTTTAGAACCATCCCTAGTTTGTTAATACTCAAAATGATGACCATATATGACAAGTATGCTGAAGATTCCTTACAGAAAGTTTATGTTGTGTCCTAGAAGACCATGCATGGACCATGATCCCTATATGGAATTGATAAAGAATTAGATCCTCAATTTAAATATTGGTTCATAACAACCATACTCAGTGTTACAAATATTGATACGACCACCATATTCCTCTTGCGGGTTAAAAAATTCCTATGTAGGGTTATGTGATAGATAAGGCCCTAAACATTTCCCATGAGCCATAGAGGAAAATATTGGTGTCAGGATTTTTCTTTTGGTATTGGAGAATTGAATGGGAAATGACAACCAAACATAGCACCCAAAGCTTTAAATTAATGAGCACCATATTAATCTCACATGCCAAAGTATGGTGGCTTCAGGCCCCACACATGGCCCATGAGGCTCAAGGACAAATGTTATGTCCAAACAACCTATATCTTGGCCCCAGAAAATGTATTAGGCACTAAAACTAACCTTTAAAGTGGAAAACCTCAAAATCACCACTAGAATGCACTCTTGGGATGATATTTCCTACTAATTTCTTATGTGGTTGTTGTGGGCCCACACATGGTCCGCGAGCTCTAAAAAAAGTGTTTTGGATCATTACCTTGAATTTCAACCCTAAAATATTTTATGATTCCTGAAGACCATACATGGTGTGATAAACCTTGAAATAAACACCACATCTCACTCATATGCCAAATATTTCCTTTGTACGACTTGTGTGGTGGTCTAGGGTCCCATGTATGGACCATGAGATCCAAAGACAAATTTTATGGTCCAATAACTTGTATTTTTGTATCGACCTTGGCTTTGACACCAAGAAGTTACATATCCATTATAGGACCATATCTTATTGGCGTTATGAAGATTCCATTTGTAAGGTCTATGTGGTGGTTTATGACCCCACAAATATATCATAAGCCCCATATACGGATGTTATAGTGCATTCCTAGGGATTTTAGCATTAAACCATGACATATGCATTGAGAACCATGTCTAGTGCTAGAAAGAGGAAAATGTCTATCATATCTCATTTGTAGGATAATAATTCCCTATGGAGGGTATGCGTGGTGGTTTGAGTGCTTGAACATGGACCATGAGCTTAGAGTAAATTGTTATGAACTATGTTTGTAGGAATTCTGCAACCAGTGCAGAAACCGCTTGTTCCTCTATCATGTATGGTACAAGTACGGAACAAAACACCACAGCAGTATATCCTTTCCCTGGATGGTTAATCTACTAATGAAATCACTCTTATACCTCAGATCTGCAAGCTTTAGTCTTCGTTCCACTTCTCTCCACGTAGTCTACAATACCTGTAAAGAAGCATGAAGAAAACCAGACAACAAGATGAGAGTAACCATATAGATTAACAATCTATATTAGTGATCAAGGAATCTAATAATATTTAACTAATATTAACACAAGTCAAATATGAGAAAGGGAAACACTTTTGTATTAATCAAATAAGAAGGTAAAGCTACAACCAAAGCCTTGATGTTTCCAGCTTTGTCTTCCACAATGGTCTTACAACACTCCACGCTCATGCAAAGCTCTTTGCACACAAACTCACTCAACTTTTCCTCAATACCATACTTCAATCCAATAGCATAAGGATTCTCTTCTTGATCTCCCCTCACATAGTCCATGAAGGCTTCTTTTATAGGCCAAGGGAGGCTCATATGAGATGAGATTATTTAGGAAATGGATAGGGGATGATCCCTATGGGTGAGGAGGTTGAGTGCCACCTCTCCCTAGCTGATAGGAACCATCTCCACGAGGGATTTTGCATGGAAACTTCTCGAATCTTCCTTTTTCCCATTTTAACTATGTCGACGCTTTCTACACATAGGGTAAAGGCGCTAATGATTTTTGTGAATTGGGTAAATGTGTTGGCAGCACATGATTTCAAGAGACAACAGGCGTTGGCTCTCTATCATAAGGGAGAAAAAGAGCCAGCCTACTCAATAGTGGGGAAAAAACATCTAGAAGAATCCTTATCTAGGTTCTCTGAAGGGTTCTTAGGCATCAATGGATATTTTAGGTGCAACAGAATGCCCCCCAAAGTATGAAGCTAGAATGATGTGATAGCTAAAATACTTTGTTAGATATCAATATGCTATCAAAGGCAAAGAGAGACGAGCTCACAACTGACATAAGACCAGTAACTCATTTTTCTGACTCAATCATGGCTGTGGACCAATATATTGCATATCCATGAATATGACTATGTCATGGCTACCAAAAATACAATGTATATCCATGATCAATGATGTAGAAAGCGGAACATGGCTACAGGACATACAAAGTAGATCCATGTTACTCAAACTCAATATTGGACATAGCCACCAAACATACAATGTGGATCCATGTCATGACTACAAATAATCTTCCATCGCAACTTGAGGATAGGCAATTATGCAGATGAAGCCTAATCGCTCAAGGTCTTCATTCCAATCCCCAACCGATATGATTCTAACCTTGCAATTATGTGTCTTGATGTCGAACATGGTAGAAACCACTTGATTACCAGTCATTAATGTAAACTGTTAACAAGTGCGAGGGGAATCACCATTGATGTTAATGATCCCCAAGGTATCTCGGTACATTCTCCCAAGTATGAACAAGGGTTTTGAAGTCGAACACTTGATAGAATCTTTCAATCAGAGGTCATTGATGAAAACCTATTATCGAAAGTGAGGAAACTTTCCATTGAGGCATACAGACTTCAAGGTACTTGACTTGGTTTCTAAACCTAGTTCCTGGATGATGTGTTGATGTCGACGGGAATAGATTCATCCAAGGAGGGCCATGATGTTTCCCCCATCATCGACATGAACCATGGAACAAAATTTGATATTGAAGTGATGAAATAACCATGAAACTGATTCAGACACAACCGACTTTATAGGAAGGTAAAGTTACTAACGAGTTGGATTTAAAAAGAGAAATCCTTTGAAAAAATTGGGGCAAGACAAATGACTTGGAAGCATTGACTTGACAAGACATAAACCAGATGTAATGTAAGGAATATGATGACACATTCTTTGAATTGACTCAAAGGAGTCAAGTGACTCACAAAAGTGGATCAACTCGGAGACAAGCTTCATTCCCAACTGTTCAGAAATGCAAATGCAGACAAGTGCCATGTTCAAAGGTGGACTGTGAGCTGCCATCGATACAAATGAAAAGATATTCTCCTTTCCCTTAATTTCCCCATCACAAAGGATGAGTGCCTCTTTTCACTTTTATGAGTTCAAATAGGGTAACAAACACTCATTGTATCTCATCGAAATATGAGTCCATTCTCATATGTTTTACGAACCTGAGAAAGGAGAGGATCGTTCTCAAAAGAGGGTCTCTCAGATTTTCATTTAACGATTCCATTGAAAGCTAACTCGGTATAGTTCATGTTTAGAGAGTGAACGAAGACAGAAGAAGGCTCCAAAAGGTCCTTTTTCATACAATTTAGTCTCTAGGTCCCGAAAAAGAACAAAATAATGCCCGAGAGAACTCTTCTACCTAAATTCAATTAGAGTATTCATTTTTTGTAATTAGTCAATCTTAACCGAATAAGAGATAAACTACCATCGAAAAGACGACTCTTGAAGTACTTTTATGAGCGTGAAGAAGACAAGTTCACTCGATAATCTTTTCACATTTTAAGGAGTCTGAAAAGAGCTTAAATGTGACGCCATAAGAGGTCCTCTTTTTCATAAGACACTTTTAACGAGTCTGAAAAAGTAGAAAAAGTATACTCAATACCCTCTTACTAGGTTTTTTACAAGCATGTCAAAGGTATAAACGACGCTCGGTACTTTTTCATCTTATCTCAAAGCATGGAAAAATACAAAAGAAACTTACGCATAACCACGACACTTCATAAATATGACCTAGAATCTCTAAAAACCAAGTTAAGACCAATTTCATATAAAAACTATATAAAGTAAATGGTAAAAACCCTAAAATTAAAATATTTTCATTTTAATAATGAAAAAAATTCAAAGTTACTATAAAAAGAGGGTAAATAGTGAAATTTTTACCATTGTGACTTTTTTACCATAGTGAGAGTGAAATTGGTGGAGAAGAGTTGATTTTTAGTTGCAGATTCCGGGAGTTGTGGACCACCTCTGCGCAAACCGCTCAGACCAGGTAATAGCTAACTCTTATCCCTTCATTTTCACTGGTGCATTTCTTGTTTTTAGGGTCAATTTTTTGGTTTTCTGGGAAAATCCCCAAAGGGCGGAGCGCATATAGGATTGCGCCTTTTTCCATTTCGAGAGATGCATCGATGTATCCCTCGAAAGAGGAAAGGGAATTGAAGGTGCTCTATCACCTAGGGGCAAAGGCGTCATCGCTCTTCCCTACATCAGCTAGTGCGCCAGTGGCTGTGACACCTAAAAAATCAAGACACGACCATTTTTAAGAGGTATTTATTTCCTTAAGTGATTTATAGAGGCAATATGGTCATATGGAAAGACAGACAACATGAGCTAGATGACCTCCAGGAAAACAACGATCTAGCTACGTTGAGGGCCCTCCATGGGTGTGGGCTCCTCAAGTTTTTTCGGATACCAAGGATGAGAGCCTATGTGCGGTTGCTAGAGCATAGGATAAGGATGTGGGATCCTGACCAGTAGCATTTTGTAGTGGGTACCTACACTCTCACAATAGATGTAGAAGACATCTACTTTCTAACTGGTCTATCCCATAGGGGAATACCAATGACACTGACAGGGGCATGAGGTGGTGAGGGATTCGTATATGACCTAGTTGATGACCACTGCTCGATTAGAACTCACTTATTTGGTGATAATATTCCCATCAAACACATTATAGAAATTCCATGACTCGACTGTAGCCTTTACCATTCAGAAGGTTGCAGGTACTAGGTTCAGTAACTTGACCATGAGGGCGCACATGTTGTATGCCTTGGAGTGTATGGCTCCCACTCTATTCAAATAGAGTGAGGGTCTCTTGGTTAGTTTGAAAGATCAGCTGACCAAGTGCAGGAGGTGTGAGCTAAAGCAGTTTGGTTATGGGGCGATAGTAGTATCCTTCTTCTTGGAGAGGGTCCCATTGATGAGCCCCCGGTTCCACTGAGCATACTGCATGCAAAGGACCCAAGAATGAGTAGGTGGGTGGATTCTATGGCCCGCCATGGTGGAGGAGGAGGCCCTAGAGTCACCTATGGGCCAACCTTTTTCTATTGACTGCGGAGCCGACTTTTGATGATAGAGGACTATGCCTACGCGGGGACTGACTTTCTTGATGATCCTAACCTACTTCTTCCAGATGGAGACGTATGGGATGATCGAGGTAAGAAAGAAACCATTATATTTGTTTTTCTGTATTTTTAATTTTATATTTGTTTTTTATGTTGTAATGATGAGATGTGCGAAAAATGTCTTGTGTAGATGTTGGGCCTTCCTGTACAGCTGGATCCGCACCCATAGATAGGCGAGGAGCATCCCAGAGATGGTGATCTGCCACACCGAGGCATATGAGGAGCTTGAAGAGATGGAAGAGAAAATACAGTGTTTGACTATGGGGATTCCATACATCTCCATTGATGATCTACCCAAGTACTACCAGTGCCAGACTATCAGGCCGCTTTAGGAGGCTACTCCGTAGAGTGGCTTGGGACGTGATGTGATACCATGAGCATATTCACAATGATTAGCCCATAGTGGCTCCCACATTTTTCATACTATATCTATACTGAAAGCTTCGAAGCTTCAGTTTTTCCCTATATATATATATGTAATTTGAAACTATGAAAGTATCAAACTTCAGGTGATCTGAAATCTTGATGCTTTCATACATTTTGTATCTTAGCTTTACCTTTTATATATATATAAACTTTTATTTACAGATGTGTGTGCAAATGTGATGTGTGGATGTATGCCTAGTAGGAATCCAAATGCATAATTTTTATGTTAAAATAAACTTAACTATGAGCAACATACCAATCTAAGACAAGGTTTGCCAGGGAATCTGATACAGTATTGAAATGTCTTGGAACGTGTTGAAAAGAAATTTGCTCAAAATACCTTTCTAAAATCCTAACTCTTCGGAGTGTATGAAGGAGTACGAGGTTTCGGATGGCGTAGACTCGGTTTAACCGATGCACAACCAACTCCAAGTCTAAGTAAACCCTAATTTATCTTACATCATTAGTGAGGGCTTCCGTCAACAATCCAATCACCGCATGATACTCTACGAGATTGTTGGTGGAGGGACCCAAACAAGTACCCCCTGAACTCACCAAATCACCTGTAGGAGAGTACAGCACCCAAGCTGTCGATGCAAGATTCAAGGTGTAAAGATTAGCACCGTCTGCAAAAATGATAAAGGTAGTCATCTATCCATTAAACATAGAACTTACATAAGTAGGGTTGTGAGAAACACATCTTATATCCACACAAAAACCACACTTTAAAAGAAACAAACAGCACTCTATAAACAATATTTACAATGCAACTATGCTAGATTACCTAGGCATAGTATCTTTTGAGGTAGATCCCTTTGTGGGGCTCTCCCAAAGGTATCCCGTCATAATCCATTAACTCATATGCACCTTTATCTAAAACACGACTGATAATATAAGGCCCATGCCACATAGATTCTAGTTTCCCTGCCCCCAACTTATTGTGTTTCTGGTCATAGGTCAAGACCAAGTCTCCTTCGTTAAAAGAGCAGGGTTGAACAGATCTATTGTATTGAGAATGCATTCATCATTTTTGTGCCGCATTTGCTAAGGTAGCATCAGGACGAGTTTTGTTAAGCTTGTTTAAGTACAGGAACCGTTCTTCTTCTAGGGAGATATTAGGTAAAAGCTCTACTAAAAGTTTCAAATAAGTAATCTCTCACTCTATTGGAATTTTGGCCTCTAGTCCATACACTAATTGGAATGATGTAAAACAAGTGGAATTTTTTACACCAATTAGACTTAGGCCTAGAGCGCAGAAAAAAGTTGCAAATGCCAATTAGAATTAGCCTTCCCTACCATCCATTGAAGCATAGTTTTTATGACTTTATTGATCGCTTCGACCTAACCATTATCCTGTGGATAGTAAGGTGTATAGTTATCATGACGAAACCCTAATTTTGCACTTAATTCTACCATCATCTTTTTTTGGAAATGTGACCCATGATCAGTCATAATATCCCTAGGAATACTGAATCTACCAATAATATGGTTAAAGAGAAAAGGAGCAGTCGTCTTTCCGTATTCGGCGTATGTGGGAATAGCCTCAGCCCATTTAGTGAAGTAATCCACAACCACAATAATGTAGCCATGCCCCTCGGATGAGGTAGGTCTATAGTGCACAAAGTTGATGCCCCATTTTGCAAAAGGGAAAACTGCTATGATAGGATGTAGCAAAGTTGGGTGTGTGCACTTTTGGATGTGAATAGTTGACAGGGCAAGAATTTTTTGATAGTTTCAATACAATACATGAAGATCGAAGGAAAAAAATACCCAACGCACAAATCTTCTGGGAAGTAGCCAACCCCGCAAGGTGATCGCTATAGGCTCCAGAGTGGCAGACATTTAAAATGATCTCAGCATCATCGTGAGTGAGACACCGTCGTAATGTGGAGTCAACACCATGGAGGTAAAAGTATCATTGATAATGAGATAATACTTGGCTTGGTAGCAGATGCGATGACGCTCATCGTGAGTGGCATTAGGATGATATCATTGAGTCTGGAGATAGAGAATGAGAGCTCCATACCATGGTTCAGTCATACTAATGAGGAATAAAGATTCATTGGGTAATGAATAAATAGGTTATGTTCTCTCAGTATATGGGGAGGCTCACACATCAACCCAGCGAAGACAAGGGACTTCTTAGAACTAGTTTTGACAAATTCGAACTCAAACTCCTAAAGAATGAAAATCCAATGTGAAAATTTGCCCCCAAGTACTTGACGAGTCAAGATATAATACATGGGGTTAGAATCCTCGTAAACAATAGTTGTATGGAGAAAGATGTAATGACGAAACTTCTAGACCGCGATGACCATGGCTAGAGCAAGTTTGTCCACATGTAAATAGTGGGTTTCCAGGTCTAAAAGAAGCTTACTTACATAATATATCACATGTTCTTGATAGTTTTCATTGGTCTGGACTAAGACCATACCAATGGTGGAAAGAGATGCATCCACATACAGGGAATAATTCTTTGTATAATCTGGTGATTGTAACACAGGTGCGTGAGTAAGAGCATGTTTGCGATTATTGAACATGTGCTACGCCAAGTCATCCCAAACAAAGGGGGTATCCTTTTTCAATAATCGCATAAAACCATGAGTCTTTTCAACATAATTGTAGATGAAATGACGTAAAAAAATTTCTTTCCCTTGTAAACTTTCGAGTTCTGTAACGTTGGTGGAGGCAGGTAGGGCCAGGATAGCTTCAATTTTCAGAGGGTTGATATGGATGCCATCCTTGGACACAATGAATCCAAGCAATTGGTTGGTATCAACACAGAAAACACATTTATGTGGGTTTAATCGAATGTTAAAATGGATACATCTGAGAAAAATGGCTCTCAAATGATCAACATGATGATCTCGCTGCTTCGAATGAGTAGGTAGGACATTAAGATAAGGTTCCACAATGTGTTTAATGTCGTGGAAAGCGTATGACATGGCGCATTGAAATATAGTGCTAGCATTTTTCAATCCAAAATGGATTTTTCTATAGGCAAAGGTCCCCCATGGGAAAACGAAAGTCATCTTATGTTGGTTTGATGGGAGTATCTATATCTGATTGTAGACAAAGAAGCCATCCACAAATGAAAAGATGACACCCTCAACACAGCTGTCGATAATTTGATCGATGTATAGGGTGGGGAAGTTTTCCTTAGGAAAATCCTGATTCAAATCCCAAAAATCAATGCAAACCCTAATAGTACCCTTTTTTATTGACAGCGACTATGTAGGACACCCATTCAGTCAAGGGCACGAGGTAAATGAAACCGTCCCTGAGAAGTTTTTCAACTTCTTCCTTGATAGTTTTTTCTTTCCTTGGATGGACCCGATGTAACTTCTATCGAACTAGCTTTGCACCAAGGTAGGTTTTAATCTAGTGAAAAACAATAGAGGGATCTATCCATGGCATTTCCTCATAGGTCCAAGCAAAAACATCTTTGAATTCCTTAAATAAGGTTGTATAAGACTGTATCTCTGTAGTTGAAGAGTTCTTGCCTATTTGGATGTTCTCTGAAATACCAGGTTTCACTGATATATCCACTGGGATGGTTTTGGTAATGTTACATAAATTACCCTCAGATTTGACATCACAAGTGAGGATCAGAGACAGAGGATCAATGACTATATCAAAAGAAACCATTGATGCAAATTGTTCTTCTACCATATGGCAATGGGGAATGAAAGAGGACTAATGGTGATGATATTTCCAAGACATCTCATCTAGGGACATAAATTCCATGATGGATTCATCAGAGGGAAGTGTATGTGAAAGATAATCTAGAGACAGGGGGGGGGGATTCTAGCCAATATGGTAGGTGATAAGGATATGAAGCCACCAACAAATGATCATTAATGGTGGGGTCACTAGTGGTATGGATAGTGTGGTACATTTCCTCAAAAGGACTCATTGATGTTGATTCAACAATGGACTTTCCTTTATCTATAATAGAGGTAGAAATCATGTTCACGGATGCAGACTACGAAACACGAGGAGGATTAGATAACGAAGAGTTTGCCATGAGCAAAGAATATTTGATGAGACCTACTCCAATGTTCTGATATTGTGGGGTTGTCAAAAGTGTAACATTGTTTGCAGTATTCAAGGTGGCATTCAGTGAACAAAAATCTAACTGATCAATCGTAACAATATTCCCTTGGAATGGGAACTGAACTATCAGAAAAAATGAATGAAGCAACATCTTGCATATTATAAAACCAGTTGCGACCTAGGAGAATATTGTAATCCAAAGGAGCATCAACAACTTCAACATGACTAGAAACTAATTTTCCCCCCAGCTCTACCTGGAGAGAGGGCAGTAATCCATAAGGTTGAAATCCATGACCATCAAAGGCCTTTAGTGTCAAGGGTGAACAATTAATTTTAGGAGAACTGATGGTTCTCCAACAAGACAAATACATGACCGAGGTAGAGGCTCCCTCGTCCAATATGGTACGATGGATGGTCTTTCCAATAGCCTTTGTGGAGAACTAGAAATCCAACTGATGTGAGAGCCTAGTTTTGAAATCATCCAACTTGAAAGCGATAATGTTGTTATTTTCAGGATCCAAAACTCCAAGGCCTGTTAGAAAATTCTTTTGTTGTGTAGGACATGTTTGGAGTACCTCAAGAGCCAACATAGCGTAGTTTGCTTGGGCTAGATATTCGACTATATTATAGTACAGGGTTGCACATGTGTTAGGGTTAAGAATGGACTTTTGAAGTGTACTCTTACGTGGGTGAATAATTGTATCAGGAATAGTTTTTTTTATCTGAATACCGTTACTTGAAGGAGGGGTGGAAACTAAATGTTTGTCAGATGGAACATCGTCATATTTCTCTTCCGGAGGAGGGTCATAAATTTGGGATATTGTGCTAAGGTGAACTGTTTCACTTGACATCATTTTGACTTCATCACTAGAATATGAAGAAGTCCCATGCAAGGATTGATGATCAATCAATTGTTGTTGGGTGGGGAAAGGGTCTGTAAGAATTGTCAGAGTAGGTAAGTTTTTCAAAAAAATTCTAACTTCCTCTCTACGAGGACACTCTTTACTAAAGTGATCACCTCCACAAATCACGCAGGGAAACTTTGCCTTTCTCTTTTTCTTAGAATTAGTATTTCATGGTTTTGTGTTTTACCTTCCTGTTGGTTATAGAATTTCTTAGATTTATTTTTACCTTTCTTCTTTCCTCCTAAATATTTAGCGTAGTGAACCGCATTTACTTCGGTGGAAAAAACAGGAGGGGATGCAATTTTGGGTGGTGGAACAGGTTGACTAGCTAGTGCAGTAGGTTGATTTTGCTTTTTCACGAATTTGTCATCGATTAGTTCTATTGCAGTTCTTAAGAGGTATGATGTAGGGAGAGGAGCATGAGGAATTAAGTTATACAAAGTGCATGATTGTGAATAAACCCAGTCTATGCACTGAGCACAGATACTGGCTTACTCCTCCGTAATATCACCTCCCATGGCAACATCCCTAGCAATGGGGGGGAGTAAATATTTTGTAAGCCAATCAGCGAGTAACTGATCAGGAATGGGAGCCTTAATCAACCTACGTCTTTGTCTCCATTCATGTATATGATCAAATATATGGGCGGAAGTAGTCTGGCGAAACAAGGTTAACAGGTCTGTAGTTGTCTCGTACCAGATTGGTAACTAAAAATGGGTTAAACATTCCATTGCTAAGGTATTAAAGTCCCAAAATAAATGCTAGGGTAGCTTGATATACCATTTCACAACTACTCTGGTGAGGGTTCTTTGAAATAACCATAGACAGATTGAACTATCCATTAGAGAATTTGATGAGCACCACAGATGAAAAGTCATCATGTGGTTTTTGGGATCCTCACCAGGTTCACCATCAAATTTAGCTATGTCTGAGGGTAACTTAACCGGGATCATCGGTCATGGGGGATCATGATGTATCAGATCGTTGATCAATCTGAACAGATCTGGAAAATCTAACGTAGCCAGAAATGGCAATTGTTGATTAGGTTGAGGATATTGGTATTATTGGTATGACATTTGCGGACCAGTAGGACCATAATCAGATTGATAAATAGGTATAGATGATGTATCCATGACCGGTTGGTTAAGTGGTTGATTTCTAATAGATATACTAGAAGTTCTTCCACGTGACGAGCCACTCGAGGGAGGTGGGCCTCCAGGGGGCGGGCCTCCAGGTGGAGGCCCTCCAAGGGGTGGTGGTGTTCCTCCAAACAATGGTCCTCCAAGTGGTGGTCCTCTAGGTGGTGGCCCTCCAAGTGGTGGTGCTCCATATAATTGTCCTCCAAACGATGGTCCTCTAGATGGTCCACCAGTTCCTCTAGGTCCTCTACGGGGTCCTCAAGGATGTGGGCCTCTGGGTGGACTTCCAAAAACTCCAACGGTGTTTACAAAAGATTCTCCATAGGATGGATCATTAGACCAATTAGGTTTCCCCCAAGGGACATAAGAATTAACAAAGTAGGGAATTCCAGGATAAACAGCTACCGACGTTGCAGGTTGATACACTTGATGAATCGTAGGTGGTTGATTCCTAAGGTAAGTATATCCCCAAGAAGGTAGACTGGCAGTAGGTTGGACCCATGAAGGTCCTCCCTAGCCAGAACAGGGTACAACCATGTTGGTATTAGAAGGAGCGGTATTTAGTGTTGGTGGTCCCATTGGTAAATTCTTCCCCATACTAGAAATGGTTCCCCCTATCGATAAAGAAACTTGAGCAATAGCCAAACCAAAGAGGTGACCGCCATAGGCTCTAGAGTGGAAATCATTTAAATTGATCTCATCTTCATCATGAGTGAGGAATCGTCGTAATATGGATTCAACACCATGGCAGTATAAAGTATCATTGATAATGAGATAATACTTGACTTGGTATTGGATGCGACAACTCCCATCATGAGTGGCATCAGGATGATATCGTTGAGTCTGGAGATAGAGAATGAGATCTCCATACTAGGGGTCAGTCATACTAATGAGGAATAAATATTCATCAGGAAATGAATCAATATGCTATGTTCTCTCATTAATATGGGGAAGGTCGCACATCAACTTAGCGAAACAAGGGACTTCTTAGAACTAGTTTTGGCAAATTCCAACTCAAACTCCTAGAGAATGAAAATCCAGCGTGATTATTTTCCCCCAAGTACTTGACGAGTAAAGATATAATACATGGGGTTATAATCCGCATAAACAATAGTTGTATGGAGCAAGATGTAATGACAGAAATTTTGGACCGCGATGACCGTGGCCAAAGCAAGTTTCTTCACATTTGAATAGTGGGATTTTGAGTCTAAAAGACTCTTACTTACGTAATATATCACATGTTCTTGATCGTTTTCATCGATCTGGACTAATACCATACCAATTGTTGAAAGAGATGCAACCACATATAGGGAATAATCCTTTGTATAATCTAGTGATTGCAGCACAGGTGCATGCATAAGAGCGTGTTTGAGGTTATTCAATGTGTGTTGCGCCAAGTCATCCAAAACAAATGGGGTATCCTTTTTCAATAATCGCATAAAACCATGTGTCTTTTCAGCATAATTGTAGACGAAACAACGTAAAAAAAAAATTCCTTCCCTTGCAAACTTTGGAGTTCTGTAACGTTGGTGGGGGAGGGTAGGGCCAAGATAGCTTCAATTTTCAGAGGGCTGATATGGATTCCATCCTTGGACACAATGAATCCAAGTAGTCGGGTGGTCTCAAAATAGAAAACACATTTATGTGGGTTTAATCAAATGTTAAAATGGTGACATCTTAGAAAAATGGCTCTCAAATGATCAACATGATAATCCCGCTGCTTCGAATGAGCAGGAAGGTCATCAAGATAAGGTTCCACATTGTGTTAAATGTCATGGAAAGCGTATGACATGGCACATTGAAATGTAGCACTAGCATTTTTCAATCCAAAAGGGAGTTTTCTATAGGCAAACGTCCCCCATGGGAAAATGAAAGTTGTCTTATGTTGGTCTGATGGGAGTATCTCGATCTTATTGTAGCTAGAGAAGCCATCCATAAATGAAAAGATGACACCCTCGACACAGTTGTCAATAATTTGATCGATGTACGGGGTGGGGAAGTTGTCCTTAGGAAAATACTGATTCAAATCGCAAAAATGAATGCAAGCCCTAATAGTACCCTGCTTTTTATTAACAGGGACTATGTAGGACACCCATTCAGTCAAGGGCACAAGGTAAATGAAACCAGCCCTGAGAAATTTTTCAAATTCTTCCTCGATGGCTGCTACTTTCCTCAAATGTACCTGTTGTAACTTCTGTCGAACTAGCTTGGAACCAGGGTAGGTTTTAATCTCGTGAAAAACAATAGAAGGATCTATCCATGGAATTTACTCATAGGTCCAAGCAAAAACGTCTCTGAATTCCTTAAATAAGGTTGTATAAGATTGTATCTCTGAAGGTAAAGAGTTATGGCCTATCTAGATGTTCTCTAAAATACCAGGTTTCACTGATATATCCATTGGGATGGTTTTGGTAATGTTACATAAATTACCCTCAGATTCGACATCACGAGTGAGGATCGGAGACTAAGGATCAATGACTATATCAGAAGAAACCGTTGATGCAAATTGTTCTTCTACCATATGGCAATGGGGAAGGAAAGAGGATTGATGGTGATGATATTTCCAAGGCATCTCATATAGGGACATAAATTCCATGATGGATTCGTTAGAGGGAAGTGTATGTGAAAGATAATCTAGAGACGGGGGGGTTCTAGCCAATACAGTAGATGATAAGGATATAGTAGGTGATAAGGATCTAAAACCACCAACAAATGATCGTTGATGGCTGGGTCACTGGTGGTTTGGATAGTGTGGTACATTTCCTCCAAAGGACTCATTGATGTTTATTAAGCAATGGACTTTCCTTTATCTATAGTAGAGGTAGAAATCATGTTCACGGATGCAGACTGCAAAATAGGAGGAGGATTGGATAACGAAAAAGATTCCCATGAGCGAAGAATATTTGATGAGAACTACTACAATGTTCTAATATTGTAGGGTTGTCAAAAGCATAACGTTTTTTGTTGTATTCAAGTTGGAATTCAGTGACCAAAAATCTAACTGATCAACTATAACAATCTTCCCTTTGAATGGGAACTGAACTATCAGAAAAATAGATGAAGCAACAGCTTGCATAGCATAAAACCAGTTGCGACCTAGGAGAATATTTTAATCCAAAGGAGCGTCAATGACTACAACATGAATGGAAACTAATCCCCCCCCCATTTCTACTTGGAGAGAGGGCAGTAATCCATAAGGTTCAAATCCACGACCATAAAAGGAATTTAGTGTCGTGGGTGAACAATTAATTTCAGGAGAACTAATGGCTCTCCAACAAGACAAATACATGACTGAGGTAGAGGCTCCCTCAACTAATACAGTACGATGGATGGTCTTTCCAATAGCCTTTGTGGACAACTGGAAATCCAAATGATATGAGAGCCAAGTTTTGAAATCATCCAACTTAAAGGCGATAATGTTGTTATTTTCATGAACCAAAACTCCAAGGCCTGTTAGAAAATTCTTTTGTTGTGCAAGACATGTTTAGAGTACCTCAAGAATTGACATAGCGCAGGGTGCTTGGGCCATCTTTTCAATTATATTATAGTACTGGGCTGCACATGCGTTAGGGTTAAGAATGGACTTTCGAAGTGTACTCTTATGTGGGCAAATAATTGTATCAGAAATAGGTTTTTCGATCTGAAGACCGTTACTTTAAGGAGGGGCGAAAACTAAATGTTTGTCATATGGAGCATCATTAGCTTTCTCTTTCGGAGGAGGGTCATAACTTTGGGATCTTGTGTTAAGGTGAATTGCTTCACTTGACATCATTTTGACTTCATCAATGGAGGATGAAGAAGGTCCACGCAAGCATTGATGATCAATCAATTGTTGTTGGGTGGGGAAAGGGTCTGTAATAATTGTCAGGGAAGGTGAGTTTTTGAAAAAAATTCTAACTTCCTCTCTACTGTTAGATTTTTATCATTCAAGCTAGCATTATCTTAGGATCTTATCAGAGAGAATAACATGCAAAACAATAAACACAAGAGACGAAAGACACAAAGAATTTTCCTTGGGGAAACCATAAAGGAGAAAACCCCGCAACTTCGTCAGAGATAGAATGAGCACCAATGGCAGCAGTAAAACCCGAAAAATAGAAAGATGATCTCCACAGCTTCTCTCTCTCTCTCACTTGAGAGAGCTACTTCTCTCTCACTCATGTGCCCCAATGAGTGAGTGTGTGTGTGATAAATAGAGAGGCCCACTCTCTATTTATATTCTTCCGTTCACTTAATGTCCACTTTAACATGTCGGCCCCACTTAACAATTACTTACTAGAGCCAACATCTCTTGGAAAGTCTAATAACCCTAGTGCCCCACAACTATGGGGAATTTTCCCTCCGATCAACAAGGAGGGTTAACCTTGACACAAATGTGGGGACTATTTCCCTGACTTACAATGGAGGGTTAACCTCAATGACTTTACATGACTTGTTTACATTATTGAATCTCCCGATCAGAACATCGGGGCATGACATGACTCAATTACATTGCAGATACTTCCCAGAATAAACATCGGGGTACAATATACAAGTGAATACATTCTAAAATTACAAATACATCAACAATTCCCTCTTAACTAGGAAGGTATTCTCTCAACACAATTTATCAGCACAAGTCTTCTTCTCTGTATCATATGGATCATCATCAAGTCATATTCATCTTCAAGTCATCTTCATCTTCAAGTCATCTTCATTGTCAAGTCATCTTCATCGTCAAGTCATATTCATTGTCAAGTCATCTTCATCAAGTCTGGATCATCACTCGATCATCATCGAGTCTAGATCATCACTTGATCTAGATTGTCACTGCTGGATCATCACTTGATCTAGATCGTCACTGTTGGATCATCATCAAGTCTAGATCATCACTTGATCTGGATCGTCATTGTTGGATGATCATCAAGTCTGGATCATCACTTGATCTAGATCGTCACTGCTGGATCATCACTTGATCTGGATCGTCACTGCTGGATGATCATCAAGTCTGGATCATCACTTGGTCTAGATCGTCACTATTGGATCATCACTTGATCTAGATCGTCACTGCTGGATCATCATCAAGTCTGGATCATCACTTGATCTAGATCATCATCAAAGATGGATCATCACTGAACAATCATCATCATTACTGATTCTACTATCTCAATCAAATGGTGCTATCTCTTCATTCTTCTCGTCATAGGAAGTTCTACAGAGCTAGCCCTTTTTCATGCTGGTTGTAGGCCTACCCTTCATGTAGGTCTTCAACGTTTATATCTGACCCTAAGTCAAAATGGCCTGCCCAGCTCTTACATCTGACCTCATCTTGTTAGAAAGGCATGCCCAACACTCACATTTGACCTCATCTTGTCAGAAAGGCCCAACACTCATAGCTGACCATGTGTAAACACATCGCGCCAGAATTGTTCAGCACTTACATCCGACCTCATCTTTTCGAAAAGGCTCTACACTTAAATCTGACCTCATCTTGTTAGAAAGGCTCTGCACTTACATCCGACCTCATCTTGTCAGAAATATTCTACACTTACATTCGACCATGTTCGAAAACATCTCATCGAAAGGGCTCTCAATCCCAGACTAAGGATTCCCAGTAACTCACCAGGTTCCTCCATTCTCCCAGAGAATGGCATCATCCCTTATATCTTATCAAGTGGGAACACATCCCTCAATCACATCAGAATGGCCCTGCATTTATATCTGATCATGTGAGACTACATCCCTCAATCATATTAAAATGGCCCTCATTCCCAGACTAAGTATTCCTGGTAACTGACTAGGTGCCTCCATTCTCCCAGAGAATGGCAACTTAGAACCAAGATGAGTGTTCCTAGTAACTGACCAGGTTCCTCCATTCCAAGAATGGAATTCAACACTTATATCTGATCATGTAGGAACCAATCCTACAATCACATCAGAATGGCTCAGCACTCACATCTGACATGGAAGGAACCAAATCCTCTCACCATGACAGAATGGCTCAGCCCTTACATTTGACCATGGAAGGAACCTAATCCTCTCACCATGTCAGAATGGCTCTAGGTCTCATCATTTCCCCTTGGATGGAATCTCGATCTGGAGAACACCAAGCTTCTCCCTGAAGTACTCAAACTTCACTTTGGAAATTTCTAGCATAGAATCACATCAGGGATGATTACGTTCAAGGATAACCTGCGAGCTTCTCCAGGACCGATTACATCTGAGTACAACCTATAAGTTTGTTTACATCTGAGCAACCTACGAGCTTCTCCGGGATTTATGCTCAAACAACCTATCTCACCGACTATGCTAGAACTCCCTCTTTCGAGAGATCTTGATCTGGATCACATACTGGAGATTCACTGCTCCTCTCTCCCATATAGCAAGTGGAAACATATTTTTTCTCATCTGTACTCAGCGCCATGCAGGACTCCATCTTGCCAAACCAAGAAATCACACTTGATCTCATACTGAAGTAGCACCTCGAAGTGCTCTTCCTATCAATGGCACTGCCTACCCAATACGAATCCTCATAACCCTCTAGGTTAATCTTCTGATTCCCCTCATACTTGAGCCCATAATCAACTATACCCTTCAGGTACCTCAGTGCATGCTTTTCAACCATCAGGTGAACATGTCTCAATGTGTTCATAGCAAAGCAAATATCTGGTCTCGTATTTGTCAGGTTCATTAAGGAATAAATCATCTGACAATACATCATGGCATCAACTGACTCTGATGAAGCAACACTCAATAGCTTCAGGTTTGATGCCATAGGTGTGGTCATGGCCTTGCAGTCCATCATCCTAAACCTCTTTAGGATCTCTGTACTACATACTTCCCTTGTCCACACCTCAATCCCTAGAACGCAGTGCATCATCCCCAAGTCCTTTATCTTGAACTCGGCAACAAGTCTTCTTCTTGCAAATTTAATGAGTTCCTCTTTTCTGTCAAGAACAAGTCATCGACATATAACAGGAGCATCACTAGTCTCCCACCTTCAACCTTGAAAAAAAGGTTGGAATCCTCTTTACTCTTAGTAAATCCTAGAGTCATCAGTAATCTGTCCATCATGTCGTACCATGTCGAACATCAAGATCTTCTGCAGTCACTCCCTCTGAAGCGGAGCATCATTATCCCTCTGTCTTTCGTACTCTATGCACTGAAACATTATGTACCTGAGTGACAAGTAGCTTCCTCTGCTACTAATATTCTATGTATCCATCTAGGGTCACTGGATACCAAGATCCTCTATCTTGAATCTTTTCAAAATTTCTTCTCGCACCCATCTATGAGCTTGTCATCCTCTATAGGCTTTCATCTTCAACCTTGTATCAAAGGTTCAGGTCTTCATCAAGCTCATCATGAATGTGTTATCTCATGGGTGTCTTCTGAGCTCATACAAGGCCTTCTTTCATTTGCACACATGATTCTTCCTATCATGTGTCTCAACTCCCACTGGCTGCAAATGTCTCTTCGTAGTCTATGCCTTATTTTCGTGAGAAGCCTCGTTCTATGAATCTTGCCTTGTATCCCATGATGTTTCCATCTACTACATGATGAAACTATGAACTTCCCTTCATGTATCGATACTGCATCCTAGACATCATTCTTCTTGAATTGGTCTTCCCTTTCTTCTTGGTTACACGATCTTTCCTACAAGTCAAATGCATTAGTTGTATGGTTAGAAACATTTTATAAGGCATATTCATAATGGCAAATTCTTATGCATAAACATATGATCATGCAACTATTTTAGCCAATACAACATTCATCCATACTCATGGAAACTTTCTAGATGCCTTCCATCTCTACCAGGACAACATTGAGATTGTGCACTAATCCAATATGTCAGCAAAGAGGTTTCATTCTAGATAAGTAGCAATGGAGAGTTATATAGCACCATGAGCTACTTACCCATCACATGTGTATTAGTAGTATACTGTCATTAATGCAAACATTCTATCATGGATAATACATCAACTGAATATAAACAAATGCATAACAAAACAATATCATGAAATGACAATTGAATACCTATCTTTATTTGTTTCATGGGTAGACTCCTTCTTGAGATTTCAGCTTCATCATCTTCTTCATTCATCATTTCTTATCCAAATGTTAAGATGGATAAGAGTTTCTTCAAGAGTTGAGTCCTTCATATTCCTCATCACTTGAGGGATCTTCTTTCGATGGTGAGAGCTTGACCTTCATTTGCTCCCATCTTCTCTTCTCTGATTATGAGTTGAGCTTCTTCTTCTTCCCAAAGTCTGTTGAAAGTAATAATTTCCTTCTGGCACACATTCCTCTAATGAATGAATCCCATAAACTTGGGAGGCCATTCAAGGTAACTTATGCATTCTCCACTTCTTCTTCTATTGCTACAAGTTGTTCTTTGATTTGAGAGACCCTCGTAAAGTATGACTGTATGGTCTCTGCATTATGGATCTTCACATTCTTCAACTATTTTCTCAAAGTCATATTCTGATTTATGTTCTTCCCTTCAAATAGATTGGTCAAGGAATCAAACATCCCTTTCGGTGTCTTTAGGGAAGACACTTGTGGTATAAGGTGATCCGCGATTGAATCAACAATTATCTTCTTGACCTTGACCAAGTTCTTCTGGAGTAAGGCCATTAGCCTCATCTCCCTCTGGAACTGGAACCTCTCTACTCATGTAGGTGTCCAATTCATTTTCTTTAGAGAGATCATATACTTCCATGCTTGGAAGTTTTCAACTTCACCAAGATTATCGTCAAGCTGATGTGATAGATCACTTTGAAATGATAACCTCAAATGAAAGTAGTAAAAGATTAGACCTTACCGATTTGAGGTGTCCGTCTTGGTTTCAGAGCTGGCCGATCTAGAGTTTGTCAGAGAAACCCTAATTTTAAAAACATGGAATCTTTTACATCTGATTGGCTAGAAAGATATACCTCTTCAAGGTGATATGTCCAATGTACTCCCTTTCTAAAAACAGTGGAGGGAATCTCTCGAAACAGGAAGCCCTAGTTTTCCAATTTCTTCTGCAGAAATACATGATACTGGTTTTGCGGTATCTCCGCAATTACTGCTCCTCTGTGTCTAAACCTTTGCACTGAGTTATCCTCACCTGTCCATGTTCCAACGCCATAGGTTTCACCAATTAGGACTTATGATCATTTTCCCAAGGTAACCTGTTTCAGGACTGTTCAGCACAGTAAAGTTGTACGGATTTCCATGTGTCACTGTTTCATATTCGAGGTCTAATACTTCTACCATTGAAAGTACAGTCTGTGCCCTTTCTGGAACATCTTCAAAATTTTCATTTGCACCTTTGTAGCCCAAGATATATCAATTATCCTCAGGTGTCTTGTTTAGGGATGAATCCTGGAAGAGACTGGAACCCTAACTTGGAGGGATCATATCTCCTAGAATATAGTGAATCTGAGAGTGACTGTTGGATACAATGTAAATCAAGATTTTATATTTGGCCTATGAAGTTTTTAGCTCCTGAACCTTCTCCAATCCCAAGATATAGCGAATGTACCAAAACTTATTAGTTTTAGTATTTTAGGGTTTTTCCAGCTTTAGGTCAAACTAGGGTTTGACTTTCGTGGAGTTACACCCAACCAAAAATCTCGACCTAGGTCTCTAAAATTCGATTTGATGAGGAGATAAATCCTATGCCGGGCTCACTCAAAAATTCCTCTTCTGTAAGAATCACTAATTTCCCACACCAAAAACTGAAAATTTCCGGATTCAAATTCTGCTTCGACAGAAAGATGCGCCCTTCAATGGAGAGTCAGCCTAGCATACTTTTGTTGATGGATTGTGGAGAGACACCCAAAAAGTAAGAATCGCTAGCTTCTGCAACTGCACAATGTCTTCTTCTCAGGTTAGCTCTGATACCATGTTGTATTTTTATCATTCACGCTAGCATTATCTTAGGATCTTATCTGAGAGAATAACATGCACAACAATAAACACAAGAGACAAGAGACAAAGAATTTTCCTTGGGGAAACCATAAAGGAGAAAACCTCACAACTTCCTCAGAGATAAATGAGCACCAATGGCAGCATTAAAACCAAAAAAAAGAAATATTATCTCCACAACTTCTCGAGTCTCTCTCTCACTTGAGAGAGCTACTTCTCTCTCACTCATGCGCCCCAATGAGTGAGTGTGTGTGTGATAAATAGAGAGGCTCACTCTCTATTTATATTCTTCTGTTCACTTAATGTCCACTTTAACATGTCAGCCCCACTTAACAATTACTTACTAGAGTCGACATATCTAGGAGAATCTAATAACCCTAGTGCCCCACAACTGTGGGGACTTTTCCCTCCGATCAACAAGGAGGGTTAACCTTGATACAAATGTGGGGACTATTTCCCCGACTTACAATGGAGGGTTAACCTCAATGACTTTACATGACTTGTTTACATTATTGAATCTCCTGATCGGAACATCAGGGCATGACATAACTCAATTACATTATAGATACTTCCCGGAATAAACATCTGGGTAAAATATACAAGTGAATACATTCTGAAGTTACAAATACATCAACATCTACAAGGACACTCTTTACTAAAGTGATCACCTCCACAAATCAGGCAGGGAAACTTCGCCTTTCTCTTTTTCTTATAATTAGTATCATGGTTTTGTGTTTTACCTTCCTGTTAGTTATCGAATTTCTTACATTTATTTTTACCTTTCTTCTTTCCTCCTAAATATTCATCGAATTTAACCACATTTACTTCGGTGGAAAGAACAGGAGGGGATGTAGTTTTGGGTGGTGGAACAGGTTGACTAGATGGTGCGACAGGTTGATTTTTTATTTTCATAGATTTTACCATCGATTGTGTTTGAATTAAACCAATAATGCCATGAGCGAATGGTTCTATTGCAAGTCTTGAGGGATCCAATGTAGGTCGAGGACCATGAGGAATTAAGTCATACAAAGTGCCTGACTAGGAATAATCCAAGTCTAGGTACTGAGCATGGATATTGGCATGCTCCTCTGTAATAGCACATCCCATGGAAACATCCCTAGCAATGGGGGGAAGTAAATATTTTGTAAGCCAATCAGCCAGTAACTGATCAGGAATGGGAGCCTTAATCAACCTATGTCTTTGTCTCCATTCATGTATATGATCGAAGATATGGGTGGAAGTAGTCTGGTGAAATGAGGTTAACAAGTCTGTATCTGTCTCGTACTGAATCGGTAACTGGAAATGGGTTAAACATTCCATTGATAAGGTATTAAATTCCCAAATGGAATGTTGGGGTAGCTCGATATACCATTTCGCAGCTACTCTGGTGAGGTTTCTTTGAAATAACCGTAGACGGATTGAACTATCCATCAGAAAATTTGATGAGCACCACATATGAAAAGTCATCACGTGGTTTTTGGGATCCACACCAAGTTCACCATCGAATTTAGGTATGTCTGAGGGTAACTTAACCAAGATTTTCGGCCATGAGGGATCATGATGTATCAAATCATTGATCAATCTAGACAGATATGGAAAATATAACGTAGCCAGAAATGGCAATAGTTGATTAGGTTGAGGATATTGGTAGTATTGGTATGACATTTGCAGACCCGTAGGACCATAAGAAGATTGATAAATGGGTGTAGATGATGTCTCCATGACCGATTGGTTAAGTGGTTGATTTCCAAAAGATCCACTAGAAGGCCTGCCAGGCAGTGGGCCACTCGAGGGAGGTGGGCCTCTAGGGGGTAGGCCTCCATGTAGAGGTCCTCAAGGGGGTGGTGGTGTTCCTCCAAATGGTGGTCCTCTAAGTGGTGGTCATCCGGGTGGTGGTCCTCTAGGTGGTGGTTCTCCATATGGTGGTCCTCCAGACAATGGTCCTCCAGATGGTGGTCCTCCAGATTGTCCACTAGGTCCTCCAGGTCCTCTGGGTCCTCTAGGTCCTCTAGGGGGTCCTCAAGGAGGAGGGTTTCCGGGTGGACCTCCAAAACCACCAACAGTGTTTACAAAAGATGCTTCATAGGATGGAACATTAGACCATTTAGGTTGCCCCCAAGGGACATAAGCATTCTCATGGTAGGGAATTCTAGAATAAGTCGTTGCCGATGGTGCAGGTTGATACACTTGATGAATCGTAGGCGGCTGATTCCCAAGGTAAGTATATCCCCAAGAAGGCAGACTGGCGGTAGGGTGGACCCATGAAGGTCCTCCTTGGTTAGAAGAGGGTGCAACCGTGTTGGTATTAGGAGGAGGGGTATTTACTACCAGTGTTCCTGTTGGTAAATTATCCCCCATACTAGAAATGGTTCCCCGATAGGTAAAGCAACTTGCGCTGGGGAATTCCACCCAGGTGTAGAAACTATCAGGGAAGTGGAAACTAATGGAGAATTTTGGCTGGGTGGGGTGGGGGTGGAGGTTTGACTTGGATCTTGAGTAACCATGTTCAGGGTCGATGACCCTAATACGGGAGCTACATGAGGTGACGAAAGGGCATGATCTCTAGGTGGGGTTGTTCTTGAAAGGTGGGGAAGAGAAGCAAAACTTCTCCTTCTTAAATTCTCTCCCATATTGCGTAAATGGTCAATATATTTCTAGAAGAATTCTACATTTGATGAAGCATTTCTAAGGGTTTTTCTCATAGGAGTTAGTACCGAGGGAACTGGTTCAGTTGTAGTAGTGCCATATTCAACAATGGATTGGCCTAGGGAAGTTTTCCAAAAAGGAGAATTTGGACCAAATTCTGTCCCTACAGTGTCATCTGATGGGTGGTTAAATACATAATCGAATGAACCAGGTTGACCTTCCATTGGAAAATGAAAGGTTGAATCAACCGTAGGTGGCAGTTGTACCAAAGGGTTATCATAAGTAGAGAATTATTCCCTAGTTCCAATAAGTGGAACATATTCTACTTGAGAATCAACAGAAGCGATTTGGTCCATGGTTTCACCTCTGTTTCCTTCCATAGCAGTGGGAGAGCTAGGTGGTAAACCATACAACCTATGATAATGGCTCACAAGTAAATAAGCCAGGGTGGTGGCTAAAGCTTTCTACTCTATATTTCTGAAAAGAACAAAACACACACAAACAAACCTACACCATCTAAGGACACAAGCAAACTTAAATGAGAGGATGGGATTGTAATAGCTAATTCCTCACTAGGATTGTCAAGTTGTCACAACTCGGATATACCGCACGGTCCAATAGTAAAACACAACAAGGAGGATTGGGACCGTACCCTTGCCTAAATACTCGACTTCCTAGAAGGCACGTGCGTAGTAGCTCCCTGAGTGTTTTTCTCGATGTATTTGTCCAACAAGATGGCTAAAAGGATGTGCTCGGTTGGTTAAGGTATCCTAAAGGGGACTCTTAATATACGCAAGTTACGTGGGAGCTCAAATCCATAGTAGTGTTGTCTAATGCATAGTCATCTAAAAGGGGCCTTCTGATATACAATCAAGTACATGAAGTACATTTCTATATGCCTCAAGGGTACATGAAAGGTCGTTCAATATAACGATGATACGTGGAAGAACCACATAGTCCCCAGGATGTAGTGCAAGCATAAAATGACAGCTCCTATGTTTTAAGGCACCAGAACACGTCTCTACCCTATCACTGAAATTGCTAAATATTTTAACCTAAGCTACCATTTATGGATGGTTAGTGAATGTTTGTGAGGTTTATATCAAGATGCAAATTTAATATCTATATGTCATGCAAGTCTTTTTCTTCGATGAAAGCTAACTAGACTAGGGCAGAAATCTTTTTCTTTCAAAAACAAGATGCCATGCTACTTTCAATAAACCAAACTTCAAGATCTATGACAATATTTTCAAACACACAATATTTTCACAATTAAAATGATCTAATCTTTGAAAGGAGAAAAGAATAAGAGCCTCTAATGTCTATCATAACTTAAATTTCTCAATCAAACTCATAAAGATCTACTTGCCTAAGCACTCATCCAAACCAGGAATGAACTTTTCCTAAGCACTCATAAAGAAAAAATTTCTAAGTACTTATGCAAACAAAACAAGCTATCTGACTCCTTTTGTATTTTTTAATATAATTTTGAAAAATAAAGAACATAAAACAACTGAAATGAACTAATCTCAAAGAGGTTATACATCTTCTTTTTCATAATAAAATTTTCAAAGAATGGGCTAAGCCAGTCATGCATCCAAAAACTGTAAATCAAACAAATTTCCTTTTCACTACACATTGCCTACTGATGAAAAATATAAAATATGAACTCAAAATGCGAGACCAGGCTACCAAACTCTCAGATCCAGCAAGCAAACAACAAGCAAATTACACAACAAACTTCAAAGAAGCAAAAAAATTGAAAATATGTGCTCTAAGTCAGTGATGTACTCACCTCGGCGCACTGTGTATGGTTGCACCAAAGTGCCAGCAGATGGACGGTGCATAGTGTTCACTGAGTAGAGGCATTGGCGACACTCTATTTCATATGGAGAAAGATGCCAACGGCACTTACTGCCAGCATGCAATAGGCGGCAGAGAGGGACAATGCTCTGTCAAATCTGCCCAGGTGCGCCAATGGATTCACAACTAGAAAAAAGCTAATCACCTGCAAAGAAACCAAAAGGACTGAGATGGACTAATACATAAGTGAATAACACTTAAAACAAAGGTAAATTATGAAAAACTAAGGTGTATCACTCACCTTAATAATCCAAAAGATTTAAGCAAAGAGGATGAAAGTTTTACAAGTGAGCATGTTACCAACAGTTATATATCTAACTGGATCTGCTCTATATCTAAGTGGATCTTCTCCAGATCTGACTAGATCTACCCCCGATCTAACTGGATCAAGCTATCCCTATTATGGTCACCAATTTTGTTTGTAGGAATTCTGCAACCGATGCGAACAACACTTGTTCCTCTATCCTATATGGTATAAGTATAGAACAAAACACCACAACAGTATATCCTTTCCCTAAATGGTTAATCTACTAATGAAATCACTCTTACACCTCGTATTTGCAAGCTTTATTCTTCGTTCCACTGCTCTCCACGTAGTCTACAGTACCTATAAAGAAGCATCAAGAAAACAAGACAACAAGATGAGAGTAACCAGATAGATTAACAATCTATATTAGTGATCAAGGAATCTAATAATATTTAACTGATATTAACACAAAACAAATATGGGAAAGGGAAACACTTTTGTATTAATTAAATAAGAAGGTAAAGCTACAACCAAAGCCTTTATGTTGCCAGATTTGTCTTCCACAATGGTCTCACAACACTCCACACTCACACAAAGCTCTTTGCACACAAAGTCACTCAACTTTGCCTCAATACCAGAATTTAATCCAACAGCATGAGGATTAACTTCTTGGTCTCCCCTCACATTGTCCATGAAAGCTTCTTTTATAGGACAAGGGAGGCTCATATGAAATGAGATTCTTTATGAAATGGATAGGGGATGGTCCCTATGGGTGAGGAGGTTGAGTGCCACCTCTCCCTAGATGATAGGAACCACCTCCACGAGGGCTTTCGCATGGAAGCTTCTTGAATATTCCTTTTTTCCCATTTTAACTCTGTCGACACTTTTTGCATAGAGGGTAAAGGCGTCGACACTCCTTGTGAACTGGGTAAAGGTGCTAGCGGTTCCTGATGTTAAGAGACAACATGCGTCAACACTCTGTCATAAGGGAGAAAAAGTGCCAGCCTACTCAATAGTGGGAAAAACATCTAGAAGAATCCTTGGCCAATTTCTCTGAAGGGTGCTCAGGCATCAGTGGATATTTTAGGTGCAACAACCTAACACCCTTATTTAACCTTATATCATAACATGGGCCTTGAAAACCATCCCTAGCATTCCCTTCCTCAAAATGGTGAACATACATCGCATATAAGCTAAGATTCCACATGTAGGCCTTGTGTTATAATTTAGGCATCCATTCATGGGCCATGAGCCCTAAGGCAATTCATATGGCATTGTACCCTAAATTTAGACCTTGATCCATGGTTTAGGCCATAGAAATCATCTTTATTGTTACAAATATTTAAATAGAGACCATATCTTGCTTATAGGAAAAATGAAAATGTTATGGCCAAAGGCTATGTATTTTGACCTCGCCATTGCTTAAGTTACAATAAATATCCATGGTTAACCGAAATTCATAAAAATAGGTACTATATATTTCTCACATAGTACCTATGTAGTATATAGGGCCTTTGAGGTATTTGTGGTGGCCTAAGGCCCCACACATAGTTCATGATCCCTAAGGAAAAAAAATTTGGCCCAACAACTTGACTTTTCACATCAAACCATTGCATAGGGACTAAAAGCCATACTTGGTGTTCCAAACCTCAAAATGGACAACAGATCTTACTCATTGGATAAATATTACCTATGTAGTATATAGGGCCTTTGAGGTGGTCTAGGGAATCACACATGACCCATGAGATCGTTACCCTTAGACATTATGTTTTGACTTGATAATATGGCCCAATCAATGATAACCATTATTGGTCATGCAGAGCTTGAAATGGTTATTTATTGCTTGTAATCCAAATATTTCCCACATAGAGATGGCTTTATGGACTAGGGCCCCATGTGTGGGCCCCAATCCCTTAAGGAAAAATGTCATGGCCTAGGACATTATATGTTTTCCCTAGAACATGGACTAGGCCATGAGAGCCATCCTTAGTGTGCCAAACTTGAAATGAACACTATATTCCACTTACATGATAAAGATTCCCTTTATAGGGATTGTGTGGTGGACATAGGCCTATTAATGTCACATGATCCCTAGATATAAAATGGCCTAAGGTAAGGTTGATGAAGAAAAATTCTCCTTACTTACATGGCATATTTGGATGTGTGATGTTTTTAGATTAATTAATGTGTCCTCCTACCTTGTAAATGGCCAGTTTTTTCCTTGTATTTGTCCCTTTGCCTTGACACATTAATCACATATTACATTCTTTTACTCCCTCAACTTCCTCACTAGAGATGTCTTAGACAAATGAAGGTCAATGTCCAAACTATGATGATAATATTAAAAGGTACCATGATGGAATTCCCTCACCTTTTGGCAATTTTTGTTTGTATAGTATAACTAGTATGTCAAAGCCACTACAAGTATTTATTAGGTTCGCATAAAGAAACAACAAGGCCAATGTAATAACATTTCTCCATGCCCGAAACGATGCATATCTCCATTGTGGCATTCTTTTAAACAATTTGTGAGCCTCCTTGATTTTCCCATTTTATATGCAATCCCAAATCACAACATTCCATGAGACAACCTTATGCTCAAGCATGTTATTAAAAATTGTTGATATTTGTCCATCCTACCATTATGGGAATATTTCATAAGCATTATAGTCCACAAAATGGTGTCTCATTGAGACATTCTATAAGCCACATGATGAGAATATTCTAATCACCCTTGTTGGAAATATGTCATTATCATGGAATTTTGCAATCCAACAATTATGGCAAAATCTATATTATGACAACAATTATGAAATTCCATGGTCATGTTGCATCTACTAGTGTTGGTTTTACATAAATCCAGTCACTCTATAAAAATATAACAGTTCCCAAGAAGGTCCATTGATCCTTGAAGTTCCACTCAATGATCAATGTTATGTTTCTCATTTTTTAGGTGTAAAGGCTTTCAAGGCTTTAAAGAATTTCAATGAATTTATTGTAGCTTTCAAGGCTTTAAGTTTGTGTTGTAACATAACATTTTTGAGCTTATGTGGATATCAACATCCTCTCACCACTCACTTGAAATAAATTTAAACCCCCATTGACCAAACCACATTTTTTTTCAAAACAAAAGGGTATTTTTTGGCTCATCTTGTAGGTTCCACTATAAGAGGATAGGCCAATTATCCAATCTTTGTCGAATCTAATACCTAGAATAATCAAATAACCTATTTTGAAGTAATTTGAGAAGAGGGACTCTTAAATAAGAATTTGATTTAGCCTTTCTACAATGTGAATAAACCCTCCACACCAATTGTTCCAAGTGAAGATGACATTCTTTGGAAATACATCCACAAATTATCAATGTTCTAAAAGGTCCAGGAGAATCTAGCTACCGCATCCAACCTTTACACACATCCCTTTTTTTCAAGGAGGGACTTTGTTTTAGTTAGGTATTCTCTAATGATTCAATGTTCCTAATTAGGGAGTACCTTAATCTTATTTTTTCCAAACATTATTCTAGAATTTGTCAGGGATCAATGAACCCATATACATTAGTTATATTGCCCTTTACCCTTGAGTCTAAAGTATAAATCGCTAGTCATCCATCATTAGATGCTAACTTGGTTTTCTAGATCCATTTTTATGGGATCCCACATCACTGCCATAACTCTTGAAAATCCTCTCAGTCCTCCAGTCGAGCAATCACATCATCCCCATATCATTTTGGTGAGTTTATACATGTTATACATTTTTCTTTTTATTTCTTGAATAAACACTAAGTCTATTTTTTCTACTCTTATTTTGTTTTTCAAAATGATTTGCTTCTTAGGTGCATTATTTCCCTTATGTTCCATAAGAGAATTTCCATTTACAAGGCCTATGTGTTTGAAGAAATGTTTCCTTAAGTGAGGTTATTTGTCTTGGGTTAATTAATTTCTCCCTTTTCTCCTTCAAGTTATCATTGACAAGTTTATCCCCTTGTCCCAACTTAGACTTTGTCAACTTTGTGGGATTTGTGTCTATTCATCATTTATTATGGGAACTTGACAATCCTTCAACATTTCGACCCTCCCATTTCCATTTATCATGTGCTAGTGTAGATTCACTAGTTGCTAACTTGAAAGGGAAATTATAAATGTTTTGTTATAATGCAAGGATAATAAATCCATGCCCACTTATTCCATGTCCTCCTCCTCTTGAATTCAATTCTAATTTATATATCTTCTTTATGCTCTCTTTTCCTTTTTCAATATCAAGGTCATTTGTAATATTACTATTTCACCATTTCCACAATCTCATTCCTTATCCTCTGTTGATTCCATTTCTTTGGTGTGATTTCTATCTTAGATTCATTTAGTTTCATGTACATAACCTCTTATTTTGTCTCCTGGTTATTTTTTCTTCCTCCTCCTCTCCTTGGATATGATTTTGATTTGTTGTTTCATTAGTGTGTATTATATCCTTCATTATTAAGTTTTCTTTAGTTTCATTATGATCTTGATTGTCTTGTTTATTTATTCCTTGATATTGGGTTTATATACCTCCCCCGTCTTCTCATGGTTATTCACCTTATGAGTGAGTTCAATGAAGCAAGGGACCTTGGTTTGGGTTTCTTAGTGGCACCACTTTCCCTTTCCTCTAAAATAGTACACAACCATCATAGTTAATATTTCCATTTTCCTCCACTTACACATGTTTAACATTAATGGGGTTGTCCCATAGTTAATGGCAATGCTAATTCCATTTTTGTTAGGATTAATTAATCCTCCTTTATTCAATATAGTCTATTTGGTCATATTTCCTAACTTAGTAAGTTATTATCACTGTATTGGAGTATTGGGGACATGCCTAGAGGTTATCTTCCACTTACTGCATGTTCATGCATGATTTTATGTGCCTCTGGGACCAATCCCTACATTATAGGATCCCACTCTGAGTGCCACCAGCAACATCCTTCAGTTGGTTGTGGTAGGTAAGCAATTATGTTGATTTATTCTCCAGTTACATTCAGTTGGATCACTATTAGTTAACCTAGTTCCAATTTTGCATGCATGCAGGGAAAGTGGCACCTTTTGTCCACCTACCTCATCAGTTAACTGATTGTAGACTGATTTAGACATCGAAAGTTAGACTAGTGAGCTCTAGCTGTGATTTTTACACACCAAGTTAGCAGATCAGTTAGGTTTAATTGGTATATTGGAATCCTATCCATAGCATTCAAATTATATTTATTGTAACACCATTGTATTACTGATTAATGAATGAATATTAATGTTGTGATTATCTGAGCAATTCTTGTTCGATTTATCTAGAATTTGTGGCATGAATTATTTTCCCAGTGTATATTGATCTCAATTAATCCACTGTATAATTCCTTCACAATAGCTCTAATCATAGCATGTATATCTATGGTTCTCAAATTTAACATGGCATCAGAGCCTTGTTCAGGCAAAAAAAACTCAAACCTTGGAAACCTCCATTGTGTACCAGAAGCAACTAAGTTTCTACATAATTCATGGAATCATAGCATTGATCCCTCTGGATTCTATCCATAGAATTCTATCCAGGTGTGAAGGACTCTGAAAAAGTGCACATGTGGAGATGGAAATGCTTAAACTAACACATTATCACGAATCGGTTTGTTTTGTAGTGATATTTTGCAAGTACCTACAAATCCTTTTGAAAGATTTGAATGATCATAATACACTGAAATGGAGAATTCTTATGCTAATACACCCAAAATCCTTACACCCTTCAATTACATTGAATGAAGGGAAGATATGAATATGGCCTTGCACAACAAGGGACTGCATAGGATGACAATGGGAAGAGAATTTGAGCCCCAATAGTATGTTGAGAAATCCAAGTTTTTTAACCGTTTAGATGAAACCTTCGGCTTCATGTGCATTCACATCTCTCGGGATCTTTTGTTTCACCTTGAGCGACTCGTAAATCCTAAAGAAGCATGGGAAAATCTTGAATCTTTGTTTGGAAAATAAGATGAGATTAGCGGTCATATTCTGGAGAATGAACTAATTGCACTACAACCCAGCAATTTCAAGCCTTTTCTACAATTATTTTCAAAATACAAAGCTCTAGTACTATAATGCAAACAATGTGGAATAGAAAGGAAGGATTAGCAACTCGTGTTGTCGATTCTGAGCAAGCTTGGATCATAATTCTCATTCTTTGTCTCTACTTTCCATTCTAGAAGAGTTTTTGTTCCAAATTGGAAGATTCCTTCTCTAGATGCTTTTGCAGGGTCTTTGTTCCAAGAGCAAGGCAAATTGATTCACATGGGAGTGCTTCAAGCCTCCACGAATCAGTCCCTCTTAGCTTGAGACTCTAGAAATGCGTAAGAAAGAGAGAAGAAAAAATGGAAGGAGACCAAAAATATTGATTCAAAGCCAAAGGAGAATAAAAAATCTTCCGATGGAGCCTTAGGTTCCAAGAAGAAGAAGAAGTTTCAGAAAGCTCTATGTGCCTACTGTATGAAAGGATTTCATCTAGAATGTTCTTGTATGAAAAAGACCATTGATAAAATGGAAAAAATCCTTGAGAAGCATAATATTTCCTTCCCCGAAGGTGCAAGGAAGACTGACTCTAGAGAAGAGACTAAAAATCATGATGAGAGATGCCATGCACTAAAGGATAGTTGTTCAAAATCACATGCCTTCCTAATTGATTTAGGAGCCTCCAATCATATGGTTGCATCCATAGAATCATTCTCTTCATTAAAAACTACATATGGTGCAAGTATTCATGTGGGTGATGATACCCAAATTCGAGCTGGAGGAAAGGGTTCTATTAAGTTAAAACATGGAGTGTTGAGAAATGTACTCTATGTGCCCTCTTTAGCTACAAATTTGTTATCTGTTTACTAGATGACACATAATGGCTCACCAAAGTGAGTAGAATTTGGACTTGACTCAGTGGAGATCACAAATATATCAACTGGGAATATTATAGCGAAGAGTGTTGCAAACCATGCCTCTAAGGCATATGAACTATCACGATTTCTGCCATACTTGGAACTAGTACAACCTCAACAACCATTCCAAAGGGGATGTAAAACCATTCTATCTACACCTTTTGTTAATGATGTATTATCTAAAGTTTCAGATTCAGAAGAAGAGGAACAAGATCAACATGATCTTGATATTGAGATTGGGCCTCAAGAGGATCTATATCCAGATCCAACTCCTATTCCAAATCATTGGCCTAAGCCTAAATGGGCCCAAAAGCTCATTGAAGCAGCTGGGAATGTTGCTAGGCATCCAGGTGAGAAAATAAGAATGAGGTCCCAGTATCATAATGGGCATGTTATGCTCTCTCATTCAATTACACTTCATGTAGTGAGGTGCAACAAGCTTCCTAAGAGATGCTACTTTATGGTAAGGCCTGATTAACAATTCGGCCCACTGAAGAACATATTGGATCAAGTCATTATTCCTCTAGAAAGAAGAGACAAAGGCAGTATTCCTTCTCCTATCTATCATCACATTGGAAGAATATGGAAAATTTTGCATGGCTGCTACACAGTTGTATATTGCAACGATTTTTTCACAAATTTTTACTTAATGAGAAAAAATTTATCTTAAGTATGGAAGCTTGTTTCCTGATTACCTGCTTATCTTGAGGGGGGGGGTCCCATGAGGTTTTCCCCATTTTCCTTATTTTATTAAGCATTATTTTATTCATTTATATTGTATGGGTGACTTTTTTCCTAGTTTCCAGGTCCCAAGTTGTCCAAAGTTAGGATTAAGGTGGGTGTTAGGATTAAATAATCCTCCTTTATTCAATATAGTCTATTTGGTCACATTTCCTAACATAGTAAGTTATTATCACTGTATTAAATTATGGGGGACACACCTAGAGGTTATATTCCACTTCTCACATGTGCATTCATGAGTTTATTTGCCTCTGGTACCAATCCCTACATTATAGGAGCCCACTCTAGGTGTCACCATCAACATCCTTCAATTGGTTGTGCTAGGTGAGCAGTTATGCTTACTTATCCTCCAATTATATTCAGTTAGATCACTATTAGTTAACCTAGAGCCAATTTTGCATGCATGCAGGGAAAGTGGCGCCTTTTGTACACCTACCTCATCAATTAACTGATTGTAGGCTAATTTAGACATCCGAAGTTAGACTAGTGAGCTCCAACTGTGATTTTTACACACTGAGTTAGTAGATCAATCAGGTTTAGTTGGTAGATTTGAATCCTATCCACAGTATTTGAATTCAATTTATTGTAATACCATTGTATTATTGATTGATTAATGAAGATTAACGTTGTCATTATCTGATCAAATCTTGTCTGATTTATCTGAAATTTGTGGCATGAATTCTTTGCCTAGTGTATATCATTCTCAATTATTCCACTGCATAATTCGTTTCTAATATCTCTCATCATATCATATAGATATATGGTTCTCTAATTTAACAATTTTATGTTATTTAAAGGCGATATTCTCATAATCTAGATGTTGGACCCATCCATTGTCCATATAGTCTATATTTTGGATCTTGACTTGATAAAGTCATCTCCTTCAAAGGTACACTTTTGAACTTTAATTTGAATTTTAAGAATCCCTCATCCTAAATTTCATTGTGCTACTTCTTGTTGATGGTGGTGACCCCCTTAATCTCGGTGGTTTCTTTCCTCCTTGTCCTTTTCTCCCGAGGTATTGAGTATTCTAAAGGATTTTCTTGAAAGTTATTCTTTAATTCTATATATAGGTACCATACTAATTGGAAACGTCATCCCTCAATGAAGGAAAAATTTGTATTCAACCCAAGTCTATCTATAATTCTAGATCGCCCTATTGAGTTTTTCCTTGATCCTTCTATCCACATATAATAAGTAAACATTTTTTCCTCCCTAACTAACTAGGTAATCATTGATCATCTTCAATGGTACCCTACCATCAACAATTTATCATCTACTAAATTACCAAGCATCACCTATGGCATTTTAGCCTCATAAGTTAGAAGCATGTGTTGAATTTAGATAGCCATTTCTCTAGACAATTTGAAATTTCTCTCCTCTGGCTACCAGAGACTTGGAGCTACTAATTTTAGTAAGATGTTATTTTCAATTTTTCATAAATTTGATACTAATCTAAAAACAAATTTTAATGAAACTCTCCCGTGTTTTTTGGTAAACATGAAATTATTTTTGTTTTTTTGATATTGAGCTAGGTTTTAACACTTGTGAATGACAAATGCATGGGTTTAGACTCGTGACTGAAAAAGGAATGGAAACAAGGTTTTGTTATGGGAGGCTCCCAATTCCACTTTGTACACTTCCAATACTTCCAAGTTACAATTTAAAGGTCTTGTTCCTAAAATATTTTCAAGTATTTATTCACGGTTTTTTGAAAAAGATTTTTTGATATATAAAAAATGATTTATTTGATATATGTTAAAATTTAATAGCATTTTATTATTCTTATAGCCTTAGTAATTGGTTGAAAAAAAATACTTTTACTCATTGGAAAAAAAGATTCTAAACAAGCTTGAATTATTATCCATTTATAGCCAAGGGAAAGTGACTAGCCAAAAGAAAGCAAGAACCAAGAATTGGTTGGAACAAATTTTGACCCTCCTCAACAAAATCACATTGAGAATTAAATTGAACCCCATGGTTGTCAATTTGAATAGAAAAATTTATCCCTTTGTTGTCTTTATATTAAGGGAACTTGTGTCCAAAAAATAGTGTTACTAGAAGAATTTTATATATTCAAATGTTTATGTTGTTCTATTTTTTTAAACTTAAAATAAAACGAATTACCTATATTGGAAAAATAAATGTTTTCCTTTATGAATGAATCAAAACAAAAGAAAATTATTTTATCAAATTTTATTCAAAGTGCATCATAGATAATACATACAAAGCTCCACGTTCATGAAGGATTTGTTGTAGCCTGGTATGTGCAAGTTCTGGTACAATACTAGTTGAGGAATCCAAAACAATCCATACCTTTGCAAACTAGTCGTATTATTCTTCTTTTGACAAAGGAAGGAGAGAACAACATAGAATAATGTCTATTGCAATGTGTTTTTTAATTAATTGCTTGTACAAAAGGAATATTATATTTATCTATCCTTTTAACTCAAGTCCTTTGGAACAAAATTTCATTGATGCAACATGTTAACCTTCACAATTTTTGTATGTTGCATTACATGTGGCCTGACACTAACCTCTAGAAAGGATTCTATGTTCCACAATTTGTTTGTTTCCTAAGTTTATCACTTAACGTACTTCAAATGCAAAATGTCAACACATTTACTATTGAGGTGTGTATGCCACTATTAGTAGTTTTTTTTGTTACACCCATGATTTTTAAAGTGCATGATCAACGAAAAACATGAGTACATGAGTCTATTGTTATATTTTAATTGAAAATTAATCTCCTTAATAAAAACACATTTTGAATTTGGAGTTAGGGGTTTTTGCCTACGAGCGGAGGGATCGGGTGTTTTCTGGAGCAATGTTGTCGCTAGGCCTCTAAGACCACGGATCGGGATCTGCCATGTGCCCCTATGGAGGTGGTTCTTCACTGCCTCCCCCTCTTGGAGATGTTGAGGCCTTTAAATGATTGATTTCTGGGCAGAATCAAAAACCCATTGCTGCTCCTCCCCCAAACTTTGTGAAGAATCTGGATGAGATTCTGAGCATTGATCTTTCGCCTCTTCATCCCATGCAAATCGCAGTCTCTCTGTAAGATCGGGCATTGGTAGGTTGATTTACTAGGCTCTTGACGTCTCCTAAAACTACTGATAATTGGATCTAGAAGAACTGGAAACTTCTTATCTCTAACAATGTAACCTGTTATGCTATTGGTCAGGGATTTTTTCTCTTTGAATTCATATCCAGGGAGGATCGAGATCTAATCTTTCAAAATAGACCTTACTTCATGGGCCCTCAGGGTCTTTATCTGAATCGATGGACCCCTGACTTTGATCTGGTCATTGATGTTCCTAAAGTTGTCCCGGTCTGTGTCTATCTGCCTAATCTTCCAATACATTGCTGGTCTCCATCGTCGCTACAAACCAATGGAAATAGGCTTGGTAAATATATTGAAAAAGAAAACACAAAGGATCAATACTCTTGTCCAAGAATCTTCGTTGAGGTCGATATGGAAGCAGGGCTCCTAGAATGCATCAAGATAACTGTGGTGGATTGGTAGAACTATTAGAAACTAAACTATGAGTAATTTCCCTTTAAATGTAACATTGCCATGATTATGGTCATTTCCAGAAAAACTGCCCAAAAATCCCAGTCGCACAATCAGATGGGGAACTGGAAGGAGGATGGAAATAGACCAAATGCTCCAAGGCAAACTCCAGAACTCAACAATGAAGAGATGGGAAAAATTCCGTGCCCTAGAAGGAGGACTAACTATAGGAATCCCTGGTTGAATCAAGTAATAGATTTGTTGCCCTAGAGGTTACAACGGAGGAAACAGCCTCAGACGATAATCTGATGGATGTCGAGCTAGAAAGGGCATTGACGTCAAAATATTCGATGGAAAAGGAATCACCTGGAAAAACCATCATTGATCACATTCTGTAGGAAGGTACCAGTCAACCTGAGCCTCAAGATCCAAAATCATAATAGGAGTTGTCAGATGCAGAGGAAGGAGAAATAGGTCAAACCCAATCAATTCAAAAAACAGGTAAAAGACGAAGAAAGATTGATAAGGAATGTAGAGAGGAAGCCACCTATAGAGATAAGCTTCAAGTCTCTTAGGTAACACTTGAAGGGTTGTTGAACATGAGAACCACATGGCAAAAAGGTCAGGCCTCCAAAGGGTCCACCCACTTTCCTAAAGGTAAGTAATGAAGGTCATCTACTGGAACTATAGGGGACTAGGGAGTAAAACGAAAATGGAAGCCATGAAATATCTAATCTGCATCTCTACTCCTGATATCCTTCTAGTCCAAGAGACCAAATTGGAGGAACGATCCTTCCTCCAAGCTAGTCATTTTTTCTGGAAAAATGTCAATGGCATTGTTGTAAGCGCTCGAGGAGCCTCTGGTGGATTAGGCACATTATGGAACTCAACCAATTTCGATTTAACTTTCTCTTCCACAAGCACTCATTGGATATCCACAACTATCTGTCATAAAATCTATGGTCTCTTGGTAAGTATTCTAAATATTTACATCCCAGTGATTTTTACAACAACAAAAAAAATGTTGGCAAAATGTTCAGGAGATTTTTAGAAATCTAATTCTGGTTGGGGATCTAAATATCACCCTGCATGTCAAAGAAAAGAAAGGAGTATCAATTTTTAGATATCCTTTGAGGGAGATAGTTGAATATATCATCATGCACTGGGACCAGGAAGATGTCAAACCAGCCCAAGGTCACTTTACTTCGTCTAATAGAAGTGTTGGGCCTGGTCATATAGCAGCGAGGCTTGACAGCTTCCTAGTCCAACACTCTCTTCTTCTGCTTGGACTCGGAGATGATTCCTCTATTTTTTCCTTCAGCATGTCTGATCACAAACCAATTCTCCTAGATCTCTCTAAAGAAAATAATTTGGGTCCTATTCCCTTTCGATTCGGTCCATCCTAGATCAAGTAGGAAGGCTTTTAGGATATCATTCAAAAATTCTGGAAGGACCCAGTTTCGGTATCTCCATTCTATGTCTTGGAAGAAAATCTTAGAAAACTAAAAATTTCTCTCAAAATTTGGGCCAAGACCTTTAAGTATCCAACTAAGTAGAGAATTTACGCCCAAAACCTCCTGGAAACACATCAGATCTGGCAAGAGGATCAAATAATAGACCAGGATAGTTTGGAAAACGAAGCTTCCCTTCAAAATAATCTGAACTTTGCATGCAGGGCAGAGGAGGACTGTTGGAGGCAGAAATCTAGATGTCTCTAGATAAATCCCGGGGATAAAAACACTATATTCTTTCATAAACAAGTTGAGGGACGTAAACAGTACAAAGTGGTTAAAGAAACTCACAAGAAAGATCATATTATTCAAGACTTTGAGGAAATCAAGCAAGAGGTCACAAAGCACTTCAGGAATATATACACTGAGGAAAGGCCTACTAGAGCTACCCCAGACCCCCTGTCCTAAATTTAATTCCTTCTATGATATCTCAGGACACCAGGGCCCTTACCTCCCCTGTCTGTAAAAAATAAATCAAGAAATATTTAGCCAACATGGAGCCTGACAAAGATCCAGGGCCATATGGTTTTATAGCTAGATTTATTAAAGCTTATTGGAAAACAGTCAAATCAGACTTGCATAAAATGGTCCTGAAATTCCAATTCTGCTCTAAGATTAGAGGAAGCACTAACTAAGCTTTCTTAGCCCTCATTCCAAAAGAAAAAGGAGCCACTTCCTTCGATCGATTTAGGCCCATTTCCCTTTGCAATATTGGGTACAAAATAATCACTAAAGTCATTGCTAACAAGCTGAAATATATTCTTCCCAGCATAATTCTTGAAAATCAAGGTGGATTCATAAAAGGACAGCATATTGCGGACAACATCATACTCATCAAGGAGGAAATCCACTCAAGTCTTCAAAAGCGTGAAAATGGTATGGTCATCAAACTCGACTTGGCCAATGCCTTTGATAGAGTTCGACATGAATTTCTTTTCCAAGTATTGTTGTGTTTTGGGATCCGTCCTTCATATCTTGGATTAAATCTTGTATTGGAAGTCCTTGGATTGCACCTATGGTTAATGGCAGGGTGGCAGGTTTATTTCAAGCCTCACCAGGTTTGCGACAAGCTTGTCCTCTCTCTCCTCTTCTCTATGCAATTCAAGCTTTAGTTCTAATCTTTCAATTAGACCAAAGCCAACATCTGCAAGAGATCATAGGGATCCGTATTGCTCGAGGTGTTAAAGATATCAATCATTTACAATTTGCAGATGACACGATCCTCCTTGGAGGTGTTGGGGTTCAATCAACAAGATACTTCAGGGAGGAGCTAGATCTGTACCAAGATGCATCGGGTAGTAAAATCAACTATAGGAAGAGTTAAATATATGGGTGGAACTGTAACCCAAGAGAAATGTCAGAGATTTCTAGAATTTTGGGAATTAAGGGGAAAACTCAATGGGAATATTTTAAGTACTTAGGAGTTCCTATTTTCAAATCTGCTCCAAATTTCTCCTCATGGATTCCTCTAGTAGACAAGATAAAATATAGAATAAACTCTTGGGGTTCTTCTTGGCTAAATCTTGCTGGGAAAATTGTGCTAATTAAGGTAGTTCTTTCCAACATTCCCATTTATCAGTGCTCCATTCTCTTGGATCTAAAACCTATCATTGCTCATATCAAAGCTGTGATAAGACACTTCTTGTGGAAAGGAGGAAAACATAATGAAAGGAGGCTTTCATTGGTTAGCTGGGAAAATATCTCAAGACCTCTGATGGAGGGAGGCCTCCAAATTTGGGACCTCAAAGCTCAAAATATTTCCCTTAGGTCAAATCTTTTGTGGAGCCTAGTTTCTGGAAAACCCTCCTAGAGTAAGTAAGCTCTATGGAAAAAATAATTTATGGGGAGTCTTCTTAGATGCCTGGACAATCCCCCTAGAGTGTGAAAAGGTTCCCTTGACTTTGCTATTTGTCTGAAAGCCTTCAACTTCTTCTCTGCTCATCTCACTTGGGTCCCAGGAAATGGAAAGCATATTAAGCTCTAGGATGACTCAATAATGGGGGAAATTTCTTTGGGTTCTCAGCCAAATATTGCTTAGATTGCAGAACTTCTGAAAAATCAAAACAAAATCACTCTCTGGGATATTTCAGAATGGAGTGAAGACGATTCTCAAGCATGGAAGAATTGGTGTCTGCCAATTTGTCCTCCTCATCTCCAAGTTGAAATACAAGTTGTGCTTCTTTACCTTCAAAATAAATCACCAATTTCAAAAAATACTAAAGATGTCAAGGGTTGGGGAAACAGGTCAGGTGTCTACACCACTGCAGCAAGCTACCAAAGTATCAAATCTACTCCCCATGTTCCAAATAATCCTGATATCTGGAAGTCCACTTGGAAAATTAAAAGCCTTCCCAAGATTGATTTCTTTACCTGAACTATGGCTCATAATCGGATCCTAACCGGGGATAATCTCAAGAAAAAAGGTTGGGAGGGACCCACCAGAGGCTCCCTCTGCCTCCCAAATTTGGAATCATCTGACCATTTATTACTTTCTTGCTCCTTTGCAAAAAACATTTGGCTTCAATCTTTATCAGGTATTACTGGCCCTTTGTGTCTCCCTGAGAATATTCAGTCCATGCTAACTAATTGGGCATCTCTTTGTCCTTTCTCGAAGTTAAAAAACACGTTGATTAAATCCTATTGGTTTAATATTCCTAAATTTATTCTTTGAAATATTTGGTGGAAAGAAACTCCCGCATATTCAGAGGCAAAGCTTCCACCGCAACATAGGTTGTCTCCAAAGTCTTTGCTCTGATTGGAGATTATTTAAAGTTTGTGTGGACTAACTCATCCAACTACCTTATGTCCCCCATTGGATAAGCATGGCTTCATAGTCTCTCTCCAGACTTACCAGGGCCTTACCATCCTCCTGTCCAAAACACATCTCCCTGGGAGCTAAGGATGGGAAGATCGGATCTAAGAAAGTGGATAATTGATAATCGAATACACATTCTATTTTTTTATGGAGCATCTGAAGGGAACCCAAGGGTGGCCAGAGGGGGAGGGATTCTCATTAATACCTATGGAATTCAGGAACAAGAGTACTTATAGGGATTTGGTGATGAAACCAACAATGTTGCAGAAGCACTAGCTCTCTGAAAAGGCCTTCTACAAGCTCGAAATCAAGGAATATCATATCTCATGCTAATTGGGGACTCAAGGCTCCTTATCCAAGCATTGGTTACCATCTCCTTTCCATCCCAGCTTATACTCCATCAATTTCTTAGAAGGATCCAAAATCTTACTATCTCTTTCCAGAAAATTGACTTTTATCATGTCCTGAGAGAATTAAATAGCCAAGCTAGCCTTGCTTCCAACAAAAAAGCCTCGCTGAATATAGGGACGATGTTCAACATTCCATCCACAGCGTGCGAGGAGTGCGATGGATTCACTTAAGATTGTGGAATTATGGTGTGTGCATTTAAAATCGTTAGGACAGGAATCGCAGGAGATTGCAGTAATCTATATCGCTCACTGTGGAGGTTTGGATTCTCATATTTTGGTTGCAGCAGGAATTATGGATTCTTCCCTGGAGTCACCCGCTTCTTCTGCCCCAGCTCTCTCAGTCACAACAGAGCTAAGGGCACTCAAGTGAAAACTGGGAAGGTACAAAATTTATCTCAACCAAATTGACCGTGAAGGAGGAAGGAGACTGGAATTGGTCGACAAGGATCTCTCCAGCCTTCGCAAGGAGTTTTCAAACAAAATTTCTCAAGCTGATATGGAATTGACTAGGATGATAGCAGAATTAGAAGTGAAGTTTGATAAATTGGAGTTGGAAGTAGTAAAATTGGAAGCTGGTGCAGGAGGGAAAGAAACAACAGACTCGGTGTAGCGTGGCAGCGGCCATCGGAAATAATAGGTTCTCATGAGAGAACTCTTTTTGTATTTTTCTCTTATATAATAATTTTAGTCTCTATCTATGTACTCTCCACAGAGAAAGCAACTATATATATGTGTTTAGCAGAGCTTTCAATTTTTTGTGTGGATTCTGTCTATAATGAATAGTCTTGCAGTATGAACAGACTCTGATCTATGTAGAAACTTTCTCAGTGGTTGCACCACTGTTCGATTAATAAAAACATAACTATTCTTGTAAAAAAAACACATCTTTTAATTTAAAACTAGAATGACACAATTTCAATTACACCGTTGACGCAACATGTTAACCTTGCAAGATTTTGTATGTTGCATTACATGTGGCCTGACAATAACTTCAAAAATGATTCTAGGTTCCATGTTTTGTTTCTTTCATAAGTTTATTATTTAATTTACTTCATATGGATAACGTTGACACTTGTTATTTCTATTTGGAAATTAAAGTCCTTAATAAAAAAATATTTTAATTGAAAATTAAATTCTTAAAAAAAAATTTATTATTGAAAGGTATCTTTTAATAAAACTTCATTGTTGAAGGGTTATTTTTTAACTAAACAAAACATTAAAAAAAATAGTTGGAAGGGTAGAGATGAAATGAAATTCCAGTTCATTAATGCTAACCCTTCAATTTTCCCAACTCTACCAATTTTTCCCGCTTCTACCAAGAAAGCGAGCATTCAAAAGCTATGAACCAGAGATCCATAATAAGCGTGTATTTGATAAAAAATATGAAGGAATTATTTTCCTTCCTTCCTGCTACCAAGAAACATAATAGGGTTTTGATCCATTGTGTAGTTGCTGGGATTGCATTTTTACAACCATAAAAGAGTTAAACAGATCCATGAAATTGAACATCTTGGATTCTATCTGCTTCGTGCTAGGAATCACTAATCTACAGCAATCACCAATCTGCATCAAGGCGTTAAACTTGTTGGAATTAGTGTACAAGCAATCCTTGGTTGGATTCACCAAGGCCACCTTTTCAATTATCTACAATTAACTCCAACAGAAGCTGCATCCCCACCAGCTACGAGGACTGCAACAAGATCATCGTCACTCAACAAGTATTTTTGCTTCATAAAACTAAGGGTATAGAGGGCTTTAGCTCTATTTTACTCACCAATAATGGGTGGGCACTGGGAGTACCTTCCAGAAGGTGTTGGTTGAAATGAAATAATCCCCGATCTTACCAATCCATGTATCCCAATAGATAAGATAAGATAGTATTATTTTGGTGAGATGGGGAATCTATCATGGACTTTTCCAATCATTTCAAATTCTTGGGGTTTAAAAAAAGGAACTTGGGACAGTAAGTGGAATGGTTACGCCCAAAACAAAGAGTAGGGAGACTAGTTGATGACTCTTCTGAGTAATTTTCACAAGCTCTTGGCGTGGTGAAAGTTAAATTTACATAATGAAATTGGCTAGGAGGAGCTATGTTTGGATAATTACCTGAAAAATGGATAACGCTAAAAACAATATTGAATGAACTCTTTAATCTTGCCTTGTATGCTTCTAGGAATCGGGTCAAACTCAAACATTCTTGGAAACCCCTTGCACAAGAAGAATATTGCGTGCCAATAGAAGAACGATGAATCCAAGAGGTAAACAATGCACAATTTTCTTGATCTTCAATATTTTACCTCATGTGTCTCATTGACGTTCTCTAGGAAAGACTTTATTGTATCTATTTCTTTCTAAAAATCAATGAAATATTTTATCCTTGTATCTTTGGGAACCATTTTGATTGATTGGATTTCACACAACCCAGCCCAACATCGTTTTCACTTGGATTATTAAATCTCCTTCTCTGTCACCTTCTGTAAAAGAACATTTAGTATAGGGCTTGGACCAAAAAAGATCCTTATTGTTATCTTGACAACCTATCCTAATTATAAACCAATTTCCTCGAAAACAACGACAAATCGATTTTGGTAACCATGTACCTCTATAAGGAGGAAATTAAGGTGCCCCTTTGCAATGGGGAAATACTTTGAATTCTAGTGTTTACATGTGTGAAAAATGAATGTAAAATTTAAGAACATGGCTTGTAATTACGATGCCCCTGTGGCTAGACATCCTGAGAAACAAGCATCCATTTTTTATTTCCATCTTTCAATAGTCCAGTCTACATCTATTTACCCATACCGAGATTCTGATGTTCCTTATCTATGAGATTATGATGCTCGTGAGAGTGATCGAAAGGAAAATCCATATGTTCTATATCGAGACCAAGTGCCATTGGTAGTAGAACAAGAGCAAGCATTTGATATTTGTGAACAAGATCTAGTAGAAGTTTATTTTATGGATCCAATAGTTTATCTGTAAGCTCTAGTAGCAGTATACGCTCAAAACAAACAACCACTTCAACTACAATTAGTCACAACAATACTAGTGACAATGATATACATAGGTATTATGTGTGTTAATACAACATAAAGTATCTAGTATGATTTCAAAACAATAACAGAAGCACCATAGTTGGGCATGGTCAAATGGACATAGTATTTAGATTACTTACGTTTACAGCAGACATATCTTTAGATTGCAGGGTTCCATATAACTTCTCAATTTCTACTTCCAACATTGTGACCTGTTCATCTTGTTTTTGAAGTTTTCTTCTTGTATCCTAACCTCCTTCTTGCAACTACTTAATTTCCTCTCATAACATTTTTTCCTGAATGTAAATAGAAGAGAAATTTTCACTCATATTTCTCTCCCTTTGCAAGCCATGAAATTCCTCTTTCAATGTTTATTTATCCTTAATTGTAGCCGATATTTCAACTTTGAGATATATTATCTCATATGCCAATTATGACACTTGCAAGTGAAGCCCACTCGCTCTTATTTGACCCACTACATGTTTATGTTTTATAGTCTCTAAATCTCCTACCAATATAGTATACTCTTCCTCAACTACTTGTAGCTGCAGCATGAGCTTGCCAATATTCATGATATCCTTTTCCTTTATCAGATCATTACCAGTTTGAATTTGAACATCCATTTGTGCACATTTTTCTTGAACGACACTAAATTCATCCAGCAATGCATCTGTATGTTTTTTCTCCTACTCTAACCTTTGTACCAACTCCTGAAATTGAAAAACACCTCAACTTATAACATTTGCACATTGCTAGCAATTGTTTGGATCTCGTTTTCAAGTTCCTTTTTGTCCTTATACAACTTGCTTGATTCTTTCACCAATTGGTGTATATGATTGTCCCTTTGAGCAATGTTACCCTGTAGTATAGTGATAAAACTAATTTGTGTTAATGCTTCAGTCATAAATATTTGATTTTCCTCTTCAGTAAGACACAAAATTCCCTGTAACTCATCATTTTGTATTTTGAAAGAACTGTAATCCTGTAAATTTCTCTTATGCTCATCTTGTAATACTAGTTGTGCATCTTGAGAACTTACTAGAGAATGATTTAGATTCAGTATTTTCTTTTATAGTTTTCCTTCACTGTCTTGTAATTCTATCCCCATGCTTTGAGCGACCCCCCGTAATCTGGGGATCTCTTTTTGCATATTTTCTAAGTGTCGATATCTGATTACAGTACCTTCATTCAAGTATTATTTTTCTGTTTGCAAAAATTACATATATGTCTTCAAATATTTTAGATATGTACTCACTGCTAAAGCCACAATGGAAAGCCGTTCATTTTATTCTTCAGGATGTAAAAGTTAAGTGTGAAGGTGTTTTACTTTCTCAAAATAATATCAACCAAATGCACACTTTCTACACTTGTGCTTTATAATTTATCCCCTACAATATCAGGGACAACAAGTATGTTTCGAAGCTTCTCCTTATGTACTTTCAGTTCCTTGTTAAATATCATTTCAAAAGAAAGGTTATTCAACAATTAATTTTTTGTTTGTTTGTTTTATGTGAATCATCCTCTCTAGTTTTGACACCCTCTCTTCCATGGATTTATACTCTTCTCACATTCATCTGTCAATGCAGTGTTTTTATTTTCCATTTGAAATTTTTGTGACATGTCACTCTCCTATCTCAACCTGATATTGTTTTCCATTTTTGTCTCTTCTTGTAGTTTCGTCTTCAGATGATTTCTTTCTTTTTGTAACAAGCAAACCTCCTTTTTCCAAACTACTTATTTGAGTATTGCATGATGTAAGTTCATGCTCATTTTTTTATTTCTCACTTTGAAAAAGCATAGTTGTTCATTGAGGTTTTCCACATGTTCAAGTAAATTCATCAACTTGCCGCTCAAATTCATGTTTTCTCTTTCAAGTTTAGAAATCATTTTTGAGAAATCTTGTGAATTTGCTTCCATATTGTTTATCTACTTAGTACCCCTCTGGTTCTCAACTATATTACATATTTATATTGTTGTTCCCTTCGTGTCAAAGTGTTTCCAAAGTCACTATTGAGTTGTGCTCACAATTCAAGGTTTGTCCTAGCCTGTGTCGACCACTTCTTAGTTGCCTTGACTGTGCATGTATACATTCCCTATTTTCAAATTATTCTTAGTATGTATCATCACAACTAATGTTTGTACTCATTCTAGTGTGGAAGGTCCTTGTTGACTTCTTACTAGTGGGTCATGTCTCATCGACTACAATTCATCTTTGAGATGTTAACCTAGACTGGTGGCACCCTGGGCCTATTTTCATCATTGGTAGGTTTCATTGTGCTTGATAGATGACACCCCATCGTTGGCCGCTGAAAGAGTGGTTTCCCAAATGTTCAACATCAAGACCTTGATTCACATTTTGATATTTGTGATGTACCTTAAGCTCCATTTTCATCATTAGGGAATTCCTTGCTTATAGCAATAGATTTCATTATTGGATGTTGATCATAGGATCTCTTTCATGCACGATTCAACTTTGGCACATGTAAGAGATGTACTTGGTGGACCATCCTGCAACACTTTTTCCAAGTTCTTTTCCAATTCAAGTCAATTCCTGATACTAATTCCTCATGTTGGTTGATGGAGTATTTCCTAATGCCTCCCTTCCAACAAATGTCTTCCTATATACCTCAACACATCTTGCTCAAGGAATGGGATCTAGAGACTAAATAGTACCTTGGGGATTGTAGTCATCAATGGCAAGTTCCCTCGCTATTAGGCAGTGAGAATACAACAATGTATCTTGCTTGATTGATTCTAAAAGTGTCTGAGTCCAAGACATCCATTCACACTTTCTATAATGTATTGGGTACCTTGGGAACCCATTATAATTATTGATGGGTTGTCATACATTTTTTAACAGTATACATCAATGATTGGTAATAAAACAATAATTTCCTTAATGTTCAACTTAAAATTATCTATTCACATGGACATGATTTGTACCTTTCGATGGTTTGGATGGAATACCTTGGGCAAAAATAACATTTCCATATTTTTTTAATTGCCCGAGTTGTGCAATATTGTACCATACACTATCTCACCTTGGTACTTCTTGGAGAGGTAGTTACCTTTTATTTTACTTACAAGTTTCTCTCCTAATATAGAATGAGATATAGATCCATTGTGTATATACTCATTGCTATGATATCTTGATTAACAAGGATCCACTATGTATCCTCGTTGTGACCATGATGCTACATTTTATATACTCCATGGATCCATTGTGTACTATTTTCATCTTCATGATTTTACATCTTCTATATGTCATGGGTCCATAGTGTACTTGATTTGGAATCCATATTTTATCACTTCTAAGCATGGGTATGCTTGCCTTAGGGAAGAGAAATTTCTGACACCTTTATCTCTATTATAAGTACCTCTTTGAACCAATGATTGGGAACTTCAGCCTTGATATCACTTGAATCCCGTCCATTATAATAATTATAATGTATTTCAACCATCATCTCCCCTTCTGACGTCACACATTAGGGGGTATCTATTATAGTGAAAATTGACACTTCCTCATTTGTGATGAAATCTTCCCAAGATGGCACTTAAATGTTCAATATTGATCACAAATAGGAACCTATAATCATGGAAGAGACCCTAATTTGATCCTGCTTGATGGCATGAACATTTTTGAAGAGAATCCAACTCTTTTTTTCTATGAAATTAATGAGTTGCAAGCATAAAAGATACCCCACAAACCTTTCATTATTTCAAGGAACATGCCATGCAACTTGTCCTTGAGAAGGGAACATGGACCTACAAAAATGGCTTAGTATATATATATTGGAAAGTTATGACATTTTTTTAGTTAGATGGTCTTGTTTGCAACCTACAAAACTAATTGGAAACCATCACGATTGTCCCAAACATGTAATAAAATTGTGTTATATAGGTCAAGAAAAGCGAAGACACCTAGGTCCCACATTATTGTTATGCTGGAGGAATATTTCCACCATATCAAATCCATTCATCCCCATTATCCCTTAGTGACTCATGTCCCTAAGCACCCCCTTCATCGTCGTTGAAGTCTCCCATCTCATGTGGCTTTTTCCCTATACACCTTTGGAATATTATGTGATTGTTAGAGGGATTTGAGTGGTTCAATCACAAGAGAACCCAATCAAAGGCTTCAAAAGGTGCCACAACAACAACAAGGTAATTGATGTATCAACCTTGTTGTTGCACTGTAATGGAAATTTGCTATATTTCCCTCCCCATATACGTATAAAAGTTCATATGTTGAATTTTATCTATTTGATAAAAGATTGTTCACCATTTTAAAGAGAATTTATGAATACTTTTGTGTCCATTTATATGTTTGGTTAATATTTTCATTAAATTTATAAGGTTTGTGAGGAGGGTATTTATATTTTTCTTGCAACTTCCAAATTGTTACAACGAAGCTAGTTGGATTTGAAGAGTAAGGGTAGCGAGGGTCAGACTTCGAAAAAGGATACTCCCTTCTCTTTATCTATTTCTCTTTCTTGTTTGCTTGTTGGATTTCTTTTGTGAGTATTAAAATATATCTTCTTGTGTCATATTTTCCTATCTAGAGAGCCATAAGGTCAAGTTTCTTCTTTCCAAGTATGTTAGTGACCAACCCTTGTCATTAAGAATATTTTTCCCACAACACCAAGGGTAGGTGTCTGTGCATTAGGTATGTTTGTCAGCAAAAAGTATGTCATGAGCACGGTTTTCAATGCCAACCATGTATTTCTCAAAGTGATTTCAGTCACAAATGAGTACACATTCATATGCAAGAGTATCCTCAATACTCGACAAGTATTCTTCTATTGCAATTTTTGTTTTTTTTTTATTCTTTGTTTGCTTTGTATTTAATTGATTTGTTTTTACTAACTTTCATATTTAAATGAGGAAGAGAATTATTGATTCCAATGCTTAGCATGTATGTACTTTTTCCATTGTTTATTATATGACATTTGGTTTCAATTGTTTACTACTCTGTTGTTCTTGCAATTGATTATTTTCTTTAATTTGAGGTTTCAAATATCACAATGTATATATATATATATATTTCAAGTGACAACTTATATTTTGCTCGTTATTTATTTTTGAGCTATGGTTGCAATTGATTCAATTAGTTATTTTCTTTAATTTGAGCTTTCAAATAGTGTAGAATATTTATTTTTCCTTATTTCAATGGGCGACATATGTTTTGTTTATTTTTCCTTTACAAGTCTAGATGTAATTGATTCGCATTGTATATTTTCTAATGTGGTTCTACTATTTGGTGTATTATGTTCTCTGACAAATTTATGTTAATTCATCCTTACAAAGGAAGAGCTCAAAGTGGAAATTTGGCCGACAAGAAATATCTTGCATCAAGTAAAGTAATTTTAATGATGCAAAGTTATAATTGAACATTTGCATAAATTTTTTCCTTTGCATATACCATATTTGTATATTGTCTCTTAACATATGACAGATCCATTGCAAAGTAAAATGGCCACCTTCTTATTTTCCTTCAACATAAGGCATGGGCATTTTAGCAATATATGTTTTCTAGGCAAAAGTACACTTGTTTTTTGCTAAAGCAAAGTCCGAGAAGTGTTCCTCTAAGCATTTAATAACAAATGGTTTTTTACTCCAGTGTTTTACATGTTACAAGTGCATCTTGAATAGATCGGTAAATTGTTTTTAAGTTTGATTAATTAAATTGACAATTGGTAAACTAGTTTGCAAAGCAGTATTACTTGTATGTTAAATTGGAATACTTCTGATAAGAGTGGCTCATAATGTCCAAGGATAGGATTTTGGTCATGGAAAACTATGTTATATATATATATATATATATATATATATATAGATAGATAGATAGAGAGAGAGAGAGAGAGAGAGAGAGATTATTGGAACAAGTAGAGATTTTTATATTAAAAGAAGAAGGGATTGAATCCCCCAATTATACAAAACAAAATTGACCCCACGACCTTTGAACCAAAGTATTGTCCATTCCTAAAAAAACAATTCTGCAAATATTTTAGTTCCTCACAGTATCTTGGACTCCTATATTGACAACTATAATGCCTAACAAAATGTTGTAACAAAAATAGACACTGGAAACACAAAATTAACTTTAAGGCTCTCCCTCGGGGTCCTATGTGTCATTTTGCAATTCTTGAGGATTGGAGGAGGACCCCTTTTATGTATCATTTTCATGAAACTTCCACTACACCGTGACCATGGCCTCTTATAGCATTGCCACTCATGCCTCTAGAGCATCATTCTTTACTTGTTGTTGTTGTTCCAAATCTGCTTTCATAATTGCATGCTACTAAGTAGTATCACATTGTGCCACAAAACAAGCCTGCTCTTATGTTTCCGTCCATTGCTCCATACATTGATAAGAGGCATGCAATTCATGTCTAAAATTGTGAACCTTCCTTCTCAGGTGCCTTTGGAAATGGAAAACCATGCTATATTGATATCAATATATTTTTGGAATTAAATGCAAATATTTATTTTTCCTTGTAAATGACCAAACACAAATTGGTATAGAAATCCACTTCTCCAACCATTTAATGTGAAAAGCATCACCTCACAAGCCACATGGACTTTCATCTACATATGGGCATGTTGAAAGTGACATTCTTTCAAGGTATCTTTGACCACTAGAAACACCATGTAATTCCCTCAAGAAACCAATGTTTAGTTCAAATTTTTCTATGTGCAAATCTTTTTGGTCTTTGTTATCTTGGCATTCTTGGAAAGATGTGACAATTCCTTTTTGTATCTGAAGTGATTTCAATTGTAAATGGAATAGAACAAAAAATGTTTCAAACAAGAAATCTCCTAGACTGTAAACGAAGTCTTGAAGCCTAATCAAATTGTGTCTAAAAAACACAAAATCTATTTCCTCTATGTTTGTCTTTTCTGCAAATTGCTCATTTAGAAAATGGAGATTTGTCATTGTTGTATGGAATAAAGTATAAATCAATGTTATTTGCAATTTTCAAAGTACCAAATTAAAGGCCATTGTATTTGAACTTGCAAAATAACACATAAATAAAGTCCAAATCACTGATAATTGCAATTTGCAAAGAATCAAATTAGAGGCCACTATATTTTGACTTGAAAAATAACACATAAATAAATTCCTACAAAAGCTTCACATTTACAAGGATTGTGGAATAAAGCATCTTTTTTTTTCTTACAAAGATTATTTAAAACAAAAAATATATTAAGGTTATGATAATATCCAAATGCAATAATGGAAACATGTGTAACAAATCATGACAATAATGAGGATCGTGTCCAAATGTAATAGGAAAAACATATCTTACAGTACAATAAGTGGGATGAAGTTTTTTGGAGACTTGATAAACCTAAGGCAAACTAGAAAACAGTAAAATTTAAGTTGGCTACGTGATTCAATTAGTAATTCTACAAGGGAACTAGTTTGCAAAAAAAACACAAAAAAAACCACACTTATAATAACTTTATGAGAAAATTCCATATTACTACTGCTCGATGAGGCAATTTCTAGATTTTGAATTCTTATATTAGATTCCTATGTTCTAGCATACCTAGAGGATCACTATCCATAGCTTTCTTTTATTTTCCACTATCTCTAAAACTTCATTTCACACATTTAGCAATAAAAAGTAAGCGTTATTCAAAGGTTTGATGAAAGAGAAGCCTTGTATGGTTTATCATGCAACCTATATGATATGATTGTTTACTCTTGTAAGACAACTATCATATGGACCATTTACTACCTATGCTATTGTGAAAATAAAGAAAAGAAAACATATTTCCATTGTATCAGTTCTTGAATGCTTTTTAGTGAATGTATTCAATTCGTAAACATGAACCCAATAATGATCTTATTTCATCATGATAAGGAAATGGAAAAAAATACACATAGTTATATTAAATTTAAATTACAATACCAATCCCATCAAACTATTTTATGCAGTCTATTTTTTTTAAATATGATTATAAAGTAAATGTTTACTATAAAATAATAAAAATAACATATTTATATGTCATTATATTACAAAAACTTATGTCTACGGCTTTGAAACTAAAAAATGGAAACAATAGTCACCTACCATGGAAGGCACTAAAAAACTAAATCTGCACTTTTCGAAGATCCAAGCATGCACATTCATCATCAATTCAAAACACTCTAAGTACACCACCCGTAGAAGACAAAATGGAAAGTATAATCGAATACCAAGAAGCTACAATCTAACTAATGTTGGTGGATTATTTATAATCCAGTATATGTTCATAATACCTTCATTAAACAACTTTAATATATTCAAAATGGATAGAAGAGTTTGCATAAGTTAATTGAGTTCCAATTCCTTATTTTGGGTGTGTGCATTTTCCTAAGTATTTGGAAGTATGCAAGAGCAATATCATCATGGCTATTAAACTCAAAGATATAAGCTTACTTTCCACCATGATAAAGAGATATGAGCATGCAATACCAATCTAAACCATAAATGATTATAGGGTTCTTCATACTTCATACTAAAACCAAGATCGAGTCACATATTAACTTCAAGCTAAAACTCACCAACACCATCCTTGCAAATTCGTTAAACCAACAAAGTTTAGCCAATAAATATTTCATAGTAGACTAACAGGCCTTCCAACTCTTTTAAAAATGTCAATATAAAACAATGAATGTAAATGTTGATGGCGGGATAGCAAATCAATAATGACTAGGGAATCAAACAACATATTTGTCATGGGTTTGAGTTCTCCACTCCACATATATAAAGAGATGGGCCAATGTTGTTCTATGTGCTTATATGTTTGTATGAAAATGGCCAAGCCACATCTAGCTTTGCCTACTTGTCAAAGGAACTATCAAATGATAATGAAATTAATATTAAACTCATAATGATGATGACTATAAAAGGATTTAGGCCAATTTTTAGCTACAACCAATCAAGCAGTAATACAAAAACACAATTCAAACTTGCAAGACTTACTAAACCAACGAGGTGGATTTTATATACAAAAAAAATAGATGACAGAAATAAAATTTCAACAATACTGACAAAATATGGCTCCAAAAGAGATAGATGAAACCTATAGATAAAAGCAATACTCCAAGGTAGAGTAAATTAGCAATACTATTAAGGTAACTTCCAGGATTTATGAAATTGCATAACAAGTTTTCATTCATTCAAGGTTAACCTCATTAAAAAAAACACTATTCAAGTAGCTTACAATCAAATGCACATAGGTTCCACTAGCTCTTAGAACGCACATACAACTAAATACAAATATAGAAAGAATGGGACATACATAGCATTCGATTGTAGTTAAAAGTGCCTAATTGCACCACAAGATAGCCTAGTTGCTTATCTTCCCACTAACAATAGTATTGAGTGCCTCGAGGAGCAATAGCATGTGGAACACACGTATCAATAGTTGTTGGGTAGACTTTCAACCACATTCAATGATAATATTAAATCATTTATTTATCCTTTTATTTTGAAAAACCATTTCATTCCTTTATAATTACTTAACTCTTATATTCAACAATAGTTTCATTGTCATGATTGCATTTATTGTTGAATTCACAACCATAATGAGAATAAAATGTAAACCAATGGGCCTCTGGGCTCTTTTGATAATGTAAATAGGAAACTCAGAATGAGAACATTGACCATATGATAACAAAACAATAATTACCCAGGCATGGAACAACACATTGGTCATGTGTTTGAGCCATTAACTTTTCATATGTAGAGACATGAGCCAATACTTTGTGCTTAAGTAAACTAAAGACGAAAGAAAATACTAGTAGAAAAAATAGATGAAATGATCCCTAACTACAAAAGCTTGCATTGTAGGTTGGATATACAAAAAACCCAAACAATAGAAACAAAAATTCAACAACACTCACAAAATATAGCTCCAACATATAGAAATCGAACCTATAGACAAAATCAATATTCCATCACACAATAACCAAGTGATACAATTCAAATAATCTCTAGGGTTTATGAAAATACCCAGAGTACATAGAGATTGTCCACCTAATGCACAAGATTGCATAACAGGTTCAAGTGCACTTAGAACACCACTGATCAAGCAGCTCTCAAAACACTACGTTTAAATGCACCCATGCTCGACTAACTCTCATAACACATAGACTTCTATGAATCCAAAACAATCTAGGTAGACCTATGACAATCAATTGTAGTTAATAATGCATTAATTGCACCATGACTTTGCCCCACCACCTATCTAATTGTGAACAAGAGTATTGAGCATCATAAAGAGCAGTAGCCTACATGGCATGCCAACTGCCATCGACAAGACTCTCAACCACATTCATTAACAACGTTAAATAGTTTATCTATTTATTTTAATTTTTTATTTTTAAATTTAAAAAAAAACCATTTATCTAAAATTTCAATCACAATTTCTTTATTTATGGTTTATTATCCTTTTATTTTTTAGTCGTGGATTTGAGCCCTTCACTTTCCAAATGGAATATCAAACATTAATGAGATTAATGGTGATACTTAGAATGATGATGATGATGAAAGGATTTAAGTTAAGGACACACCAAAACTAATAAAGTATTAATACAACAACAAACCTTAAACTTACAAACAACCAATAAGAGAACAAGAATATGAGATATTGTAATGCTCACTAAACTTAACTTTACCACAAAACCTGATGTCTATTCCTTTTAAACTAAAATAAAATAAAAACAGATACACCACTTTATTTCCACAATTGTCTCATGTTGCCATTGCATTCATCGTCGAATTCATAATGATAATGAGAACATAATGCAACCCAACAAGACTTTGACCTCCCTTAACAATCTCAATAGCAAACACACAATAAGGTTGACTGCAAGATAGAAAAATAAAAATCACCTGGGAATGGAACAACACATTGGTCTTGTGTTTGAGCCATCAATTTTTCATATGTAGAGGCAAGAACCAATATTGTGCCTTGCACTTTCAAGCATCGATGCAAATGCCCATGCTACACTTGGTCTTGCATGCTTACATTTTCCAAGTATCTAGTTATGAAAAATGAGTGGAAAACACAAACCAACAAGCCTTCAAGCTCTCTTAATAATGTTAATAGGAAAATCTGAATGAGGAGGTTAACCATGGGATAATAAAACAATAATTATCCAGGAATAGAGAAACAATTTGATCATGGGTTCAAGTCCCAAGCTCTTCATAATTAAAAATAAGGTTCATCGCGGGTTAACAAAGCAATAATTCCTGGGAATAGAACCCTTTGTTCTTCATAATTACAGAGATACGTAAAAACTATAATTTACACCTAACATCAAAACCCACCAATGAAAAAACCCATATTAACGTCACAACCCATCAATGACATCCTCATAGACTTATTAAACCAACAATTCTTGGCCAAAAAAACATTTCACGCTGGGTTGGATATACAAAAAATCCAAATAAAACATTCATGATGGGTTGATCCTAGACTTTATACTCCTTTTGTTGGTAACTCTTCCAATCATGTGGAGAATTTGTTAATTCCTCCTACATTACATATTTATATTGTTGTTCCCTTTGTGTCAAATTGTTTCCCAAGTCACTATTGTGTTGTGCTCACAATTCAAGGTTTGCCCTAGCCTATGTTGATCACTTATTAGTTGCCTTGACTTTGCATGTATACATTCCCTATTTTCAAATTGTTGTTAGTATGTATCATCACAACTAATGTTTGTACTCATGCTAGTGTGGAAGGTCCTTATTGACTTCTCATTGGTGGGTCAGGTCTCATTGACTACAACTCATCTCTTTGATATTTTAACCTAGAGTAGTGGCACCCTGGGCCTATTTTCATCATTGGTAGGTTACATTGCGCTCTATAGATGACACCTCATCATTGGTCCCTGAATGAGTGGTTTCCCAAATGTTCAACATCAAGACCTCTATTCACATTTTGAGATTTGTGATGTACCTTAAATTCCATTTTCATCATTGGTGGAAGTCCTCTCTCATAGCAATAGCTTTCATTATTGGTTGTTGATCATAGGATCTCTTTTGTGCACTATTAAACTGTGGAACATGTAAGAGATGCACTCGGTGGACCATCCTACAACACTTTGTCCAATTTCTTTTCCAATTCAAGTCATTTCCTGATACTTCCTCATGTTGGTTGATGGAGGATGTCCTAATGCATCCCTTCCAACAAATCTATACCTATATACCTCAACACATATTGCTCAGAGAATGGGATCTAAAGACTAAATAGTACCTTGGGTATTGCAGTCATCAATGGCAAGTTCCCTTACTATAAAGTAGTGAGAATACATCAATATCTCATGCTTGATGGATTATAAAAGTGTCTGAGTCCAACACATCCATTCACACTTTCTATAATGTATTGGGTACCTTGGGAACCCATTATAATTATTGGTGGGTTGTCTTACATTTGTTAACAATATACATAAATGATTGGTAATCAAATGGTATTGTCCTCAATGTGCAACTTCAGATTCTCTATTCACGTGGCCTGGATTTGTACCTTTCGATGGTTTGGATGGAATACCTTGGACCAACAATAACATTTCCACATTTTTTTATTGCCCGAGTTGTGCAATATTGTACAATGAACTATCTCACCTTGGTACTTCTTCGAGATCCAACAAATTTTTATTTTAGTTACAAGTTTATCTCCTAATATATATTGAGATATAGATCCACTATGTATCTATTCATCATTATGATCTCTTGATTAACACGTATCCACAATGTATCCTCGTTGTGGCCATGATCCTGCATTTTATATACTCCATGGATCCATTATGTACTCTTTTCATTTTCATGATTTTACATCTTCTATATGTCATGGGTCCATAGTGTACTTGATTTGGAAACCATGTTCTATCACTTCTGAGCATGGGTATGCTCGCCTTAGGGAAGAGAAATTTATGACACTTTTATCTCTATTACAAGTACCTCTTCGAACCAATGATTGGGAACTTCAGCCTTGATATCACTTGAATCTCATCCATTATAACAATTATAATGGATTTCAACCATCATATCCCCTTCTAACCTCACACATTAGTGGGTATTTATTATAGCACAAATTGACACTTCCTCATTTGTGATGAAATCTTCCTAAGATGACACTTAAGTGTTCAATATCGATCATAAACATGAACCTATAATCATGGAAGAGACCCTAAGTTGACCCTACTTGATGGCCTGAACATGTTTGAATAGAATCCAACTCTTTTTCCTTTGAAATTAATGAATTGCAAGCATAAAAGATACCCTGACACACACCTTTCATTATTTCAAGGAGTATGTCATCCAACTTGTCCTTGAGAAGGGAACATGGACCTACAAAATTGGCTATATATATACTAAATTGGAAATTTATGACATTTTTTTAGTTAGTTGGCCTCGTTTACAACCGACATAATTAATTGGAAACCATCACAACTGTCCTAAACATGTAATAAAATTGTGTTAGATGGGTCAAGAAAAGGGAAGACACCCAGGTCCCATGTTATTGTTATGATGGAGGAATATTTCCATCATATCAAATCTATTCATCCCCATTATCCCTTAGTGACCCATGTCCCTAAGCACCCCCTTCATCATTGTTGAGGTCACCCATCTCATGTGGATTTTTCCCTATACACCTTTGGAATATTACACTATTGTTAGAGGGATTTGAGTGGTTCAATCACAAGAGAACCCAATCAAAGGCTTCAAAAGGTTCCTCGAAAGCAATAAGGTAATTGATGTATCAACCTTGTTGTTGCAGTGTAATGGAAATTTGCTATCTTTCCCTCCCCATATACATGTAAAAGTTGATATGTTGAATTTTCTCTATTTCATAAAAGGTTGTTAACCATTTTATAGAGCATTTATGAATACTTGTTGTGTCCATTTATATATTCTCAGTTTGGAAAATATTTCCATTAAAGTCATAAGGTTTGTGACGACGGTATTTATATTTTTCTTGCAAGTTCCAAATTGTTACAACGGAGCTAATTGGATTTGAAGAGTGGGGGTAGCAAGGGTCAGACTTCGAAAAAGGATCATGCCTTCTCTTTATCTCTTTCTTGTTTGCTTGTTGGCTCACTTTTGTGAATATCAAGATAAAGTTTCTTCTTTCCTAGTATGTTGGTGACTAACCCTAGTCATTAAGAAGATTTTCCCCACAACACCAAGCGTAGGTGTCTTTGCATTAGGTATGTTGGTTAGAAACAAGTATGTCATGAGCATGGTTGTCAATTCCAACTATTTATTTTTCAAAGTGAGTTCAATCACAAATGAGTACCCATTCATATGTAGGAGTATCCTCAATACTCGACAAGTATTCTTTTATCGCAATTTTTTTTTATTCTTTATTTGATTTGTATGTAATTGATTTTTTTACTAATGTTCATATTTAAATGACGAAGAGAATGATTGATTCCCATACTAAGCATGTATGTTCTTGTTTCCATTGTTTATTATGTGACATTTGGTTTCAATTGTTTACTACTCGGTTGTTCTTGCAATTGCTTGTTTGCTTTAATTTGAGCTTTCAAATATCACAATGTGTTTTTTTTCAAGGGACAACTTACATTTTGTTCCGTATTTATTTTTAAGCTATGGTTGCAATTGATTCAATTAGTTATTTTCTTTAATTTGAGCTTTCAAATAGTGTAGAATATTTGTTTTTCTTATTTCAATGGGTGACCTATGTTTTGTTTATTTTTCCTTTGTAAGTCTAGATGTAATTGATTCACTTTGTATATTTTCTATTGTGGTTCTACGATTTGTTGTATTATGTTCTCTGACAAATTTATTGTTAATTCATCCTTACAAAAGAAGAGCTCAAAGTGGAAATGCGGCCAACAAGAAATAACTTGCATCAAGTAAAGCAATTTTGATGATGCAAAGATACAATTGAACATTTGCATAAAAGTTTGGCTTTGCATATACCATATTTGTATATTGACTCCTAACATATGATAGACCCATTGCAAAGTAAAATGGGCACCTTATTTTCCTTCAACATAAGGCATGGGAATTTTGGCAATATATGTTTTCTAGGAAAAAATACACTTGGTTTTTGCTAAAGCAAAGTCTGGGAAGTGTTCCTCTAAGCATTTAATGACACATATTTTTTTACTAAGGTAAGCATTGCAAAATGTCTCTGAAGCATATCTTCTTAATGCAACCATATCAAATCCACCTATGAGGAAGCTTATGGATTCAAATAAAAAATGATGGCAATTTTGATTCAATGTTTCACATGTTACAAGTGCATCTTGAATAGATTGATAAATTGTTTTTAAGTTTGATGACTTAAATTGACAATTGGTAAACTAGTTTGCAGGCAGTATTAATTGTATGTTAATTTGGAATACTTCTGATAAGAGTGGCTCATAATGTCCAAGGATAGGATTTTGGTCATAGAAAACTATGTTATATTTTTTTTATTGGAACACGTAGAGATTTTTATATTAAAATAAGAAGGGATTTAAGCCCCCAATTATACAAAACAAAATGGGCCCCATGACCTTCCAACCAAAGTACTGTCCATTCCTAAAAAAACCAACTCTACAAAGCTTTTAGTTCCTGACAGTATCTTGAACTCCTATATTGACAACTATAATTCCTAACAAACTGTTGTAACAAAAAGAGACATTGGAAACACAAAATTAACTTCAAGGGTTTCCCTGGGGGACTTATGTGTCATTTTGCAATTCTCGAGGGTTGGAGGAGGAACCCTTTTCTGTATCATTTTCATGAAACTTCCACTACACCATGACCATGGCCTCTTCCAACATTGCCACTCATGCCTCTAGAGCATCATTCTTTGCTTGTTGTTGTTGTGTTCCGATTCCGCTTTCATAATTGCCTACTACTAAGTAGTATCACCTTGTGCCACCAAACGAGCTTGCTCTTATGTTTCCTTCCATTGCTCCATACATCAATAAGAGGCATGCAATTCATGTCTAAGATTATGAACCTTCATTCTCAGGTGCCTTTGGATATGGAAAACTATGCTATATTGAAATCGATATATTTTTGGATTGAAATGAAAATATTTATTTTTCCTTGTAAATAACCAAACACAAATTGGTATAGAAAACCACTTCTCCAACCATTTAATGTGAAAAAAATCACCTCACAAGCCACATGGACTTGCATCTACATATGGGAATATTGAAAGTGACATTCTTTCAACATATGTTTGACTGCTAGAAACACCATGTAATTCCCTCAAGAAATCAATGTTTAGTTCATATTTTTCTGTGTGCAAAGATTTTTGGTCTTTGTTATCTAGGCATTCTAGGATATGTGACAATTCCTTTTCGTATATGAAGTGATGTCAATCGTAAAAGGAAGAGAACAAAAAACACATAAAACAAGCAATCTCCTAGATTGTAAATGAAGTCTTGAAGCCTAATCAAATTGTGTATAAAAAGCACAAAATCTATTCCTTCTATGTTCGTCTTTTCTGCAAATTGATCATTTAGAAAAAGGAGATTTGTCATTGTTGTATGGAAAAAAGTACAAATCAACATTAATTGCAATTTTCAAAGAACCAAATTAGAGGGCACTGTATTTGAACTTGCAAAATAACACATAAATAAAGTCCAAATCAATGATAATTGCAATTTGCAAAGAACCAAATTAGAGGCCACTATATTTGGACTTGCAAAATAACACAAATAAATTCCTACAAAAGATTCACATTTACAAGGATTGTGGAACAAAGCATCTTTTTTTTTCTTACAAATATTATTTGAAACAAAAATATATTAAGGTGATGATCATGTCCAAATGCAAAAATGGAAACATGTGTAACAAATCATGACAATAATGAGAATCGTGTCCAAATGTAATAGGAAAAACATATCTTACGTTACAACAAGTGGGAGGAAGTTTTTTGGAGACCCGATAAACCTAAGGCAAAATAGAATAAAGTAAATTTTAAGTTGGCTACGTGATTCAATTAGTCATTCTACAAGGGAACTAGTTTAAAAAAAACACAAAAAAACCACACTTTTAATAACTTTATGAGAAAATTCCACATTACTACTGCTCTATAAGGCCATTTCTAGATTTTGAATTCTTATATTAGATGCCTATGTTCTAACATACCTAGAGGATCACTATCCATAGCTTACTTGCTTTTATTTTCCATTGTGTCTAAAACTTCATTTCACACATTTAGCAATCAAAACATAAGTGCTATTCAAAGGTTTGATGAAAGAGAAGCCTCATATTGTTTATCATGCAACCTATATGATACAATTGTTTACTCTTGTAACACAAGTATCATATGCGCCATAAACTACTTATGTTATTGTGAAAAAAAATAAAAGAAAACTTATTTCCATGTTATCAGTTCTTGAATGCTTCTTAGTGAATGTATTCAATTCGTAAACGTGAACCCAATAATGATCTTATTTCATCATGATAAGGAAATGGAAAAAAAGGGCACATATTTATATTAAATTTCAATGACAATACCAATCCCATCAAACTCTTTTAAACAGACTTTTTAAATATGATTATGAAGTAAATGTTTACTATAAAATAATAAAAATAACATATGTATATGTCATTATATTACAAAAACTTATGTCTTTGACTTTGAAACTAAAAAAAACACTAAAAAATGGAAACAATAGTCACCTACCATCGCAGGCACTAAAAAACTAAATCTGCATTTTTCGAAAATCCAAGCATGCACATTCATCATCAATTAAAAACACTCTAAGTACACCACCAAAACACGTAGAAGACAAAATGGAAGGTAGAATCAAATGGCAAGAAGTTACAATCTAACTAATGTTGGTGGATTATTTTCAATCCAGTGCATGTTCATAATATCTTCATTAAACAACTTCAATATATTCAAAATGAACAAAAGAGTATGCATAAGTTAATTGAGCTCCAATTCCTTATTTTGGGTGTGTGCATTTTCCTAAGCATTTGCAAGTATGCAAGAGAAATATCAGCATGGCTATTAAACTCAAATATATAAGCTGACTTTCCACCACGATAAAGAGATATGATCATGCAAGACCAATCTAAGCCATAAATGATTATAGGGTTCTTCATACTTCATACTTATAAAACCTAGATCAAGTCACATATTAACTTCAAGCTAAAGTCACCAACACCATCCTTGTAGATTTGTTAAACCAACAAAGGTTAGCCAAGAAAGATTTCATAGTAGGCTAGCAGGCCTTCCAACTCTTTTAAAAATGTCAATAGAAAACTATGAACTACAATGTTGATGGCGGGATAGCAAATCAATAATGACTAGGGAATCAAATAACATATTTGTCATGGGTTTGAGTTCTCCACTCCACATATATAGAGAGATGAGCCAATGTTGTCCTATGTGCTTATATGTCTGTATGAAAATGGTCAAGCCACATCTAGCATTGCCTACTTGTCAAAGGAACTATCAAACAATAATTAGATTAATCTTAAACTCATAATGATGATGACTACAAAAGGATTTAGGCCAACTTTTAGCTACAACCAATCAAGCAGTAATACTAAAACACAATTCAAACTTACAAGACTGACTAAACCAATGAGGAGGATTTGATATACAAAAAAAACATATGACAAAAAGAAAAATTCAACAATATTGACAAAATATGGCTCCAAAAGAGACAAATGAAACCTATAGATAAAAGCAATACTCCATGGCAGAGTAACTTAGCAATACTATTGAGGTATCTTCCATGATTTATGAGATTGAATAACAAGTTTGCATTCATTCAAGGTTGAGTACATTAAAAAAATCATTATTCAATTAGCTTACAATAAAATGCACATAGGTTCCACTAGCTCTTAGAACACACATACAACTAAATACAAGTCAAGAAATAATGGGACACACATAACATTCAAGTGTGGTTAAAAGTTCCTAATTGCACCACAAGATAGTCTAGTTTCCTATCTTCCCACTAACAATAGTATTGAGTGCCTAGAGGAGCAATAACATGCGGAACACATGTATCAATATTTGTTGTGTAGACTTTCAACCACATTCAATGATAATATTAAATCTTTTATTTATCCTTTTATTTTGAAAAATCATTTCATTCCTTTATAATTACTTAACTCTTATATTCAACAATAGTTTCGTTGTCACGATTGCATTTATTATTGAATTCACAACCACAATGAGAATATAATGTGAACCAATGGGCCTTTGGGCTCTTTTAATAATGTCAATAGGAAACTCACAATGAGAACATTGGCCATATGATAACAAAACAATAATTACCTAGGCATGGAACAAGACATTGGTCATGTGTTTAAGCCATCGACTTTCCATATGTAGAGACATGAGCCAACACTGTGTGTATAAACAAACTTAAGATGAAAGAAAATAATAGTAGAACAAATAGATGAAATAATCCCAAGCTACAAAAGCTTGCATTACGCGTTGGATATACAAAAAGCCCAAACAATAGAAACAAATTCAACAACACTCACAGAATATAGTTCCAACATAGAGAAATCAAACCTATAGACAAAAGCAATATTCCATCACACAATAACCAAGTGATACAATTCAAATAATCTCTAGGGTTTATGAAAATACCTAGAGCAGACATAGATTGTCCACCTAATGCACAAGATTTCTTAACAAGTTTAAGTGCACTCAGAACACCTTTGATCAAGTAGCTCTCAAAACACCACATTTAAATGCACCCATGATTGACTAACACTCATAACACATAGACTTCTATGAATCCAAAACAATCTAGGTAGACCTATAACATTCAACTGTAGTTAATAGCGCATTAATTGCATCTTGACTTTGTCCCGCCACCCATCTAACTGTGAACAAGAGTATTGAGCATCATAAAGAGAAATAGCCTACAGGGCATGTTAACTTCCATCGACAAGACTCTCAACCACATTCATTAACAACATTAAATAGTTTATCTACTTATTTTTATTTTTATTTTGAAGTTAAAAAAGGCCCATTTATCTAAAATCTCAATCACAATTTCTTTATTTATGGTTTATTTATCCTTTTATTTTTAAAATTCATTTTAAAATTTTAATCACTAAATGCAAACTAGCAGGTCTTCCAGCTCTCTTAGTAATGTCAATAGGAAACTCCAAATGACAAGTGGATTGTAGGATAACAAAACAATAATGATCTAGGAATGGAACAACACTCTAGTCATGGATTTGAGCCCTTCACTTTCCAAATGGACTATCAAACAACAATGAGATTAATGATGATACTTAGAATGATGATGGCGGTGAAAGGATTTAAGCTAAGGACACACCAAAACTAATCAAGTATTAATACAACAAAATACCTCAAACTTCCAAACAACCAATACGAGAACAATAATATGTGATGTTTTAATGCTCACTAAACTTAGCTTTACCACAAAACCTAATGTCTATTCCTTCTAAACTAAACTAAAATAAAAACAGATATGTTGGAAAAATGTAATTACTCACAGATCCGTACCTGACTCTCAGCGGACTCTGTCAGAGTCTGTACCAGTCAAGATCTTGTGGATCAGTCTAACAAGAGGGAAGAGTCCATGATTCGGCAATGTAAACCAATCGAATTTATTTCTAAAGATAAGTTGTTAGGTAGATAGTTATTACAGTCTTTAATGGTGAGTCAGTCGACCCATGTAGAAGCAATCTTCAGGTTGCCTATAAATAGAAGAAGAAATGTGTAAATCAGTTTACATACACAATAGAGAGGAACTCAGAGAAAAGAGAAGTTGAAGCTCAAGCTTCTGTGTAAGTGATTCGGTCAAAGAGCTGAAGCTCTGTAAAAGGACAAGTCTGGACCAACAAGTTTAGACCAACAAGTATGGACCGACAAGTTTGGACCGACAAGTTTGTAATACTTTGTTATTTCCGCATAGTTAAATATATGAAATAGTTTATGGTTGAATATATGATTATTTGGCTGCACACACATTTCTAGATTTACTTGGGTAAATGTCTTTTATAATTACTGTTAACTGAAAGATCAAAGAACCCATAAAATTCTCACCATGTGAAAGTTCCAGGGTTTTACGGCACATTGGTCGACTCTAGTCTTCCTACATATTTGGGCATATGTTTTATAAGTTCTTTGGATTTGTTAATGTGTCCATTTTTACTCTATCTTACTCACAGATGAAAAACATTTGTAATTTCTTAAGTCTCTTAGACTAAGAAAAATACTCTGTAGATTTGGACCAAAGTGAACCGACAAGGTCGGTTGTGTGAGCCGACTTGAGAGGTCGGTTGCGTCAGCCGACTTGAGAGGTCGGTTGCGTCAGCTGACTAAGGTCACCGACTTAAGAAGTCGAAGAGGTCAGCCGACTTGAGTGGTAGAAGAGTGAACCGACAAGTAAGTTGAAGTAAATCAGTCGGGTAGAAAGTCCAACCAAAGTGGATAAACTTGTCTAGTTGGGAGATAGACAAGTTTCACCCGACAAGTGAAAAAGGAAAAGAGGTCGACGTGAAAAGTGAAAATTAAATTTTTAATATTGACTGAGCAATAAACTCAAGTTTAGTCGGCTTAGTTTTGGATAACTGGTATCAGAGAAAGGTTTATATCAGCCCAAGATTTAGGAAAGAAATCTTGTCTTAAAAGGTGGAAAATGAATTTTCTAAGGAAAGTTAATTAAAAATTAAAATGGCTTCCACTTTTGGTTCATTGCAAACTCCAAATTTTACAGGAAATAATTATGAATATTGGTCTTTAACAATGAAGGATTTATTCAGAGGTCAAGATGCCTGGGAGATAGTCCAGCATGGTTATGCAGAACTAGCAGACATGACAGCATATAACAATCTCACATAGGCTGAGAAAGATGTCTTGAGAGAACAGAGGAAGAAAGATGGAAAAGCTCTGTTTTACATACATCAATCTATGCATGAGAGCGTACTCCTAAGAATATCCGCAAAAACTAATGCTAAGCAAGCATGGGATACATTGGAGACTGCCTATCAAGGTTTGGATAAGGTAAAAAGATCCAAGCTGCAGATTCTCAGAAGAGATTTTGAATCTCTGTCCATGAAATATTTAGAGAATGTAGACACATTCTACACCAGAGTTGTTGGGTTAATAAACCAACTGAAATCTCATGGAGAAGCCATAGCAGACCGAAGGGTTGTTGAAAAAATTCTCAGAAGTCTTGCCCCAAGATTTGAAAACTTGGTTGTGACCTTAGAGGAACACACAGACATGACGACATTTACCATTAATGAGTTGCAAGCTTCACTCATCAATCATGAACACAGACTCAGCAGAACACATGCATCATTGGAAGGTGCATTTGTAGCACAGTCATCCATAAGCCGTGGTAGAGGCAGGGTGAGAAACAACTTTAGAGGCAAAGGAAGAAGTTCTTCAAGAGGAGGACAAGGCAGAAGTCCTGCAAATGTCGGTGGCAGAGGAGATAATCAGAACCCAAGTCACCCAAGTGGCCATAGGTTTGATAAATCAAAAATTTAATGTCATTACTGTAAGAAATTTGGTCATTATGCATATGAATGCATGAATAAACAATATGACCAAGGAAGGCAAAGCCCAAGTCAGTTGACCAAAACCAGCACTTCGACAAGTGCAATGTTAATGGCATCGACATCTCCAGTTGAATGCAATGTTGTTCAAGAAAGTCCACATGACATACAGTACTTAGATTTAGGATGCAGCAACCACATGACTGGTAATTTAAACTTGTTTTCCAGTCTAGATAATTCAGTTAAAACTGATGTTACACTTGGAAGCAATGTCCAAGTTACTGTCTTAGGAAAAGGCACTGTTGATATTCTAACCAAATAGGGGGAGAGTAAGTATATCCCTGATGTCTATCATGTCGAAGGTTTGAAACATAATTTGTTAAGCATTGGACAACTGTTACAAAAAGGCTAAAGAGTCTATATGGAAGATTGACACTGTGTGATCAAAGACAAGCATCCAAGTGACCAGCTGATAGCAAAAGTGCCAATGACAAGCAACCACTTGTTTCCATTGAGGATAATTCCCGACATGAAAGGGAAGACAAACTTAGGAGCTGCATTCAAGGCAGAAAGTGAAGAAACGGTCGAGCTCCTTGGCAAGAGAGAAAATTGCAGCGCTAATTTGCAAGCTGCATTTCAGACAGAAGTTCAGGATGAATCCTGGTTGTGGCATTTTAGATTTGGACATCTGAATTTTAGTGGGATGAAGCTACTACACTCAAAGACTATGGTGAAAGGATTACCATTGATCGATAGACCAGAGAGGGTTTGTGAAGGCTGCATTTTTGGAAAGCAGCACAGAGAGACTTTTCTTGTCGAAAATTCCTATAGAGCATGCACACCACTTGAAATTGTGCACTCTGACATTTGTGGTCCAATGCAGACATCATCCATTGGTCGCTGCAAGTATTTTCTAACTTTTATTGATGAATACTCAAGAAAGACATGGGTATATTTTCTGAAACATAAATCTGATGCATTTGGTTATTTTCAGTAGTTTAAGGCATTCATGGAGAACCAGAGTGGACATCGCATCAAGATCTTAAGGACCAATAGAGGAGGTGAATATGTTTCAAATGAATTTCTGAATTTTTGCAAGACCCATGGCATACAGAAATAATTCACTGCACGGTATACACCTCAGCAGAATGGTATTGCTGAAAGAAAGAATAGAACCATCATGGAGATGGCACGCAGCATGTTGGCAGCCAAGCATTTTTCAAATGAATATTGGGGAGAAGCAGTCGCAATTGCTGTATACATTATGAACTGATGTCCGACAAAGAGTGTGAAGAACAAATTTCCCCAAGAAGCATGGATAGGTATGAAACATAGTGTTTCACATTTAAAAGTTTTTGGTTGTGTTGCATATGCTCATATTCCAGATGAGCTGAGAAGGAACCTAGACAAGAAGAGACATAAATGTATTTTTGTCGGCTATTCAGAAGACACAAAAGCATACAAGTTGTATGAACCTATCACAAGGAAAGTGATAATAAGTCGAGATGTTCAATTTGTCGAGAATGAATCATGGGATGGAACCGTCGACATAAATGTCAACATTGTGTCGAACGTCGACAATGATGATATGGAAGAGGAAGTGGTTCAAACACCACATGTAAATCAACTGGTCGCAGCACCGTTGACTCCCATGACACCAAGACATGGTTCAGCACAAGGACCATCGACACAAGTAGCAGCTCAAGCTACACCGACAAGTACACCAAGAGGACAACAGACTCCATCAAGCATTTTGTCTAGGTCAACATCGACAGAACCGGTGAAGACAAGAAGTTTACGAGAGATATATGAAGCTGGTACACCAAATTCATTCTCTCTTTTTGCATTATTTGCTCCTATATATGATCCACTAACATTTGAAGAAGTTGTTGAAGAAGAAGTATGGGCACAAGCCATGGATGAAGAAATAGAATGCATTGAGAAAAACCAGACATGGGAACTGGTTGATGTACCAACATACAAAGATGTAATCAGTGTCAAATGGATTTACAAGACAAAGCAAGATGCTAATGGGAATGTGCAAAAGAACAAGGCAAGAATGGTAACAAGAGGGTTCACACAGCAACCCGACATCAGCTTCAATGAAACATTTGCACCTGTTGCACACATGGATACAGTCAGAAAAGTTTTGGCCATTGCTGCACAAAACAAATGGCATGTTCATCAAATGGATGTCAAGTCGGAATTCTTAAATGGCTATCTAGAAGAGGAAGTATATGTGGAACAACCACAATGGTATGAAGTTCCAGGTCAAGAGCATAAAGTGTACAGGCTGAAAAAGGCATTATATGGTTTGAAGCAAGCTCCTAGAGCTTGGTACAGTCGGATTGATTCCTATCTCACTGAAAATGGATTTCACAGAAGTGAAAGTGAACCGAATTTGTAAATCAAAGTAGATGAGCAAGGTAAGATGTTAATTGTATGCTTGTATGTAGATGATTTAATATTTACTGGTGATTATGGCATAGCAGATTTTAAAACAATCATGGAGAGTGAATTTGAAATGACTGATCTGGGGCTTCTGAAGTTTTTTCTGGGCATTGAAGTCCAGTAGTCTGAAAGTGGTATTTTTATATCATAGTCTAAGTATGCAAGTGAAGTTTTAAAAATATTTAACATGTCTAACTGCAAGACAGCCCCAACACCAGTGATAACAAGTTTAAAATTGAGCAAGGATGATGAAGGATCCACTGTCGATCCTACGATGTTCAAAAGGCTTGTAGGCAGCCTTATGTATTTGACAACGACAAGACCAGACATTATGTATGGAGTATGTCTGATCTCAAGGTTCATGGAGTCACCAAAAGACTCACATTGGCAAGTAGGTAAAAGAATTATGAGGTATGTAAGTGGCACAAAAGACCTTGGTATTATGTATTCAACCTCAAAAAAATTTAAACCCATTGGTTACACTGACAGTGACAATGGAGGTAGCATAGATGACAGGAAAAGCACATATGGGTACACATTTCATTTTGGTATAGGTGTTGTTTCATGGGCTTCAAAGAAATAGCCCATAGTAACTTTGTCTTCAGCTGAAGTAGAGTATGTTGCAGCAACAAGTGCTGCATGTCAAGCTGTCTGGATGAGGAGAGTGTTAAAAGACTTGTCACAGAACCATTAAGAATCAACAACAATCTTCTGCGACAACAATTCAGCCATAGCATTATCAAAGAATCATGTGTTTCACAAGAGAACCAAGCACATCGACACAAGGTTTCATTTTATAAGAGAGTTGGTGAACGACAAGGAAATTTGTTTGGAATTTTGCAGGTTTGAAGACCAACTTGCTGACATCTTCACAAAGCCAATGGAAAAGGACACATTCCAGTATCTGTGTAGTTATCTTGGAATGACAAGTTCTCCACAGTGAACTCTGTCATAAACAGTGCATGTCTAAGCTCTGAAACATTTTGTAAATTTTGTTTTAAAAATCCCCATCTGCTTATAATTAAGGGGGAGTGTTGGAAAAATGTAATTACTCGCAGATCCGTACCTGACTCTCAGCCGACTCTGTTAGAGTTTGTACCAGTCAAGATCTTGTTGATTAGTTTGACAAGAGGGAAGAGTCCACGATTCGGCAATGTAAACTAGTCGAATTTATTTCTGAAGCTAAGTTGTTAAGTAGATAATTATTACAGTATTTAATGGTGATTCAGTCGACCCATGTAGAAGCAATCTTTAGGTTGCCTATAAATAGAAGAAGAAATCTGTAAATCAGTTTACATACACAATAGAGAGGAACTCAGAGAAAAGATAAGTTGAAGCTCAAGCTTCTGTGTAAGTGATTCGGTCGAAGAGCCGAAGCTTTATAAAAGGACCAGTCTGGACCAACAAGTTTAGACCAACAAGTATGGACCGACAAGTCTGGACCGACAAGTTTGTAATACTTTGTTATTTCCGCATAGTTAAATATATGAAATAGTTTATGGTTGAATGCATGATTATTTGGCCGCACATATTTCCAGATTTACTTGGGTAAATGTCTTTTACAATTACTGTTAAGTGAAAGATCAAAGAACCCATAAAATTCTCACCGCGTGAAAGTTCCAGGGTTCTACGACACATTGGTCGACTCAAGTCTTCCTACATATTTGGGCATATGTTTTATAAGTTCTTTGGATTTGTGAATGTGTCCATTTTTACTCTATCTTACTCTCAGGTGAAAAGCATTTGTAATTTCTTAAGTCTCTTAGACTAAGAAAAATACTCTGTAGATTTGGACCAAAGTGAACCGACAAGGTCGGTTGTGTGAGCCGACTTGAGAGGTCGGTTGAGTCAGCCGACTGAGGTCGCCGACTTGAGAAGTTGAAGAGGTCAGCTGACTTGAGTGGTAGAAGAGTGAACTGACAAGTAAGTCGAAGTAAATCAGTCGGGTAGAAAGTCTGACCAAATTGGATAGACTTGTCTAGTCGAGAGATAGACAAGTTTCACTTGACAAGTGAAAAAGGAAAAGAGGTCGGCGTGAAAAGTGAAAATTAAATTTTTAATATTGACTGAGCGGTAAACTCAAGTTTAGTCAGCTTGGTTTTGGCTAACAAGATACATCACTTTACTTCTACAATAGTCTCGTGTTTCCATTACATTCATCGTCGAATTCATAATGACAATGAGAACATAATGCAACCCAACAGGACTCCGACCTCCCTTAACAATCTCAATAACAAGCACACAATAAGGTTGACTGCAAGATAGCAAAATAATAATCGCCCTGGAATCGAACAACACATTGGTCTTGTGTTTGAACGATCAATTTTTCATGTGTAGAGACAACAACCAATATTGTGCCTTGCACTTTCAAGAGTCGATGCAAATGCCTAAGCTACACTTGGCCTTGCATGCTTACATTTTCCAAGTTTCTAGTTATGAAAAATGAGGGCAAAACACAAACCAACAAGCCTTTGCGCTCTCTTATTAATGTCAATAGGAAACTATGAATGAGAAGGTTATCCATGGGATAATAAAACAATAATTGTCCAAGAATAGAACAAGATATTGATCATGGGTTCAAGCCCCAAGCTCTTCATAAGTAAAAAGAAGGTTCATCGCGGTATAACAAAGCAATGATTTCTGGGAATAGAACCCTTAGTTCTTCTTAAATACATAGATGGGCAAAAACTATAAGTTACACCTAACATCAAAACCCACCAATGACAAAACCCATATTAACGTCACAACCCATCAATGACATCCTCATATACTTATTAAACCAACAAATCTTGGCCAAAAAAACATTTCACGTTGGGTTGGATATACAAAAAATCCAAATAACAAACAAAAAAAATCAACATGTATCGAACTAAAGATGGAAGAAACTACCAATAGAACAGATAACTGTAATAACCCTGGGCTACTAAAGATTTCACCGCAGATTGGATATATAGAAAACCCAAACAATACTGACAAAAAATCAACATCACTCATACTATATAGCCCAGCACAAAGAGATTCTTCCACCACAGAATAACCAAGCATTACGATTCGCATAACCTCTAGGGTTTATGAAAATACTTGGAGCAAATAGAGATATTCCACCCAACGTGCAAGATTGCATAATAGGTTCAAGCACACTTTGAACACCACCATTCAACTAGCTCTCAAAACACCATGTTCAAATGCACATAGGCCCGACTAGCTCTCAGAGCACACAGGCGACTACGAATCTAGAACAATCCATGTATACCTATACCATTTAATTGTAGTTAACAATGCTATAATTACACCACGATGTTGTACTATTAACCATCTACTTGTAAACAAAAGTATTGAGCACCACAACGATAAGACACACATGACAACTGCCATTTGGCAAACTCTCAGCCACATTCATTAAAACCAATAATTCATTTATTTTAATTTAATTTTTAAATTAAAAAAACTATTTATCTAAAATTTCAATCATAATTCATGTCCCATCAAACTGCCTAAAACAATCAAAACATAAAAAATAATAATAATAATAAAACAACTTTTATTATAAAACAAACTTTAAACAATCAAAACATACCAAAAATAAATAAATGATAAAACAACTTTTATTGTAAAATAAACTTTTTATTAAAAAAACCTTATATTTAATTCTGGGAAACTAAAAACACCTTAAAAAAAGCATACAACAGTTGGGACTTTAAAATCAATATCGACTCCATTGCTCGAAGAAAGCGGAGCGAATGGGAGCAAACACACTTTCAAGTAGTTTTGAATGTGCATTGAGAGATTCACCATCGCAAAAGAATATATTAAGCCAACAAATAGATATAAAAGATGTAAATTTACCTTCTCAGAGTGATAGGCAATCTACGATTTCTATCCTCATCCCAATCCATTATCATGCAATGCAAGCCCGTCATCCAAAAACACGGTATAAGTCTCATTTTCAAGGCACGCTTTTTGTAACCCATATTAAAATATGGCAGCACTGGGCTTCTACCCCTGCATTCTATACAGAGGTGCACAAATATCCAATAATTCGAGAAGACACCACTTACGTAGAAATTCTGAATTTCAACTAAATCTACGACCACCATTCAGAACTAAGAGAAACAGAGTAGCCAAGAGATGGCCTTCCATGGCCTTGTCAGAAGCAACAGACCAGTCTGGAGTTCAAGAATGGCCGAACCCAAAAACGTTAGAAGAAATGATACAGCAGGTATGTTATAATACTGAAACAAATTTGGGTTTTTCCTTTGTATTTTTTTAACAAAACCATGAGAAGCATTGCAACTGTAAACCCAGTTGGTGTACTGAAACTTTTCATATTTTAAAAGTCAGTGAAGGAAAGTTAGAACTTAGTAGTTGTTTTAAACTGCTACTTAAAACAAATTTGGGTCTTTCCTTTCTATTTTTTTAACAAAACCATGAGAAGCAATGCAACCGTAAAAACCCCAGTTGGTGGATTATGCTTTTCATATTTCAAGGTCAGTGAAGGATAATTGGTAATTGTTTTCAATTGCTTCTTCGACTACAGAAGAATATATTTTCACCTAGGCAACCAAAGTTCTCTACTGGGAATGACAATTAATGCAAAACTATTGCTGCGCCATAGTTTCTGAGACATCTATTTGTTAATGTGAATTTAATTTTGAGGGAGCGAAGCTCAGGTTGCAAACAGAATTTATTAAGCCACAATATATTTTCATCTAGGCAACCAAAGTTCTGTTCACTGGGAATGGCAATTAATGCATAACTATTGCTGTGCCATAGTTTCTGAAACACCTATTTGTTAATGTGAATTTAATTTTGAGGAAGTGAATCTCAGGTTGCAAACATACTTTATTCAGCTACAGCACAATATGTCAATATATAATTATTCTATTCAAACACACGAGCATAACAGATGTCGGCCCTCGGGTACAAAACATGGTTAGTATGGAACCAAATACTAAAGAACCACAAAGGACATGGACGAGTCACTTGTTTTATTTGTAAGTGCTTGATATATTACCTCAAAGAACAACTAAGCACAACAGAATTCAAGATTGTTACGTTATACGGATAACGTGGGAATCAGAAAAGTCCCTATCCACAAAAGCTAAAAATGCCATCATATGAGTCTGGCCCCTCATGGGGAGGGACTCAACATCATGGTAGAAAGCATGCCAATGAAGTCGCAGGTGTAGATTCAATTCCCGTGTAGAACTCTGCAAATTCCCAAGAGAAAGCAGATGGAGAACCTTCTTGAAAGTAACTTTACAGCGGTGTTTCCACAAAACACTAATGCAACCAAACAAACTGAATGGCAAAGTAAGTTGCAGCTATCCCTTACCATCGAAGTGTCCCCCAGGAGGGGCTCATTCTAAGAGAACAGAGCTACAAACATATACTGAAATTCAAATTTCAACCAAAAACCATGACAAAAGTAATCTGGCAGACTGACATTTCCAAAAACATACTGCACTGTCTTCTCCTTACTGCACTCATGCTGAACTAGTAATGCCAACTTTATGCAACCTACTCTTGAGTCTTGACAACTAATCTGTGATGAAATATTAATGAACCCCAAATATTATGTTTAAAGGAGGCACGGGCCTTCCAAATGGATTGACACCACCGCAGTGACCTCTCCACTGGATTTCCAAGTCCCCACCTTTTATTTAACCCTCGTGCCCTATGTCAGAGGAGTGGCAAACCAACTCATAATTATCTTTCATCTCATAGATATAGATAGACTTCCCACGCCATCTCTAATCCCTCTATATAGGACCTTCCCCTTGCATTTTAATTTTATATAAACAACTCTCTGGAATCATACAACAAAGATTTGTGAGAATAGCCTGGTTCACACCAGAAATATTTTGAGCGGGATTAAGCTTTATGGAATTCAAATGTCAAAAGCTCAGCAATGGAGGAGTTAATTGTGTAGTGAAAAGATACACGGACCACTGCACAACCTTGCAAAAAATGGACACACACAACCAATACAGTTGGCTGGAATTAAAATATTGTGGCGCTAGCACTTACATTGCACCGTGTTATTTTGCCCTTTAATGCCAGATTTTTTACAAGAAACATAGTTTCAATAATGGAGAGCCATACTACCACATGCTGATTGACATAACAAACATTAAGGATAAAGGAGATATGATGCTGGTTGGAGACTTCAATGGATGGATAGGAAACCTACAAACGGTGAGCTGCACAGAAACAAACACTCACTTTGTAAACATAGGGTGCACCACCTAAGGACTATTACATGATTAATGACTCATCAAACCTTTGAAAAAGGCTTGATCATCAAAGGGATATAATGTAATACCCTCCTTCTAACTCAAACTTAGGCAATAATACATCGCAAAAGTACTAACATCATCAAATACACATTCCCCCTAGGTGATATATAGCAAATGTTACAATGTTCAGTCATATCACCCAGCAAAATCCCACCAAGACAAAGTGCACTACTACAACACATCAACACCAAAGGAAAGGGGACATAAGAAAGTTGCTAACTCCATCCAACATCAAGCATGTCCCCAACATACTTTCAAGTTTCAACCAAAGTTGACCATGTAGAACATCCTATCATAGTGACATCAACAACATAACATCATCAATGAAAACTATCACCAAGAATCATCCACATGTCAAGAGAATGAAGCAAATGCATGAAAGTAATATTCAACCACAAAATGACCATCAACCTTGTCCATCCCCAATAGAGAAGTGTCTCTTCCACCAAAAATTCTCATTAGATATCCAAATACCAAGAAGAAAGTAGGCTCCATAAAGATGTATCCCCCAAGTCCATCCACTGCTCTAAGGGACCAGCTGAAAATACCCTCACAAAGTGATGGAAATCACTATGTGAAACCTCATACAATATAAGGTGTTGCATGGCCTGATATTTCTCTGTGCCATGTGTGCAACTCTATTATATTTTGGTTTAATGCTTGAATAGCTTCTACCCAAGGTTACATGAACCGTGGTTGCAATTGGAATCAGCTAAATAATCCGGTATGAATTTGGCTCTCATCCTAAAATTAGCAATCGGGGATTCGGAACCATAACCCTAATTTTTTTATAATATATGTATATAAATTTATAAATTTATAAAAATTCACAAATTTAAAATCAGTAATTGTATAACTACACATCATGGATTCATGAATCATCATCAATGATCAATGATATTGATCATACATGTAACATTTACATCATACATTCATCATACTGTCATACTGATACATTTAACATCATAGATTCAATTCATACATGTAATTTTCAGATTTGAAATCAACTTGAATTTCATACTGTAACAGTAAATTGTAACATCATACATCAATATCAAACCAGTCGGCCGGTTCAAGCTAAATGTCAAACCAGTCGGCCGGTTCAAGCTAAATGTCAAATGAAAATGCAATGGTAAGAATGAGGCCTGAGGGTTACCTTTAGAGTCTCCGTGGGGCTCGATCATCAAGAAATATGTTCCTGCGCCTTTTCATTCCACTGTTTTTCCCTTTATTTGTTGTTTTTTTTTTGGCTTGAGAGGAATTGGTTTTCATTGGAGGAACCGTATCCCGACCCGAATCTGCTAGAATTTGAAACAATTCCTTGGATCCTTGTTTCCTCTGCAATTTGGATATGGATTCGGAACCTCCTTGGCTGAATCCAGTCACGTTGCTTCTACCATTCAGTCTTTCTCAACCTTGTGGTTGTCCCAGGATATCTCCTAGGATCAATAAAGCAAGGTGAGGTTGATTTGTTCTGGAATAGCAAGAAAGACCATTCCCATACATGTAAATAGTGCATTAAGGAACACGCATAATAGAGATTCCAATACTTGAAAGGTAATGGGCACCATCAACTTGAAGGGGGAAGGTGTGATTTGTATGAAATCATTAATTTCAACCATGAAGTTGTACGGTCATATAGGAGTTGTTTCTAAGGTGCAACATGGCAAGGTTCATATGGTGATAAAGTGAAAAACGCAGCATCAGGTTGCAATGCATTTGAGAACATCAAGGCAAGGTTGCCTGTCAGCATTAGTATTGTAAGGTTAGGCGACAGCCTACAGGTACACAAAGCCTGGAACCATGATTTTTGGGGCGCACAAGCATTGCAAGGGAAAGCTGCAAGGAAACAAAGGCTACATCAGTCTTCTATAGGATGCTAACACTAATACATTTCGCATGCAATAATTTCTCATGCACTATAAGATGATATATTGCTAACTAGGCACATTTTACAGCAGAAACAATTACATAACAGCAGACAGTCATAACACATTTGACACTGATATTTTGGTCCAAAGACCCTGGAAACCCACTGGGGGGAAAACCAGTCCAAGAGAAAATTATTATTGAGCTTGAGGAAAATCTCCACAGAAGTTAGAACAACAGTACATAAAAGCATTGAATGCACAGTACAAAACTTGAAATCTGTAACCACAAACACCTTGAAATGCATGCCAAAACCAATGGAATCATCTACAGGAATCGACCTCGATTTCTGTGCTCAGATTCAACAGTACAGACATCAATTGTACAGTCTTCTCAGGCAGTAAAATCATCTCTGTTATATGCACAGACAACAACACTGTTGTAAGGACTTAACAACTACAATAACACCTCGAACCAAGTGCCAAAAGCAGTGACCTCAATTTCTGTGCACACAGGCAGCTTCTCAGAAATCACAGTACAGCCTCCAAACTGAATGTTGTACAACCTAATGCTGCTGTACAGTACCACCCATCAATGCTGCAAGCTTCCTCCTAGGGATGCATGCTACCTCTCCTTGGGAAAAGTGTGCCCTCTCTAGCTGCATGCTCATCTCTAGCTGTTACTCAATACTCTTCCTTAGCTCAAGCTCTTACACTTTCTCTTGGAAAATGTGCCCCTCACACTTCTGTCCAACTCTTTTGGAATGTGTATTTTTAAACTCCCCCACTTCTCCTTTTATTAATTGTGAGAATGACTTTGTCTCTTCCTTCCCAAGTGACTCTTCACTTTCCATGGGTGAGACAAATTAGACTTGGGAAGGAAGAGACATTTTCATTCACAACTTTAATAAAAACTCACATTAACTTTATAACTTCAAAGTTAATGACTAGCAGAGTTACCTAGGTCCTTTCTACATGCCTAGGCACCAAGCAATGTAGAAGACCTTCCTCGCTACAAATTTCAACAGGACAATGCCGTAATTGAAACAGAAGGTTGATAATTTTGTTGGATTGAATGCTTTGGCATTGTCAATTGTGATCTTTGCTAGAACACCGAACCTAGTAATTATTCTTTCTTCCAAGAACTCCACAACTACATTGTCGGTTTCCCTCTTCATGGGAATTGCTTGTGTTGATTTTTTACCTAGGAAATTGTTTGTTCACTCATGCCTTGGGGTGGACATGAACACTTTAAATGTGGTCCCTAGCCATATTAAAAGGTGTGAATGAATTTATGATAAAGTGACTTTTTAATTAAATGTTTGAGTTTATAATTTTAAAGTGATTTTATGAGCATTAATGAGGGTGAGTATTAAAGTCTCATTTTTATTTAAAAAGTGATTTTTTAATGAGAAAATGAGATGAGCCATTGATCTTATGAAGTTGGTTTTTAATTATAGCCTTTGATCTCAATGGGGAAGTTACTCAAACAAAAAGGGTTTGGGAAAGGCTAAACCAATTCATTTTTCACTTTCACATAGAGAGAATTTTTGAGAGAGGAGAAGAGCAATAGAGAAGGGTTTGAGAAAAAACAAAATTGAGAAGTGAGAGAAAATTTTCAGAGAAATCCAAAGCTTGAGATGGGCACTATTCCCAAGACATTTGGCACAAATTTCTAGACAAATTTAGGCATTTTACAGCTGCAAACTTGCACAGAAATTGAGGAATTCCATACAGTTCCAGGCCGTAATGTTGCACATAAATCGAGGCATTTATTGGCGTGATTTTTGAGAAAAGGTGCAACATTTATTGCTGCTGTCAGACTGTACAGGGCACGATTTTCGAGGCAATTTACAGTGCAAAGATTTTGAGAAATTTGGGAGGCAGGCCGTACTGTACCCGCCCGTACAGTTTGCACGTGCGAGGTCATACAGGCCGTACATGCACGAATTTTGAGGTGTTGTTTTTGACAGTCCGTACAACTTTGTTTAGAGTGATTTTGGCATGTTTTTCGAGGAAGAAAAATGAGATAAGTACTGTTGTTTGAAATGTGTAAAATTTGTCTGAAAAATAAATATCTCTCTATGAAGAACAGGTTTTCCCTTCGGGGTTTTTCTTGGGTCATCTTGACAAAAAATCTGAGTGTTAAATTTTCATGTGTGTGGTTGAAATTAATTTTCTGAGTAAGAATTTAGGGCTGCCTTTAATTTTTAGAATTCAAAAGAAAGAGAAAATCTCATGTGTTTTAAGTTTTCAGTAAATTTTTTAAAATCTTTATGTGCATGCCAACCTTGGGGTTTGGGCATTAAACAATGAAAAACTAAAACTGGAACCGGATTGGAGTTTTGAAAAATCTTCATGGTATAAGAGCAAAGTGAAGGCTGAAAATTTGCACACAAACATAAATTTCAGATTGGGAGGAATAAGGAAAAACAGGGTTGAGCAGAAAACAGGTACTCGAATTTTCTTTCAGTCATGGCTACCGATCTTAGAATAGAAGATAGGTTGGATGGAGCTGGAAATTTCAGTCCTTGGAAGGCTAGAATAGTGCTGATTTTACAGTATGGTGAACTATGGGATATAGTGAACAACACTACTACAAATCCCATGATTGTTCCCGCAGATGCAGTGGCTGGGGCCGCATTCGACAAGAGGGATATTAAGGCCAAAGGAATCCTTCTTGATGCAATAAAAGATTATGTGATTCCACACATTTTAGGTAAAGATCATGCCCATAAGATGTGGACAACTTTAACTAACTTATACCAAAGTTCTAATAAAAATCGAAAGATGGTATTAAGGGAGAAGTCAAAGAGCATTCGCATGAACAAGGGTGAGAATATGACCACTTACCTCACCAGGATTACATAGGTTCGTGATGAGCTTGGAGATATTGGAGAGGTGATACAAAGTGCTGAGTTGGTGCGTACAGCCTTGAATGGTGTGACGAAGCCATGGGCTATATTTGTGGAGTCAGTGGTTGCTCATAAGCACATGCCTTCATGGGATCGTCTTTGGGATGATTTCATACAGGAAGAGACAGGTAGAGGATATGTATAGGGCAGTACATCTCACAGCAAGGATGATGAGGAGAATGTGGCGTTAGTAGCTAAGGAAAAAAAGATGAAGTTCAAGAAGGGTTCCAAGGGTGGAACCAAGCAGCAGGATGGAGAGAAGAAAGACATGAGCAAAGTGAAATGCTTTGCTTGCCAGAAGTTTGGGCATTATGCTGGACAGTGCCCAAACAAGAAATAGAAAAAACAACAGACAACAGCTTCAACAGAGTTTGATGAGTATGCTGCTAGATTTGAGAGAGATTTTTATGTCTTTGCTAGTGCTTGTGTAGAGAGGGCACCATCCATCACCAACAGGGACATTGAGGGTCACATGGAGCTTTCCATGATTGTTGGGCATTCACTGAGTGCTTCCACTACTTCCTCCACTTGGTACATTGATAATGGAGCTTCGAGTCACATGACAGGTGATCGAGACATGTTCACCGAGATGTCAGAGACAAATTTGGAGTTGGAGGTTGTATTGGGCGATGATACAGTGGTGAGAGAAGTTGGGTGTGGGACAGTCCGCTTTGACAGGGAGTTCATGCAACCTATGTTTCTGAGGGATGTCTTGTTTGTCCTTGGGATGAAGAAGAAACTTGTATCAGTTTCCACGATTGAGGACAGGGGCTTTGGGGTATATGTCCTAGATGGGAAAGTTCATATCTTTCCCAAAGCAGAGGGTCCATCTGCTTCATATGCGATTGGAGTAAGATGTGGGAAACTATACAAGCTTCTCTTCTAGCCACATCATGCATTGTCACACACTTGGAGCAACAGTGAGTTGTGTGAGTTATGGCACAGGAGGGTGGCCCATCTACATCATCCAGCTTTGAGGATGTTGAGAGACATGACTACAGGTTTGCCAGATTTCAGCACAGAGCCGAGTGGTGTATGCAGAGGGTGTGCTTTGGGAAAGTACACCAAGACTGTTTTTCAGAGCAGTGATAGCAGATCAGAGGGAGTGCTTGAGTTGATACATTCAAATTTATGTGGTCCCATGTCTTCTACCTCATTGACAGGTTTTTAGTATTACATTACTTTCATCAATGACTTTTCCAAGAAGACCTGGATCTATTTCCTTAGAAGTAAGAGATCAGAGGAAGTCTTGCTTCGGTTCCAAGAGTTCACAGCTCTTGTGGAGAACTAGATAGGAAAGAAGATCAATGTACTTCAATTAGATAATGGGGGTGAGTATACTTCTCATGCATTCTATGAGTTCTGTAGACAAGAGGGTATCAGGAGGCAGTTGACAGTTCCTTACACTCCACAACAAAATGGAGTGGCCGAAACGAAGAATCGCTCGATAGTGGGTGCAGCTAGAGCCATGCTGCATGATCAGAGTCTTCCTTTCTTTCTATGGGCAAAGGCCTGTAGTACTGTTGTTTTTGTGCAGATCAGGAGTCCACACCGTGCCTTAGGGTGCAAAACTCCTGAGGAGATGTTCACCAGGAAGATGCCTGAGATAGGTCACTTTCGTATCTTTGGTTGTCTTACATACTCACATGTCCCTTTTGAGAAGAGGACAAAGTTGGAGGCTACTGGAGAGAGGGGTATTTTTGTTGGATATGACGAGACTTCGAAGGATTTTCGCATATACCTTCCTACACAAAGGAAAGTTGTGGGAAGAGGGAGGTGAGATTTGAGGAGGAGCGAGCCTTTAGAAGATCTCTAGATTTTGAGATAGAGGAGCAGCAGAGTACAACATAGGTGACAGCATCAGAGAGTTCAGTAAATCAGGGCATAGGGTCACAGGTTTCAGGAGTGACTAGGTCATAGGTTACAGGTCCATCAGTTTCAGGGACTCAGTCAATAGGGACTTTTGGTATAGGGACAGGTTCAGGGATCACAGGTTCACAGGTTACACCTTCAGGTGATTCAAATACACTTGGTACAGGTTCAGGTTCACTAGGGACAGGATCACTGATCGTTGGTACTTCTTCAGGGAGACATTTGTCTGATGAGGATGTAGAGGAGGGTCTGCAACAGGATGCTTCTTCCAAGAAGAGAAAGCCAAGTTGGCTTAGGGAGCTTGTGAAGGAAGCAGAGGAGTCTGTCGGGCCACTTAGGAGGGAGGTCAGAGAGAGCAAGGCACCTGAGAGATTTTCTAGCTACATGGCACATGTGACTAGCTTGTGTGAGTCTGAGCCTACTACTTATGAGGAGGCTTCCGTATATTAGGTTTGGAGAGATGCCTTGATGGAAGAGTACAATTCCATCATGAAGAATGGGGTGTGGGAAGTTGTTCTGAGACCAGAGGGGAAGTCAGTTGTGACTTCCAAGTGGCTCTACAAAATCAAGCATGCTACAGATGGCAGCATCGAGAAATACAAAGATCGATTTGTAGCATGTGGGTTCTCACAGATAGAGGGAGTTGATTATGATGAGACCTTTGCATCGGTTGCCAAATTTTCTTCGATTAGAGCAGTGATCTCCGTCGTGGCAGAGATGGGTTGGAGGATCCATCAGATGGATGTGAAGACCGCTTTTTTCAATGGTCTTTTACAGGAGGAGGTATATTTGGAGCAGCCACAGGGCTTTGAGATTTATGAGAGAGATTCTCATGTATGGAGGGTGAAAAATGCCTTGTATGGTCTGAAACAAGCCCCTCGGACTTGGTATTCGAGGGTTGATTCTTATTTGCTTTCAATTGGGTTTCGAAAGAGTGAGGCGGATACCAACCTTTACTACATTGTGGTTGGTGGTGTTCCGCTCATTCTTCTGCTATATGTTGATGACTTGTTCATTACTGGAGGTGAGCACCTGATTGATGCATGCAAGAAGGATCTTTATTTAGAGTTTGAGATGACCGACCTTGGGATGATGCACTATTATCTAGGCATGGAGGTATGGCAGGAGGATGGACATGTTTTCCTGGGGCAAGGAAAATATGCTGCAGATGTTCTGAGGAGATTTTAGATGGAGGACTGCAGACCTATGTCTACACCCATGATCATCAACTAGAAGAAGCTTCATGCTTCTAAGGGAGATTTGGTTGATCCTACTTTGTTTTGTCAGCTCATTGGTTCGTTGATGTATTTGGTCAACACTAGACCAGATATGAGTTTTGCAGTGAACACTCTCAGTCAGTTCATGGTGGAGCCCAGGAGACTGCATTGTATAGCTGCAAAACATATTTTGAGGTACCTTGTTGGGACTGTAGATTATGGTATGGACTACAGGAGGACAGGTGGAGTGGACTTGGTTGGCTTCATGGATTCAGATTTGGCAGGAAGTGCTTTAGACCGGAAGAGCACTTCCGGTTGTTGTGTCGTGGTCCAACCGGAAGCAAAATTTCGTTGCTTAGAGTTCTCCAGAGGCTGAGTACATGGAAACTAGTCAGGTTAGTTGCGAGGCATTGTGGCTTCACAAGTTCATGATTGATTTATTTGGTTAGGAGTTGAGGCCTATTATCATTCACTGTGGCATTCAGAGTTGCATTAGGCTCTCTGAGAATCCAGTGTTTCATGACAGGTCGAAACACATTGAGTTCAGATACCACTTCATTAGAGATTATGTTCAGAGAGGCATTGTTGAGTTACAATACGTTTTTACAGATGAGCAGGTGGCAGATATTCTCACGAAGTCTTTGGGAAGAGGAAAGCTCATTCATTTCAGAGACAAGATGGGAGTGGTGAAAAACATCTTCCTCAGTAAGAGGGAGTATTGATTTTTTACCTAGGAAACTGTTTGTTCACTCATGCTTTGGGGTGGACATGAACACTTTAAATGTGGTCCCTAGCCATATTAAAAGGTGTGAATGACTTTATGATAAAGTGACTTTTTAATTAAATGTTTGAGTTTATAATTTTAAAGTGACTTTATGAGCATTAATGACGGTGAGTATTAAAGTCTCATTTTTATTTAAAAAGTGTTTTTTTAATGAGAAAATGAGATGAGCCATTGATTTCAAGGAGGAAGTTACTCAAACAAAAAGGGTTTGGGAAAGGCTAAACCAATTCATTGTTCACTTTCACAAAGAGATAATTTCTGAGAGAGGAGAAGAGCAAGAGAGAAGGGTTTGAGAAAAACCAAAATTGAGAAGTGAGAGAAATGTTTTAGAGAAATCTAAAGCTTGAGATGGGCACTATTCCCAAGACATTTGGCATGAATTTCTAGACAAATTTAGGCATAGAAATCGACGCATTTTATAGTTGCAAACTTGCATAGAAATCGAGGAATTTAGTACAGTTCTAGGCCGTACTGTTGCACAAATATCGAGGCATTTATTGGCATGATTTTCGAGAAAAGGTACAACATTTATTGCTGCTGGCAGACTGTATAAGGCACAATTTTCGAGGCAGTTTACAGTGCGCATATTTCAAGGCAGACCATATTGTACAAGTCTGTACAGTTCGCATGTGTGAGGCCGTACAAGAACGAATTTCGAGGTTTTATTTTTGACATTCCGTACAACTTTGTTCAGAGTGATTCTGGCATGGTTTTTGAGGAAGAAAAAGGAGATAAGTACTGCTATTTGAAATTTGTAAAATTTGTCTGAAAAATAAATATCTCTCTCTGAAGAACAGGTTTTCCCTTCGGGGTTTTTCCTGGGTAATCTTGACCAAAAATATGAGTGTTAAATTTTCCTGTGTGGCTGAAATTAATTTGTTGAGTAAGAATTTAGGGCTGCCTTTAATTTTCAGAATTCAAAAGAAAGAGAAAATCTCATGTGTTTTAAGTTTTCAGTAATTTTTTTTTAAATCTTTATGTATATGCTAACCTTGGGGTTTGGGCATTAAACAATGAAAAATTGAAACTGGAATTGGGTTGGGGTTTTGAAAAATCTTCAACTTGGACCCACCTAGTCAAATAATTCATGGTGGTGAGGATTCATTTGAAACAGTTACTTGAATTCTCCTTAAATTCCCCATTGAAGTCCAAAGCCGACTGTTGGAAAGGAGCCTCTACCACTACAAGTTGTAGAGGTAAGGTTTCCAAATGTTGCCTACGTACAAATTCTTGGTAGGGTTGACAGGTTTTGACGAATTTGTGGACATCAACAAATATGGTTGGCAATTAATAACATGCCCTCAAAATTTTATGAGTTGTTCTTTTGGCTGTATAATGTCCTTCGCAAAACCCTATATGAAGCTCTATCATTAACCTTTGAGCCTTGGCATCATCTATACATCTTAGGACCAAACCATATGGGTTTCTCCAACCCATATCCCCTTGAATAATACAATACCTTGATGCCTTGAGTCCTATGTCTCTCCTCTTGTAACCCGAGTAGCATTCATGTTGTTCCAATCCCTCTAAAATTGTAGATATCATCTTGGAAGCTTCTTCTTTTCCCATATCCAGGGCCTTCTCATTTCCTTTGGTGATAGTCTTCACTAACCCTTGTTCCTTTACCAACTTAGGCTTGATTTCCATATCATACTCTTGGATTTTAGATACTGATTTTCCTCTGATTCCCAGACATTCTTGTTGAGTTAGAATATCCTTTTACAGCTGCATGGAGAACATAGGCTATGATTTTGGCATATCCTACATGGCTCCTAAATGCTTTAATGATTGGACTAGATTGCTTCTCCATGATGGTGTATCTTAGCTCTCTGTCTTTGAGTGCTTTGCTCATGAATGTTGTCGGCGAATCGTTGTTTTGATCATTCTTTTGCAGTAACACATTAGCTATTGTGTTAGATGAAAATGAAAACACTTGAAACTCCTTGGTGTAATCAGGACTGACTAAGATCGTTGCTAATGTTAGAAAGTGGCAACAAGGAAGGTCTTCTATCATTTACATGTGTCCTTGCTTGATGGAAGACATAAAACATGAAGCCAGATTGATCATTACCTTTATCCAAAGTTTATACTTAGGAAAAGTGCATTATGTGATCTAATTTTAATTTGACTTAATGAAGGTACTTTAATAAAGTTCAAGTGAATTTTTTTTAAGTGATGGCTAATCTAATCTTGGCCATTGATCTCACCAGAGGATATCATCGATTGATTCATAGTGAGAGTTAAGGTTTTCGCTTGGCCATTAAGTTAAAAGGAGATTGATTTGGTGGAAATGATACACAATAAAGTAGCTTTGACACACTCATTGTCAGAGAGAGAATTCTTGCTCATAGCTTTTCAGCTGGAGAGTGAGAGAGAAAGTTTGTAGAAGAATTTTGCAGAGATTGAGACTGAAGGACATTTATCCAGAGATTGACAGGATGACATCGGCGAATCGAAGAAGCTGAACTCAATGACGCAGAGGTTGTGACGCAAGCAGTCGTACACGTCCGTACGGGTGATGCAAAGGCCGTACGGGTGATGTAGGGGTCGTATAGTGTGACATAGGCAGTGACGTAGGGCTGTACGATTTTGTGGGGTTTTCTCAGTGAGTTTCGGTTGTGCGATTTTGCTAGGTTGAGTAAAATCAATTTCTAGATTGTACTGTTCTATATCTTGCTAATAAAAAATATCTCCTCATACTGCTGCACCGGTTTTCCCATCTTGGGTTTTTCCGGGGTTTTCATACCCAAAAATATTGGTGTCTCTATTGATATGATCGCTGTTATATTTTTCTCACTATTTATTTTTCGTTGCAATATTTGTGAAGAAACTCATTTGTGGTTATTGGTAATAAACATTTAAAAAATACTGGGTAACTCAAGATTGGATTTTAAGGAAATTTACATGGCATCAGAGCTCTTCTGAGCAGATCTGAAAGAAAGCAACAATATTGGATAGATCGGGGGAAAATCTATTGAAGACACAAACCTAGAGTTTCAGAGCTAGGGTTTGACAGGTACACTTCATTATGGCCGTACAATTGAGAGTCGACAATAGATTCCAGGGGGCTCAGAACTTTCCTACATGGAAAGAGAGGATCATGAGGATCCTCGATGTTAGTGATACAGAGGAGCACATTGACTCCAAGAAAGCTGCACCCGCAGATCTGACAGAGTTGGCTAGGTGGAAGAAGGTGGATTCTAGGGCCATGTTGATCATCTTGGATGGGGTGAAGGATCACATAGTCCCTCACCTGTCTGGGAAGAAGACCTCATTAGAAATGTGGATGGCTCTAGAAAGCCTTTACCAGAGTAAGATTGAGAATTGGAAGATGGTGCTACAGGAGCGACTGAGAAGTACCAAGATGGCCAAGGGTAAAGGAGTGGTGCCTTATCTCACAAGGCTCACACAGACCAGGGATGAACTTGGAACAATGGGCTTTAAGACCGAGGATGAGGAGTTAGTTCGGATAGCCCTCAATGGATTTTCTAAGCCATGGGACATCTTTGTCAAAGGCGTGGTGGCTAGGAAGAAGCTCCCTGATTGGCAGAGACCGTGGGATGACTTTGTGTAGGAAGAGATCTGTATGGGTCAAGGTTTAGGTTCATCTATCGCTTTTCCCACTACAAGGGATGACTTTGAAAGATCGTTTTCCCCACTTTGGCCCCTATGCATGATGGACCCCATGTTGTTTTGTGTCTCGGGATCTGAAGTATGTGGCTTGGTTCCTTGCCCAAGTTCACCGGATGGTTTTCTTTTAGCCCTCGAAACAAGTGCTCCTACCAACAGTGTATTTAGACACTAAAGCATCGAAACACATAAATGCCATATCTAAATGATGCAAAAGGAAAGCTGCAATTAGTAGTGCTTTTAAGTGCTAACGCCTAAATGTAAATATTATAAAACTAGTCAGTGGCCAAAGGATGAACACTCATTCATTGTATGATGTAAGGCTCATTTGTCCCTCAAGGACAATAGGGTGGCAAACCCGTCGGGGCTTTGGACGCTTGCTGGCAACGGGACTAGGCCTCGGTCATTTTCTAGAGCCCAAAAGGCTTTCCAGGGCACATGCCTTTGGAGGCTGGCTAGCATCTTGTGTTAAATTAATAAATGCCTTGAAGTTAAATGTTATAAATTGTTAAATCTTGTTAAATGGATAATTGCTAGAGCCTAAAAGAAACAAGCCCAAGTACTTTATCCATTTGTGAGACACCACCATCCTCTATTGTCCTTCGTCATGCATATGTCACTATGGTTGTGTGTATTTGTTATCATTTAGAGAGATCACATGGTCAAGGTTAACTAGAAGTCATCACCTTTTGCTTAAGCCTTGTTTTCCACCTTCACCCAGCATTAGCAAATTGGTTAAACTTTTTAAGTATGGAACATGCAAGGGATTTCATAGAAGATTCAAAGATTTGTTCGAAGACACAAGTATATACTTTGTTAATTATTATTATTATTGTCACCATGATTCTGATTAATATGATTTAAGTTGGGTTTTAATATACATCTTGGAGCAACTCTTACCTTGAATGCATGCAGGATCAACTCAGTTCATTATCTTACCTTCAGTTTGGGTATTTTGACCTTGTCAACCTAGTTGACCAAGTCAAACATGGTTCCCAATGCACTGACTACAAAAAGAAACATTGGTTATATCAGCTCTAGACATGCCCAACAACAATATTGCGGCTTCAGTTTTCAGAGTTTGGCCTCAACTTTCATGATCAATGATTATTATCACTTTATTATTGGATAGATCATATTTTTATTACGAGATTGCATATCAGAGTGGCGCTCCTAGGGAGCTATAGCGCTCTAGGGGGTGTAAGTAGTCAACATTACCATTCTACCATGTCTCTGGACTCATTTGTGCAGTGAGTTTGTCTCAGTTCTCAGTCGACAGACAATTATTGTGTTTTTTATCATTTTTGGGTATTGTACTAGTGAAAAATGGACTATGAAATTCACTTAAGGAAATCGATTTGGATAGTGAGGTTGAAGAATTTGATTGGGAATAATTTTTGATGATATATTATGGCTATCCAGATCAGTTTGCACCAATTTCATTTAAGTTTAATGCTCCGGATTATTTTATTGGCTCTCATAGGGAGGATGTCCGCCATGGGGTGCCCCTCACCTTGGCATATGATGTATTATATTGTTATATCTTATGTTATATTGTTAAGGTGGCTCCTAGGGTGAATTGAGCCCCTAGGTGACCCTTCTCATGTATTGTCATATTATTATCTCGGTACTTTGTTGTAGACGTCTCAATAGGACGTCCTTGGGAAAAAGTGTGCCCCCATTTGACTTAGTCATTGATCCATGTAAAAAAGTTAAAATTAGATCTCCACCATTGATGATGTTTTAATCTCAACCATTAGATGGATGTTTGTTATTATGTTGACACACTCTCGATCTATTTAAGAGTTGTGATCCCCCGATTGTATCCCGTTGGGAAATTTGGCACCATTGGCTCTTGAAGAATAACAAAGAAAATATTTTTGGGATCTCTTATCTTGTCACTTGTGTGGATGATTGAAGAATGTTCTTGGTGATCGATTGATGCTATCTCTTGCTTGCATTGGAAAATCTTGGTGAATATTTGAAATATCTTTCTTAGATCCATTTTTATTGCTTGACAAGGAAATCGATTTGGAGAGGGGCGCACTTGTGGAGGAGACCCACCTTGTTCTCTTGTTCGGATCTTGCGACTACAGGGAGTTTTTTATTGCATGATCTCTTACACTCTTATCCTTTGTTTCTTGTCAACATTTGATATTTTTCTTACCGATCTCATTGTTTCTTACTTGGTTTGGCATGAGAGAGGACGCGCTTGGCTCCTTGAACATTTTGATTGAAGCTAGATCTCACCATCTTTCCACTTGATCTATGCGGGGATAGTCCTCATCACTTCTTTATTCATCCTCAAAAACATCAAGTAAATTTTCTCGGGTAAAATCTCTAGTTATTTTCTATCTATTTGGGGCTGCATTTTCCTTTCACTAAAACCCTAAGGATAAAACCCTCAATTTTTAGATTTGTAGGTTTTAGTTTGCGGCGGTTAATAAAACTTCAAACCCACTTTGGAATTAATATAAAACACCTAGATTTAAAGTTACACAACTATTGGACTCCATTTGCCCATCCAAAACACTAGTCTTGCTTTTAGAGAAGGGGCGCCCTCCTTGGGGAAGTGGGTATCTTTCATTCCGTGAATTGGGTATTGCTAGTTTCACCTTTAATTGTTTTATTTTACACCTAGCAATCAATCTGAGTGTCTAATTTCACCTAATTTCACCATTTACCCTTAGATTCAATTTTCATGCGTAAAAATCCTAGGGTAAAATTGGGGATTTTCATATAGACACTCTTTCTTTCTTAGTAATTTCTTAAAACTTTAATTAACTTCCATTCTAAGAGATCAAATCAAGATACCTTGGCTAATTCACCTGTCTACATCTTCTAAGGTTATCTTGGTTATAGGGATGCCCCATAGGCTTAGTATTTTCACCGAGTCTAAAGTGTTGGTAGCTTTAGCTAGTGTGACAATTGATTATTTCAGAGGTCTTAGCTCCCGTAGGTCACAACTTTAGTTTCCTTCCCTCTACCATCATGTATAGGATCGTTTCAAGGAGCAACTACAAGAGTCATCATAACATTTTTGGCGCCATTGTCGAGGAGGTAGAGGCTTACCTTGGTTCATTATAGGTACCTTCGGTGTTTGTGAATGCTTTTATTTTCTTATCATTCATATGACATCCGGTTTGAATCTAGTGATTGCATTTTCAAATTGGTTAAATTTTTACAATTACTGTATTTTATTATTCACCTCTCTAATGACACTGTTGCTGTATAATTTGCACCTCGAGTAACGTGGTAGAAATCTTCAAGCCACTGGGTGTGACCTTGGGGGCAAGCTCGAGCCAAGTGCTGTCACCTGATACTCAACTCCTTTGTCTAGGCCACCTCTTAGCGAAGCCAAGGGGGGTGGACCCTAATGAAAAATAAAATCTAAGGTTTCTTCTACTCTAGGAAAGAAATAAATGATTCTAGGAGTTTACGTGAAATGAATTAAAACCTTAACAATGAGTTACTGCAAATGAATTGAATTATAACTACAACAACATTTATCATTCACACACCATTCATGACAATATGCGAAAATTGATTTAATCAATATAAAACGAAGAAAACCAGTGACAGTGAAATGGAGTGCTTGTGTATGAGGGTTGCTGCTGTAGTCTCAGATAAGTATTACAGTGTCTCATTGGTAAGTTTTAAGATTAATTAGATGAGTGGATTAAGGAGTGGGTAAATTGTTCGTTGATTTTATTTTTGTGGTAATGATTTTGATTAGCTTAGGGGATGGGAACTCCCAATATACCTGAAGGTATGGGGAGTATGTTCAAAATCATTAACCGATGCGGCTCTCCGCAAGGAATTTGTGGGCTGGTTGGAGTCTTTGAGACTTGGTCAACACTTCACCAACGAGGGTGCAGCCTAACAGTGTCTCGAGGTCACTTCCTAGTTGTTCCCGCTTTCTTTGTGGATTTTGCCACCGCAACGACTTAATTTGCGGCGTTGGATTTTTGCTTGGGGAGATTTATTTTGAAGTGGAAAACTAATTAAGCTAGTCACTTAAATTCTTTTCTGATACTACCAATTGATCAAACGAAGTTGCAGTGGAAGTAGAGCATATGGAGATGAAGGCCTTGTAAATTTTTAAATGTTTTAGAACAAGTTTTTTGATTTAAAAAAGGTAAAACACAAGAGTCTCTTTCCAGATTCAGAATTCGGGAAAGCCCTTATCCATGAACTTGTACTCGGGAAAGCGAGGGGGTTTATTTTAAAATCAGTAGTGCATAACAAATATTTTTTTTTAATTACTACACTGCTCAAATCTTTTTCTTTATGGTACTTCGGTATAGCACAGTGGGTAAGTATTTAGATTATTTTTGCAAAACTTAAATAAAGCATAAAATGATAAAGAAAAACAACTACGCTAACAACATATAAAGAAAAAACAGAAAAAATGACATCGACACAAATCCCCCCAAGGGGGATGGAGACTGGGCCCTAATGAGCCTATTCAAAATTTATTTTTGTTTTTACAATGATGCGAAAGAAAGTGCACTTTGGTCCTCAAATTGGGATCCAAAGGCTTACAACTTGTGAAAAGAATAATTTTAATGTGAGGGAAAGCTTCGTTTGTCTTCTTTTTTGTCGATTTTGTGAAAATTTGCTAGAGTTTCCCTCTCTTTTATCGCAAATTTGCAAAAAACAGCCAACAAATATTAGTGGAATGTGTCGAAAAGCACTTTACGGGTGTGTTACCAGCTTTTTTGTACCATAGTTGGGTTACCTGAGGAGCTGTCGGTTGATAGACATGTTAAATGCCTGATTCTAGTGTATTAGTTGACCCGTCTTCATGTCTAGCAAATATTGGCTAGCCAGTGTTTTATTTGAATAATTTTGACCATGGCCCCGTGGGGTTTGTAATAAAATGTGTTAGTAGGGTATTTTTGAGTGGTTCAGTCTCCTAAGACGTAAAATCTCAACTAAGGTATTCCAGAGAGTTTTTGCCCTTGACAATTATGCTTTGCCTATAGCCGAGTATAATTGACGAGGTTTTCTCCTGCTTCCTCCAAAGCTGGAATGCCCGATGTTGAATTCTGGGCCTTGGGGGGTTATTAGAGCCCAACTGAGTGTTTTAAACCTACTACGCATTGTTATAGTAGAGCATGGTCTTGTCCTAAGTCATCTGGACATATAAAAAAATTATTTTTAAAATTTTAAAATTTTTAATTATTTCCCTAAGTTTTTTAATTAATTTTTCCATAAATTAAATGGAAAAATCCCATTTGTAATAAGTCGGTCATCCGGACCCCGAATTCAGTGATTGAAGGCTCTAAATTTAAGTCAAAAATCATTCTTAATCGGCCAGCCAGTTAGATCCAACTTTCAGATCATCATTCGAACACATAACGCTCTTTTTCTCAAAAAAGTCATTTTTGGGGAAAAAATGGAGTTTTTATTAAAAAATGATTATTTTGGAGAAAATTAAAACTCTCCAAATTAATCCGAATTCAACGAAATAAAAAGGTTAAATGACATCTCATTGGGCATTTATGATGATTGGAGTTATCATAACTCAGCTTCAGTCAGCATTCAGTGAGCAATAAAGTTTTATTCAGTTAATGGATTTGTCATCTCCAGCTAAACTCCCGAATTTGATGAGATGGAGAGCACTCACTGGTTTGTTGATTTGATCGAGGGGGGACTAGCTCTTGCACTTATGATCTTTTGGCAGTTGGCTCCTCCATACCTAGTTGTGGATGCTCCAGACCTAGCTCACGCCTCCACCTACACCCTCACGCCCTTCTCTTCATGCTCACACCCCTCTCTCCTCACAGGGGCGTCATCACACGTGTGGGCTCCATTTTGGCTAGGTTTGCAGTGTTAGGGTTGGAGTGGGGGCGCCTTGCCTAGGTGGAGGCCTGCCCTCACTCCCAACTCTTCTTTTTAGGTTTTGGATCTCAGGTTATGAGACCAAGCCGGTCAAGTTATGTGATTTGGTTTTAGGGTTTTAGCACTCTCTCATTGTATAAATAGAGGCTCGTTCAGCTCTATTTGGATGGATTTTTGTGTAGAGAAACTCTGTCCAAACTCTATAATGCTTGTTGCTTTTGCAACCGTGGAATAAAATTTTATGGCTTTGGAGGCATACATGGTTTGTTAATGTGGATGAATACTTGGCGAATGAGGTGATAATATTTCAAATTATTTCTTTTCATGCTTAGGTTGGATAATAGTTCATGCTTTAGAAGGCTTCTATAAGCACGTAAGAGTGACTATTTGAAGTTTCAATTTAATCTTTTATGATTTTGCTCTTAGGAATTGAAAGTAGCGTTGATTATTCAATTATATGATATGCTATTTTCATTTTAATTGATAAAACATACATGATCTAATCCATCCATTTTGCAAGTGTTAAGTTGAATTTGTGCAGATTACCTCATCAAATCGAGTAGGAGTTTGAGCTCAGGTGCATCCTCTCCTCTTGAAGCCAGGGCAACTTCCGGAATTTTCAAGCTTTAAGGAATCCAAGTGTCATCAAAAGGCCACAGGTTTGAGTGTTTGCTTTCATTATTATTCATCCTTTAAAATTCATAAAATCTTCATATTCTTGGGTTAGGGCAAGGCTTGGGCTAAAGTGAACATTCATTCACTAAGCCTTATGCCTCGGTTGGCTGTCCTGTTTGTAATTTGCAGCCTTGTTTGTCTTTTTATTGGAGCCACTTCTTCTCATCTCTCGCTGTCCACTTTTGCCCTCTTTTTTACCTTTTGGACAACCCTTTTTCTTCCCCTTTCTTCACTTTTTGCAGCCATCTCTTAGTTCTCTTTTGCAGCCGTCTTTTGGGCCTTACTTTCAGCCTTCTTCATCACTTTTTGCAGCCTTCTTTCTTCAGTTTGCAGCCCTCTTTTTGCCTTTGTTTCCAGCCTTCTTTGACCTTCTTTTTGTCCTCTCTTCATCTCTCTTTCACCTCCCTCTCCTTAGCCTTTTTACTCCTCTTTTTCTTCTTCCTTTTTGTGTAGGGATTGAGTAGTTGTTTGTCATCTAGTTTGTAGATCTAGTTTCAATTTATTTGTTATAAACTAACATCATAACAAGTTTGTGTTTAGAGCTCTTAGTTTCAGGCAGGTGAAGGAGAGCCCAAAGGCTACAAACAAAGAAGGGAGCAAGCAAGAGCAAAAGACTAAAACATCTCCCTCATCTTTCTTCCCTTTCTCACCATCTGCTCATTCAAGAAGAAGCTGAGCATAATAATCATTGTAAAAAATTAATAAAAGAGCTAAGTGGGAGCAAGTCTTCCATCTTTTTTTTTACTTCCCCTATTTGGGGGAAGTGTGTCTTATTTCTTTTTCATGTTTCTTAGCATAGTTTCAACTTAGGAGTACTTAGTTTTCATTTTCACTAATTGCTAGTTGTTTTTTAGTATAATCTCTAATTGTTAGATTAGATTGTTGCATTTTGGTATCTTTCTATATAATTGTCAATCTTAAAAGGAACCAAAATCTCTTGAATCTCACCATAAGGTGGATCAAGAGTGCTCTCTGTCGGAGAGTTTAATAAACCATCTTTGCTTTACGTTCATGCATCATATTGTTTTCTAATTCAATTAATCAATAAGTAAGAGTCTTGAACTTGCAGAAACACAAGTCAAGAGCATTCTCTATCGGAGAGCATCCTTAGTTTTGCATAATCCCTACATTAGGCATTTAGATCAGATAAGACTCTTGAACCTCTGTCATAAGACAAGGTCAAGAGTGCTCTCTGTCGGAGAGTTTAATTAATTGACTTAATAAAGATTTCAACACACACTCCCTTTAATTAATTAACTTCCTCCCCTCCTTGCTGGAGTATGCTCTGACTGATCTTAGATCGGAGTACCCAAAAACGTTAATGGATCTCTAAACCCTGCAAGAGTAACTTAATTAAAAGTTTTACCCCGTAACCAACGCATCGACGTTGTCTCGATTAAATACTCAGGTAGTAGGCAAATTCCAAGTGTGGGCGCCGGGCAACCCAATCTGGACACAGTTGGTTAAGTTATTGAACACCTAGCTGTGATTCCAGACAGGTCCATCATGTCATTGAACGGAGCCACTGAAGATATTTCCGGTTAGTCTAAACACCTTAATTAAGAGCACGTAAAATCTTTAAAACCTACCAAGAACATTCGCACAATCTAATACTCATTAGCTTAATTTCTAGACTTATCATTTTATTTACGCATTTTGTTGACTCCATAAGGCACTGGTCCTTGATTAAATTTGAATAAGTATTTATCTTGCTCAATTGTCTGTGGTTCATTTTAATTACTATCTCTGAATGTTTAGTTAAAAGTTTGAAATTTTTGCTTATCTTTGTAATCTCTTGTTAGCAATGTGGATTGCTTTTGATTAATTGTCATTCTCGTAATAAACAAACACTTATAATCATAATAAACTCCTAAATAACACCCATCCGCATCCGCAACTAAGTAAAACACTTTAACCGCATTGAGCCTTAGAAAACTCTTTGTTAGGGACTACCCCCCTTGGCTTCGTTAGGAGTTAGCCTAAACAGAGGAGCTAGGAGTAGGTGATAGTACCTAGCTCTGTGCTTGCCCCCAAGGTCACACCTCTCCCACTTTCTCAAGTGAGGAGACAGCGTTCATTAGATTTCTGCTGCTGGTGTGCAATCGGCGGACAACAGGGTGCTTTTGGAAAACTTCCAAAGTTTGCCCAAAATATTCTAAGTAACAACCGGATTAAAACAAAAACTAAGACAAGTTAGAAGGCTTGCCTTCTTAGGATCTTTGCTTGCCTCTTGAAGAGAATAGAAAGCAAGTCTCAAGCACTAAATGCCAAATAAATAAATTGAAAGCTCTTTAAACCTCCTAACCAAGTACTTTTGGATTTCAACTTTGAACTTGCAAAAAGAGAGCTAGATCTAAAGAATTAAAGAGCAAAAACTTTTAATCACTCAACGAGATCTGGACTTAGGAGTTTATCTACTTTAGATATGTCTTTAAAATGTACATCTAAGCCAAAAAACAATAACCAAAGTAAACTTGAAATTTTTTGGATCAAGAAGTGATAGAACCGGATGGAGCAAGAAGTAGAAAAGGGATGGTGACTCCTCCTTAGGTGAGATCTGAGGGATGATGCTTCTTCTTTCGAAATTACTTGAGAAAAGGGAGAGCCCACTCGCTCATCAAATGCTCCAGCTCGGGTTTCTTGTAAATTACCTTCAACAAAATGCAAAGGGGATTAAAAGCACCTGTGTGAAATGATAAGAAGCTAAGCAACATTATAGATCCATACAAGAAATCATATAAAACTTAGTGATCTAATACATTTCACAATGAAAAGTAACGTAACAAGAATCAATTCCTTATATTACCGAAATGAAATTTTCTTTATTAAGACAAGTAATCCCAGGACTTGCTAATATGAAAGAACTAATACAGGTTACCTTAATGATTTATAACAAAGACAATACCAGCCAAACATTCATGGATCCCACACCAAAATTTCCTCCAAAGCCTTTTATTAACAAATACTAATTTTTTTTTACAATGTATGCAAGTAGCGATTCAACCTTCCGATCTATACAATGGCAAAATGCCCTTGCTTAAAAAGAAACCTAGGCAGGGGGGCTGCACCAAACAACTGAAGATGAGGTCGAGATAGCTTGAGCTCAAGTCGAGTGATAGAGTTGATTATGGGATGCTCCGGATTTGATTGATAGGAAAGGGAAACACCTCTCTTAAGAGATGCGCCCTCATCTATGATTGATCACCTCTCAAATGGTGAGACGGCACATGGAGGGTGCACCCTCTCAAAGGGAGATGTGCACCTCCAAATCTTTACCAACTCTACAACTTTCCATCACTTGAGACAAATGCCGTATACGTCGCCAATCTTGAAATAACTCAAACCTTGACTTGAAGCGATCGCCCAACACGTGAAGTCGCCAATCCAATGCATGTGTCATTCCTTATAGAGATGCGCACACTCCCTCAAAGATATAGTCGCCACATCATCAATCATTCTCATTGCCAATCAATTAGCGTGAGCCACCATGACGTGAGCATGAGTTCAATGGTTTGATTTATGAAAAAAAATTGTATGGTATCCAAACCTCCACGCTAAAGCAATTCGCATGGGCCCATGATATGAATTTTGGCTAAAACTTATGGTACCAAAAATTATTTAAAAGTGACGCCTTCTTTAAGTAATGAGGTCACCCACTACTTGAGACAAAAATGCCACCTCATCCCAAGTCAAAATTTGACTTTTTAAATTATTTGTCTTTTGCCAAAATGTTGCACTTTTAGCATTTAAGTGTCATTTGGTGCTCTGATAGCGAAATAATACCTCATGGGATGCTTAAGTTGTCTGAAACTCATGAAAAGTGGCCATGGGGTAAAGAGTATGCTCTGAGTGTCAAAACGAGCATCCCCACGCCAAATTTGGGCTCCAGACCCACTAATTATTACATTTTGAAATTTTTTACTTAAACCATTAAAAATGGCTTAAAAAACAGAAATTTTTTTTTTTCTTGGAAATTGACGAAACTCTAAGGGGACCTAGCAGATGTCCATATGACTCAATTTGAATGCCTAGCATGTTGAAAAACATTGACACGAAGACTCTAATAACCTCCTAAGGCCGAAACACCAAGATGACTACCCTAGCTTTGGAGGTGTGAGTGAAAAACTCAGAAATTATTAGTTGTTTGTTCAATAATCAATAATAACCAAGGGAAAAAACGCTCTGGGCTAGTCGGTTTGATGCTTAAGTCTGGGAAGCCGAGCCTTATATAAAAATTAAATGCTAGGACATTTTTTTACAATTTCCCCAAGGGGGTATGAACATGTGTTACAAAAAATAAAATGAACAGAGTTCTAGAGAAAGCCTAGCGGACTTCCGAACTTTGAAGAGTGAACAAGTATACTTGTTCCACTTCCCCGGCTTGCTTGAAATACCCACCAAGTACAACTTAGGTGGTAACATCTAGCTCCAACTGCGGGACGTGTGCTCGATTTGGTCATAGGGCAAGGAGAGGATACGAGACCCCCAGAATCTCTGGTTTATATAACCTTTAAAAACATCTCAACTTGACAAGAAACCTTAGTGGCACAAGTTTTATATAAAAACCACATGAATCATAAGTTGCATTTATTCAAGACTGTGGAAAACAAAAACTTAACCAAATAAAAGGTTATTTATTTCTATGTACAGAAAGGAATTGCAGAAAGTAAATGCTTAGTTTAAGGAGCTTATTTTCCTACTCTAAACATATCATGATCACAATGTTAAGTAAAATGAAAAATCCAATGCAACCACCTTAGCATTTGATTAGAATTTAAAATTCTTCTCTTGTGTTTGGTTACCAGCCAAAGCAAGGATATTTTTAATAGAAAATGAAAACCTGCGCGGATATTTAGGAGGGGCGGGTTGGACGGAAAATCATAGGCATGTAGAACTTCATCAAACTGCCTCCCAAACTGGCATGTGCTTTTGCAGGCTTCCTCTATCCAAACCTGGATAGGGCTAATGTAGATATCTATATGATGAGGAAGATAAACCACTCCATCATACATATCAAAAGGGATTATCGACTGATAACTCTCTGTGTAAGCCCCAGGCTGCTCCAAATCACGAGGAACCTCTGAATGTGAAGATGTAGGTTGAGACTGACATTCCATCGACTGAATCGAATCTGACTCTTCAGTCCACTGCTTTCCCCGGTCTTCACTGCTAACACTTGTGTGTGATTCGGAATGATCATACGAGAAATCTACATCATTCTCTCCCATACCAAGATCTCCAAAGTTCTTCAAATCGACACTCCCTTCTCTCGATACATCAAAAATGGGCTTCTTAATGTATGTCCAATAATCATCATCCATACCTTTGTCAAATATGGGGGAATCCTTATCCATGGCATCACATTCCTGGATACACTCATCCTCATGTTCACTATATTCTTCTTCAGAATATCTGGTTTCAAAAATGTTACAAGGGAATGAACTTTCCAAATTCTCATCACCATGAGGAGAACATGGAGGAATGTCATCATACACCATATAGACCTCATCATACTTATCTTTATAAGTTTTTGTGATGGTTTCTTCTTGAGGTAAATCTAGAATACACATGTGGTCATCCTCGTTGAAACAATCCTGATGATACTTCAAGTCTTCAGTTGTTTCTATCATGGCACAATGAAGAGGACCTTCATCAATATCTTCAATGGGGTCGCTTGGGATATGCTGCTTAATGGACTCCTCTAGCTTTTCCACATCTTCATTATTTTTCGTTGATGTGACATGAGGATGGTTTTCAACATCTTCATTATTTTCTGTTGATATGACATGAGGATGGTTTTCAAAAATGTCTCAGATGAGGTTTCTTCATGAACTTCTTCGATTAGATTGTCACGGATGTGCCCATCTTTAGAATCCTGCTGTGTATTGAGAGATGCATCATATTCTTTAATAAGTCGCTTAATCTCTTCCTTTCTAAAATAACTTAGAGGTATTTCCACACATTCGACGTTGTCTATGACAACATGAGGAAGCTCCTCAATAGGAGTATAGTGGACTTCTTCTTCACTTAAATGTTCGAGAAGTAGTTCCAAGTCTTCAACACTTTGTATCATGGAAAAAGGTTTGTCATATGTTTCAGTATGATACTCTGTCCCAGATAGGTAGAAGGTAAAGATCTTTTCGAGGAATATTTCCAAATCATTCATACTACCCCTACCATCATGCCACTGCACTAAAAACATCCAAAGGAAGCTTGGAAAGGAGTTTATACACTTATGAGGAAGGCCCTGATAAAACCAACAACAAGCCTAATCTTGAAAAATACTAGAAAATATTTCCATCATATTGCCCTCATAAAGAACATTCGAGTCAGCCACCAATTGAAGGAAAGACTTGACATGCCAGATGGATGAATCACCATAATTTCCATGGAAGACTGGAAGCCATTTATATATATCCCCCACACCATAACCAAAGTTAGGAAAACCTGAGATGTTTGAGAAATTGATGGGCTGAAAAAATTCGACTAACTGAGCACCACATTATTCTCTCAGTTCATCCATATCAGAAATCAACAATGTGCATTTGATATAACCATGGAACTTTGTATTGAATAGGTGGAGCCGTCAACTGATGAGCTTCAGAAAAAATATCAATGTGTCACATGTTCTCATCTACACACAACAAATCTTCACAACTTTTTTGAGATAACAGGGTTTTATCCCTTCAATGGAGTCGCCAAAGTGAGAAGAAAAATATGCATTTAAACACTCTCACAGAAATTAATATTTTGCTTTTCTTTGTAAATTTTTAAGAGAAAAAGGGTTAGTGGAGTTGCCGGATGAAAAGTAAAGATCTACTCTAACATTCATCAAACAAAGCAAAAACAAAAAAGTGGAAAACAAAGTCGTATTCCGGGAATAGAAAGATTTATCCCCGTCAACGGCGCCAAAATGTTTCCGCCTAATTTGCACCTTGGGTAACGTGGCAGAAATCTTCAAGCCACTGGGTGCGACCTTGGGGGTAAGCTCGAGCCAAGTGCTGTCACCTGATACTCAGCTCTTTCGTCTAGGCCAACTCTTATCTAAGCCAAGGGGGTGGACCCTAATGAAAAGTAAAATCTAAGGTTTCTACTCTACAAAAGAAATAAATGATTCTAGAAGTTTACGTGAAATGAATTAAAACCTTAACAATGAGTTACTGCAAATGAATTGAATTATAACAACATTTATCATTCACACACCATTCATGACAATATGCGGAAATTGATTTAATCAATATAAAACGAAGAAGACCAGTGCTAGTGAAATGGAATGCTTGTGTATGAGGGTGGCTGGTGTAGTCTCAGAGAAGTATTATAGTGTCTTGTTGGTAAGTTTTAAGATTAATTAGATGAGTGGATTAAGGAGTGGGTAAATTGTTTGTTGATTTTATTTTTGTGGACTGATCTTTATTAGCTTAGGGGATGGGAACTCCCAAATTCCAATATATCCGGAGGTACGGGGAGTATGTCCAAAACCATTAACCGATGCGACTCCCCGCAATGAATATGTGGGTTGGTTGGAGTCTCTGAGACTTGTTCAACACTACACCAACAATGGTGTATCCTAACGGTGTCTCGAGGTCACTTCCCTGTTGTTCTCGCTTCCTTTGTGGATTTTGCCACCGCAACAGCTTAATTCGCGGCGTTGGATTTTCGCCTGGGGAGAATTATTTTAAAGTGGAAAACTAATTAAGCTAGTCACCTAAATCCTTTTCTAATACTACCAACTGATCAGACGAAGCTACAGTGGAAGTAGAGCATATGGAGATGAAGGCCTTGTAGTTTTTTAAATGTTTTAGAACAAGTTTTTTAATTTAAAAAAAGGTAAAACCTAGGAGTCTCTTTCCAGATTTAGTACTCGGGCAAGCCCTTATCCATGAACCTGTGCTCGGGAAAGCGAGGGGGTTTATTTTAATCTCAGTAGTGCATTACAATTAAATTTTTTTAATTACTACACTGCTCAAATCTTTTCCTTTATGGTACTTCGGTATATCGTAGTGGGAAAGTATTCATATTACTTTTGCAAAACTTAAATAAAACATGAAATGATAAAGAAAAACAACTACGCTAACAACACATAAAGAAAACAGGAAAAAAGACACCGACACAAATCCCCCTAGGGGGATGGGGACTAGGCTCTAATGAGCCTACTCAAACTTTATTTCTTCTTTTACAATGATGTGAAAGAAAGTGCACTTTGGTTCTCAAATTGGGATCCAAAGGCTTACAACTTGTGAAAATAATAAATTTTATGTGAGGGGAAGCTTCGTTTGTCTTCCTTTTTGTCGATTTTGTGAAAATTTGCCAGATTTTCCCTCTCTTTTATTGCAAACTTGCAAAAAACAACCAACAAATATTAGTGGAATGTGCCCAAAAGCAATTAAGCACTTCAAGAGTGCTTTTGGAAAACTTCCAAAGTTTGCCCAAAAAATTCAAGTAATAACCAAATAAAAAAAAACGAAAAAACTAAGTAAGGAAAGCTAGAAAGCTTACCTTCTTAGGATCTTTGCTTGCCTCTCGAAGAGATTAGCAAGCAAGTCTCAAGCACCAAATGCCAAATAAATAAATCGAAAGCTCTTTCAAACTCTTAACCAAGTACTTTTGGATTTCAACTTTGAACTTGCAAAAAGAGAGCTAGATCTAAAGAATTAAAGAAAAAAAAACTTTTAATGAGTCAACAAGATCTAGACTTAGGAGTTTAAATCTACTTTAGATATGTCTTTAAAATGTAGATAAAAGCCAAGAAACAGTAACCAAAGTAAACTTGAGATTTTTTTGGATCAAGAAGTGATAGAACCGGATGGAGCAAGAAGTAGAAAAGGGATGGTGAGCCTCCTTTGGTGAGATCCGAGGGATGATGCTTCTTCTTTCGAAATTACTGGAGAAACGGGAGATCCCACTCGCTCATCAAATGCTCCAGCTTGGGTTTCCTGTAAAATACCTTCAAAAAAATGCAAAGGAGATTTAAAGCACCTGTGTTAAATGATAAGAAGCTAAGCAGCATTATAGATCCATACAAGAAATCATATAAAACTTAGTGATCTAATACATTTCATAATGAGAAGTAATCTAACAAGAATCACTTCCTATTCTTACTGAAATGAAAATTTCTTTATCAAGACAAGTAATCCCAACACTTGCAAACATGAAAGAACTAATACAGGTTACCTTAATGATTAATAACAAAGACAATACCAGCCAAACATTCATGGATCCCACACCAAAATTGCCTCCAAATCCTTTTATTAACAAATACTCAAAAAAAATATTACAATGTATGCCAACAACGGTTCAACCTTCCGATCTATACAATGGAAAAATGCCCTGCTTAAAAAGAAACCCAGGCAGTGGGGCTGCACCAAACAACTGAAGATGAGGTCGAGATAGCTTGAGCTCAAGTCGAGTGATAGAGTTGATTATGGGATGCTCCGGATTTCACTGATAGGAAAGGGCGACACCTCTCTCAAGAGATGCGCCCTCATTTATGATTGATCACCTCTCAAATGGTGAGACACCACATGGAGGTTGCACCCTCTCAAAGAGAGATGCGCACCTCCAAATCTTTACCAAATCTACAAGTTGCCATCACTTGAGACAAATGCCGTATAAGTCGCCAATCATGAAATAACTCAAACCTTGACTTGAAGCGATTGCCCAACACGTCAAGTCGCCAATCCAATGCACGCGTCATTCCTTAGAGAGATGCGCACACTCCCTCAAAGAAATTGTCACCACATCATCAATCATTCTCATTGCCAATCAATTAGTGTGAGTCACCATGACGTGAACATGAGTTCAATGGTTTGATTTATGAAAAAAAAATGTACAGTATCCAAACCTCCACACTAAAGCAATTCACATGGGCCCATGATATTAATTTTGGTTAAAACTTATGGTACCAAAAATTATTTAAAAGTGACGCCTTCTTTAAGTAACGGGGTCACCCATCACTTGAGACAAAAATGTCACCTCATCCCAAGTCAAAATTTGACTTTTTAAATTATCTGTTTTTTGCCAAAATGTTTCACTTTTAGCATTTAAGTGTCATTTGATGCTCTGATAGAGAAATAATGCCTCACGGGATGCTTAAGCTGTCTGAAACTCATGAAAAGTGGCCACGGAGTAAAGAGTATGCTTTGAGTGTCAAAACGGGCATCCCCATGCCAAATTCAGACTCCAGACCCACCAATTATTACATTTTGAATTATTTTACTTCAACCATTAAAAAAAAAACGGAAAAAAATGTTTTTCTTGGAAATTGACGAAACTCTAGGGGGACCTAGCACATGTCCATACGACTCAATTCGAATGCCTAGCATGTTGAAAAACACTAACACGAAGGCTCTAATAACCTCCTAAGGGCGAAACACCAAGATGACTACCCCAGGTTTGGAGGTGTGAGTGAAAAATTCAGAAATTATTAGTCATTTGTTCAACAACCAATAATAACCAAGGGAAAAAACACGTTGGGCTAATTGACTTGATGCTTAAGTCTGGGAAGCCAAGCCTTTTATTAAAAATTAAATGCTAGGACATTTTTTTACAATTTCCCCAAGGGGGTATGAACATGTGTTACAAAAAATAAAATGAACAGACTTCCAGAAAAAGCCTAGCAGACTTCCGAACTATGAAGAATGAATAAGTATACTTGTTCCACTTCGCCGGCTCGCTTGAAATATATACCAAGTACAACTTAGGTGGTAATAGACACTATTTCGGTGAACACGACAATTTGTTCACCTGGCAACTCCACAATGCAATTCCATTGAGAAGCAAACCCATAAATCACAATGAACTCGAATTTATTCCTCCAATATTTCAAAGAAGTAAAGAAAAGTCCAACCAAGCTTAAAAAACAACTTCTATGTTGTCTTGACTTCTCTGAAATAGATGGGGCACCTCATCCTATGCCAAATAATATAGGGAAGGGTTGCCTCATTTCTATGCAAATACAATTGAATCAATTGAAAGTCACCTGGATGCTTTTTGGTATTATATGGAATCCATGGGTGTAGAGGATGAAAATGTCTATATGCGAGCCCTGGATGAATTCTTAGGAGGCAATGCTGGTTTTTGGTTATATACGTTAGCGCCAGGATCCATCACTGGATATGACATGTTCATTGAGTTACTAAGAAATGAATGGGGTAAAAACATTGATGAGTCCATAGAGCCAAACGATGATTTTGGTGTTGAGGATCAATCTAATGAAGATGGTCAGAAAGACAATGAGGAAATGAATGACGATTTTCTTTATCAAATTGATTCCTCCTCTCATGAGACAATAGTGAATGCGCCCCTGATTCAGCCTTTGAGTGATCATGATTATGACTTGAATATTGATATAGAAGGGGAACTTATTAAAATCTTGTCATCATTACCCAAAGAAAGCACAAATAAAAAGGGAGAGCCAAATGATCAATATCAGGAAACATCCATAGTTGAACCTCCCATTAATGACTCCATTGAAGATCCTCTTGGAGAGAAACTTTATAATCATTTCATGGTTGGTGATAGTTTGAATAAATGTTTTAATCATCCTATTTTTTATTCAACTTCTAATCATACCATTGAAGAAAAAGACGAGGATAGTCAAGATGTGTTGGACGAGTCATACAATTATGGTTTGATTGACAATCAATTTACTGAGAAACCTAGTGAGAAACAATCACATGAGGATAGTGTTATCCAACTTTTTGTACCATAGTTGGGTTACCCGAGGAGCCGTCGGTTGACAAACATGTTCAATGTTTGATTTCAGTGTATCAGTTGATCCGTCGTCATGTCTAGCAAATATTGGCTAGCTAGTTTTTCATTTGAATAATTTTGACCATGGCCCCGCGGGGTTTGTAATAAAATGTGCTAGTAGGGTATTTTGAGTGGTTCGGTTTCCTAAGACATAGAATCTCAACTAAGGTATTCCTGGGAGTTTTTTGCCCTTGACAATTATGCTTTGCCTATAGCCGAGTATAATTGACGAGGTTTTCTCCCGCTTCCTCCAAAGCTGGAATGCCTGATTTTGAATTCTGGGCCTTGGGGGGTTATTAGAGCCCAACTAAGCGTTTATAAACCTACTAGGCATTGTTAGAATAGAGCATGGTCATATCCTAAGTCAATAGAACCTTTAAAAAAATTTCGAAATTTTTTTACCGGACGGGTTAAAAAATTATTTTTTTAATTATTTCCCTAAGTTTTTGGATTAATTTTTCCATAAATTAATTGCAAAAATTCCGTTTGTAAGAAGTTAGTCATCCGGACTCTGAATTCAGTGATTGAAGGCTCTAACTTTAAGCCAAAAATCATTCTTGATCGGCCAACCAGTCAGATCCAACTTTCAGATCATCAATCAGACACATAATGCTCATTTTCTCAAAAAGTCATTTTCGGGGAAAAAATGATTATTTTGGAGAAAATTAAAACTCTCCAAATTAATCCAAATTCATCGAAATGAAAGGTTAAATGACATCTCAATGAGCATTTATGATGATTGGAGTTATCATAACTCAGTTTCAGTCAGCATTCAGTGAGCAATAAAGTTATAATCAGTTAACGGATTTGTCATCTCCAGCTAAACTCCCGAATTGGATGAGATGGAGAGCACTCATTGGTTTGATGATTTGATCGAGGTAAAGACTGAAGATAACACTAGCAATGGCTCCTCCAGACCTAGCAAGTCCGGTTAGGTCTGGTTTTCTGGTTTTAGGGTTTTGGGTTCTTTATTCATTGTATAAATCAGTGTAGTCAGACTCGGACTCGGCAAATACTCGGCTGGCTTGGGACTCGGCAGACTCGCCGACTCGGATAAGACTCGGATCAGACTCTGCAAATACTCGGCAAATATGAAAAAAATAAAAATATAGTAATTTCTGTGCACAGAAAAATACGTAATGACATTTCTAATTCATATAAGTAATATTAAGTATTCTATGCAAAAATTCATTAGATCATCTTATAAAAATTGATCAATGATAACTTATAACACAACATTTGACACTCCATAAAACCATATTTCATATTTCTATGCAAAATAGTGAAATGAAAGAGGATTCCTTGAACACATTCC
>LPNX010675946.1:250821-289019 GCA_001517045.1 Pseudotsuga menziesii
AAAGCTACAAGTTCTGCAATGTCAAGCTTGAAAAAAAATAGTGAAATAAAATGTAATGATTTACATAATTGAATCTTACATGGCTCTTTCTTATCCCTGAGACGTTGTGTTGAGCTAAATCCAAACATGCCAGATGATTCCGTGTACATATCTCGCTGCAGATTGATTTGGTCTTGAATCTCTTGACTTGGGTACATCCTCTCGAGTCTCAATACATAGCATCACACCTCTCATCACCTCAGGGTATTTTTGAATTTTAGACCCAACATTATAGAATATGCTTGGATTGAGATATGCCCATGCTGCATGTAATGGTGAATGTAGTTGCTTGTCCCACCTGGAATCAATAATATTCCATATAGGAAAATATTTAGATTCATCCCCCCTATAGAAGGCCTTGATGGCCTCTTTGGCCCTGTCCATCCCCTCATAAACATATCCCATTGGTGGTTTATCACCATCCATGATCCTCAACACTTTCACAAGTGGCTCTGTCATGCTGACAATCTCAGTGACTTCCTCCCATAAACTATCTCTACGGACAGACAAACTCATAGCCATTGCATCTGGTTTTGTGCTATCTTTATAATGTATCCATTCCCTACTACTAACCATTCGTCTCAATGCTTGGTACTCATTAAGAAAGCTTTGGAGGAGAGAAAGTTTGTTGCAAACCGTGTGACAGTAGGGCGACTGAGCTCACCTTCGGTGTACGCTCTCATAAGGCTCAACACCCAAGCATGGTTATAAATGTATTTGGTTATTTGTTTGCACTCGTGAACAACATCTTGCACCCATGGCAACTTCCCAATGTTCTCCAACGTCAAATCTATACAGTGGGTAGCACAAGGGGTCCAAAAAATAGTAGGGTATTTTGCACAAAGCAATTTACCTGCTGCCACATAATTTGCAGTGTTGTCCGTGATTACTTGGACAACATGCTTGACCCCCACTTCTTCTACAACCTCTGTTAACAATGTAAAAATCAGATTTGCATCTTTCACATGCGAAGATGCATCAACGGATTTCAAGAACATGGTTCCTTTAGGGCAAGCCGCAAGGAAATTTATGATTGTTCTATTCCTCTGATTTGTCCACCCATCAGACAAGATTGTGCAACCTGTAAACTCCCGTGAGCTTTTAATGCTCTCCAACTGTTCCTTGATACACTGCAACTCCTCATCTAGATCTTTCCCCCTAAGTGAACTGTAAGAGGGGCCTTTGTATCCAGGGCCAGCGCTTGCGCCTGCAATAACATCTATCATGGGCTGATAAAATGGAGACCTTGCAAGGTTGAAAGAGAGGCTGTCATGGTACCAAAACCTCCGCATTGCCATATCTGCCTCCTTCCTTTTCCTTTCATTAAAGCTGTCCAATGTTGGTTGAGATCCTGGGGAGGTACGAGGGAGGAAGAAAGGAGAGGTGATAGATGGACTTTGTGGAACATTTGATGAGCAACTACCTGGAGGTCCCATCGGAGATCTACCAATCCCTGCAGTTTCAAACCTCAGCCTAGATCTTTTGGCATTTTGTTCTTTGATACTTTCCAAAGCAGCGTGCATTTCCGCTGTGACTTCTTCAGGGAAGCCATCACAAACTACGACATCTTTGCAGACAACTCGAGCTAGGTGGTGTTTTAACCTGTTTATGCCCCCATACATAGTTGTTGGACAGTAATTGCACTTTACTTGATTGTCTTGCCCTGGGACCACCCGAACACAATGTTCCCATGTTTTATCAAGAGGCCTTCTAGGTGTTCTCCTAGGTGCCATGGATCTGAATCCTGAGTGAAAAAAAAATTAAAATGAATTTAATTTGAATTAAAACTTCAAATTAATAACATAAAAACTTCAAAAAAATAACATTAAAAACTATAAAATAGAACATTAAATTAAAAATTAAAACATAAATAAATAAACCAAAAACTAAAAGATGTCAAAAACATAAAAAATAACATTTAAAAACTCAATTAACAATTAACATGAAAAAAATTTAAAATATAACATTAAAAAATAAAAATAAAAACATATCTAAAATAAAAAAAAAACAAAGGTCAAAAACTAACAAAATGTAACCAATATAAAAATACATAAAAACTTAAAATAAATATTAAAAATTTAACATTAAAAAAACTTTAAATTTTTTATAAAAAATTAACATTAAATATTAAAAAAAATATTAAAGTTTTAAACATTAAAAATTAAAAAAAATAACAATAAATATAAAAAAAAATATTAAAGTTTAAAATGTTCAAATTTAAATGCTTAAATTTAAACATTAAGCCAATGCATGAAGCCAATGTTTAAAATTTAAACATTGAAAATTAAAAAAAAATAACAATAAACTTTTTAAATATTAAACAAAAACATTAAACAAAAAAAATTTAAAAAAACATTACATTTTTTAAAAAAAACATTAAACTTTAAAGTTTAAACATTAACGTTTTTAAAAACATTATGATTAAACTTTAAACTTAAAAAAAATTAACGTTTTAAAACTTTATGCATTAAAAAACTTACCTATTGATGCCTCGACGCCGGCGGTGAACGTTGAACTCCTCGTGAATGCCTCGACGCCAACGGTGAACGCTGAACCCCTCGTGAATGCCTCGGGCGTGAAAGCCTGAACACCCAACGCCGCTAACAGTGCTGAAGCTGACGTGAACCCTCGACGCTGGCTTGAACCCCGACGCGAACGGTGCTGCGCAAGGCTGAATGGTGCTAAACACTGCTGAAGAGTGCTGAAGACTGTTGAATGGTGAGCACCCGAAGCCGTCTGAACCCGAACTGAACCCGAACTGTTGCTAAGTCGTAGTCACGACCATTCAATGGAGAAGCTGTCTTAAAACCTCCAACACTTCCCTCCAAAAACACTTTCGTAGGTCAACGACGTGATTCCAGCTCAGCAAACGCCAAAAAAGTGGCTTTTCCACCTAACCTTGAGTCCGCCGAGTTACTCATGCATTTGCCGGGTAACGCAAGTTTTACCGAGTCCGAGTTTGGCCGCCGAGTTTGCAGGGAGTACTCGGATCGGTTGCCACTCGGCCATACTCGTTGCACTCGCCGAGTCTATCCCGAGTCTGACTACACTGGTATAAATAGAGGCTCCTTTCGCTCTATTCGGATGGAGATTTTGGGTATGAACACTCTGCGAAAACTATTGTAATATTTGTTTAAAGTTGAAATAAAGTTGTGACTTTGGAGGTCCATGCATGAGTTATTGGAGTTGTGGATTCACATTGTCTTTGGTGATATCTCTCTTACCCTTCCTTTTCAATTATTAAATCATTATTCATTATATACTCTAGAAAGGATAACAATCTAGTTTATGAGTATCTTGTTCGGATTTGATATTGTGTGTAAGGGTTTTGCAGGGATTCCTGTTGTTTTTACATTTTCAACCCATGGCTTTTTATAGCTAGGAACTAAGATAACCAATTCCAATTTCTTATTAATAGACTCTATCATATATTAATAATACAATTGTTTTCATAATGGCCTTCTCATCAAGGGTGAAGGACAAGCTTGAGATCAAGCTCTTCTTAATGAACCAGTGGCTTTTTTCATTTAATTCCTTCGTTTTGCAGGTTCTTCTAAGCGCTTCTCAATCCAAGAAAGAGACATAACAGTCAGAGTTTCTCCTTCCTTCCATCAACAAAGATTACAAAACACCATTGGTTACCTGGATCTACGAACTTTCCTCTTTTAGTTCTCTTATTTGCTCCTTGATTTTCTCGATTTCTTGCTTGCTAGCCTCTTCTTCCTTGCCTTGTTTTGCTTGCTTTTACCTTTTCTTCTTCGCTGCCCTCTTTTCTTTTTAGTTTGCAGCCTCTTTTCTTCACTTTGGACAGCCCTCTTTTGCCCTAGTTTTTGACCATTTTTTGCCCTAGGTTTTGGCCCTATCTTTCTCCTTTTTGGACAGCCATCTTCATCTTCTTTCGCTGCCCTGTTTTCACCTTTTTTTTTGCAGCTCTTTGATTGTTTTCTTCGCTGCCCTGTTTTTTGCTTTTTTATGACAGCCATCTTTCTCCTCTTTTGCTGTCTCGTTTTCATCATTTCTTGCATTTCTTTGGTCATCTAGTTCGCTTCCCTATTCTTCCCTTCTCTTGTTTTTGATTTCTTGTTTTTCTTCTTTCCTTTCTCCCCTCTTTTCTCTTTTATTTCAGCCTTCTTTGCCTCATCCTTTTTGCTCTTTTATCTTCTTCTTTTACCCTTCTTGCAGGGTAAAATAAAAGACAAAACAAAACAAGGAGGAAGAGACTAGCAAGCAAGGAAACAAGGAGATCAAAGAGCAAAGAGAGAACTAGAGGAGCGAAGTTCGCTAACCAAGAAAGTATTGAATTTATGGATGGAACCCAAAAGAGAGAGTTAGACTCCCAGCTTTCTTTTTGTACTTTAAAGACGAAGATCTCTGTAGGTCCTGCAATGAAACTGTTAAATTAAAAAGGTTGCTTGAAGCCTGGGATAGAAGCAGCTGAGCTCACACCCCTCTTCAACCTGTGGAGCCTGAAAACACACTACAACTTAACACAAACGTGAGATCAAAATAACATGCTAGTATGCTAAGAAAATTGAATCAGGCATTCTAGCTTTGGAGGAAGCGAGAGAAAACCTCATCAATTATACTCGGCTATAGGCAAAGCATAATTGTCAGGGGCAAAAAACTCCCTGGAATACCTTATTTGAGATTCTACGCCTCAGGAGACCGAACCACTCAAAAAATACCCTACTAGCACATTTTATTACAAAGGCCGCGGGGCCATGGTCAAAATTATTCAAATAAAAAACTGGCTAGCCAATATTGGCTAGACATGAAGACGGATCAACTAATACACTGGAATCAGACATTGAACATGTTTGTCAACCGGCGGCTCCTCAGGTAACCCAACTAAGTGCAAAATTAGTGGATAACATCTGGCTCCAACTGCGGGACGTGTGCTCGATCTAGTCTCTTATGCAAGGAGAGCATACGAGAACACCAGGATCTCTGGTTTCCATATCCTGTAAAAACATCTCAACTTGACAAGAAAAACCTCAGTAGCACAAGTTTCATGAAAAAGAGCCAATGATCCAAAAGTTGCTTTATTCAAAGAAAAAACTTCACTAAAATATTCATTTATTTCTAAGTACATAAAGAAAATGTAAATGCTCACTTTAAGGAGCTTGTTTTCCTACTCTAAGCATGATACACAAAAGGTTAGGTGTAATCATAAATCCAGTGTAGCCACCTAAGCATTTTATTAATATAAAAAGGTTTTGCCTTGTCTTTGGTTACCAACCAAAGTAAGGACACAATTTCCAGAAAATGCAAACTTGCGTGATGATCCAGAATGGGCGGGCTGGATGGGGAATCATAGGCATGAATAATGTCGTCAAACTTCTTCCTCCACTGGTAGATGCTTGCGCAGGCTGCTTCTATCCATGATTGGATAGCGCTGATATACAAATTGGGATAATGCGGCAGGGCGACTACTCCATCATGCTGATCATCAAGGCTTATCAAATAATAACTCATTGTATAAGCCACAAGGTGCTCCAAAATTTAAGGAACATCTATATGTGAAGATGANTCGACTACTCCATCATGCTGATCATCAAGGCTTATCAAATAATAACTCATTGTATAAGCCACAAGGTGCTCCAAAATTTAAGGAACATCTATATGTGAAGATGACGGTTGAGAAAAAACTTCGACTAGTTGTATCCCATCTGATTCTTCACTGCACTGCTTTTTCAAATCCTTATTACCGATTCTTAGATACAATTCTGATTGATCATATGAAAACTCTGACTGCTCTTCCTTGTAACTTTCATAATTCTTAGAATAACAACTCCCCTTGCTGGTCATATCATAGATGAGATTCTAAAAAATATTCTCAAAGGTATCATAGGTTGGATTTTCAATAAAGGTCCAATAGTCATCATCACCATCTATGTCGGATATGAGAGATGCCTCATCACTGGTATCAAGTCCTTGTCTACACTTCTCATTTTGCTCAAAACAATCTTCTTCAAAAAGCTGGGTTTCAAAGATATCACAGGGGACCCAACTTTCCAAATATTTGTCATTCGGTGGAGTGCATGGAGGAATCTCATCACATGAAACTTCTAAGATTGGATTTTTAATTAAAGTCTCGTAGTTATCATCCATCTCAGATGTAAGGGATTCTTCCTCACTTGTATCACATCTCTGGCTATATCCCTCCTCATGATCATAGTCATCTTCTTCAGAAAAAAGGTCACAAGGTAGTAAACCTTCCAAACTATCATCATTATGCTCATTTGTAGGATTAGTACCAAATTTTATAGTGAGGTTATCCAATTGTTGATTATAATCTTCGACTTGACACCGGGTTTCTATGGTGAAAGAATGGAGCTGTCCAACTGTGTTAATGTATTCAAGCTCTTTTGAATATTGTTTTGTCTCTCTCCAACTTTTTCCGGAAATATCATGCATGTCATCTACACAGTTTATGTACTTAGGCTTGCTTGATGATGCTTTAGGACCACAACCCTCTGAAAAACCATGCTCCTGAACATAGCATGCATAATAACAAGAAGATTCTTCATGAAGGTCTTCACATGCCCTGCAAAATGGCTTATACTACTCAACCATGTTAGCGGCCTCTAGCTGATGGGGAGGCCTCTGCTCATGGTTGGGAGGCTTTCTTTTCCAAGTTGGCTTTGCAGGAAAGGTTCTAGGAGCAGGCTGAGTTTGAGTTCTTTCCATCGTTATCACCCTATTTTGAATCTCCTTCAACTGCGCTAAGTGTTTCTGTTCTGCTTCCTCCATAGTTCTCTTCATCTCCTTTTTCATTTCAATCATTTGTTTTTCATAGGCATCCTTCATAGCTGATAAAGGATCCTTGTAGGTTCACTAATTTTCAAAGGGGTTGAAGACCTTGAATAATTGTGGAGGTTAGATTCACCAGATGACTGCATGTTCAGATCGATTTTGATTGCCATTTCCTGAGCCTGTAGCAAGTTAGCAGGCTCCTTGTCTTAGATCTGGTACTGCATTTTGCCACTAAGTGCCTCAATGTAGTAGACCAGGATGGTTGGTTCAGTTGGGGCATAATGAATAGGGATGGCTTTAGACAACTCAGTGAACCTAGTGTTGAACTCGTCCATTGTTTCCGTATCCTTCTTTTTTTTGTTGGTCAAGGCTCCTTGTCTTAGATCTGGTACTGCATTTTGCCACTAAGTGCCTCAATGTAGTAGACCAGGATGGTTGGTTCAGTTGGGGCATAATGAATAGGGATGGCTTTAGACAACTCAGTGAACCTAGTGTTGAACTCGTCCATTGTTTCCGTATCCTTCTTTTTTTTGTTGGTCAAGGACGCAAGTTGATGCCAAGGTTCTTTCTTTTCACCGAACTTGTTGGTGAAAGAGGTCTTGAAAGCAGCTAGAGTGTTGAAAGCATTATCTAGTAAATTGTTATACCAGTCGCCGGCCTTTCCATCCAAAGACAGAGCAAATAACTTCATATAAACGTCATCATGTTGGCTAACCGGGTCACTGACATAAGCGTTGATACACCTAGAAAAGTTCCTGAGGTGCATGGCAGAGGTAGTGGCATCAGTGCCTGTATACATTGGGAGCTTCTCGACAGCTTTGTCTGGAAGACGGTGGGGTTGACCTGCTATCTGAGAAAAATAAAGCTGAGTAAAATACTCGTCCCTTATGTCGAAAACAAAGGTATTAGTATTTTCAGGAAATAAAAGGTGGATGTCTGAAATAGACTCAGATCCAAGTTCTGCAAGGATCCTACGAGAAGGTAGTTTGTGCAATCTCCTCTTATAGACTTTTTCAGGGTCCGGGATGGAATCGAACAAACCTTCAGAGTTCCTTCTAGTAGAATACCTTGAGGTGTTAACTGACAGTGGAGTCGCCAGGTGGACTTAAGTCTAATTTCGGAGAGTGATTGGACTAAAAATCTACCAAAAAGTGGAAAAAGGTAAAAACTAAAAGAAACAAAGGTCATCTAGGAACAAAGAGATTTGTCCCTGGCAGCAGCGCCAAAAGATATTGTCCGCCGATTGCACACCAGCAGCAGAAATCTTCCGAAAGCTATTTCCTCACTTGAGAAAGTGGGAGAGGTGTGACCTTGGGGGCAAGCACAGAGCTAGGTACCGTCACCTACTCCTAGCTCCTCCGTTTAGGCTAACTCCTAACGAAGCCAAGGGGGGTAGTCCCTATAAAAGAGTTTTCTAAGGCTCTTAAGGTTGTTAAAGTGTTTTAAGGTTACGGATGCGAATGTGTGTTGTTTAGGAGTTTATTATGATTAGAGGTGTTTTTTTATTATGAGAATGACAATTAATCAAAAGCAATCCACGTTGCTAATAAGAGATTACACAGATGAGCAAAGATTCCAGACTTTTAACCAAGCATTCAGATATAACAATAAAAATGAACCATGGACAATTGATCAAGATAGATAATTATTCAAATATAACCAAGGACCAGTGCCTTATGGAGTCAATAAAATGCGTGAATAAAATAGAAGTCTAGGAATTAAGCTAGTGAGTATTTAGATTGTGCGAGTGCTCTTGGTAGATTTTTAAAAGATTTTAATGGTGATCTTGCTTAAAGTGTCGGATATCCTAACCGGAAATACCTTTAGTGGCTTCGTTCGAAGACACGACGGACCTCTTTGGGATCACAGCTAAGTGTTCAATAACTTAACTAACTGTGCCCAGATTGGGTTGCCCGGCGCCCACACTTGGAATTTTCCCACTTGCCTCAGTATTTGATCGAAACAACGTCGGTTCGTTGGTTATGGGGAAAAAGTTATAATTAGGTTACTCTTGAGCGAACTTTAACAAATCCGTTCACCGTTCTGAGTACGAGCCCAACCCGAAAGTCGGCAGAGCATACTAGGTGAAGGATGATCAACAAAGTTAATTAATTATGGGGTGTGTGTGTTGAAGGTTTTATTAAGTTAATTAATCAAACTCTCCGATAGAGAGCGCTCTTGACCTTGTCTTATGAAAGAGGTTTAAGAGTCTTATCTAATCTAAATGAGACTAATGTAGGGATTATGCAATACTAAAGATGCTCTCCAACAGAGAGTGCTCTTGACTTGTGTTTCTGCAAGTTCAAGAGTCTTACTTAAGAATTAATTGATTAAACAATATGATGCGCAACAATTACGATGAAGATGATTGATTAAACTCTCCGACAGAGAGCACTCTTGAAAACATTGCATTATTTCTAAGTGATCAATTGCAAACATTGCATTATTTCCAAGTTTAGCCAAGTGATCAATTGCAAACATTGCATTATTTCCTTGAAAAGTGAGCGTTATTTGCCTTCTTGGGAATATCATGAGGGGATCCATTTATCTGAGTTATATTCAAAGGTTTGTATATGTCATTTTCCCATACGGTTGTCTGTTACCTCCCAATTTGCATGGGTGTCCACGTGTTTTTTATCACAGTTTCAGTAGTGGGTGACATGTTGATTGAGATTTGGATGGCCAAGGTTGATGCTTGCCTTTGTGATGAAACCTTGGTTTCTTGATGATGTTGATCTGGTGTTGATGATTATTTCATCTTCTTCATGATTTCCCTTGCGTTTATGGCTTGATATGGATTCTTGGTGGCATCATGGTTCCATTTGTTATCAGTTGCGGTTAGATGCTCTCTCATAATTGGCACGTGTGATGACATCCTTTGGGCTTGTAGTAGGGGTTGTCCTCTTCCTTCATGATGGTTGTTAGCTATTGTGGACCCTTTCTCCTTGTTTTTGATGCTTCTATGATAGATCAATGGTCTCCTTGGTTTTGATCCTTCTATGATAGATTGATGGTCTCCTTGGTTCATGGATTGATGAGTTGGCATGAAGGTGCGGTGTTGGTTGTTATGTGGACATTCATTGCACATATGTTGAGGTTGTTACCCACTTGATGGAATATTGCACATAGATCTATTTGTTTGTTGAGGGTTTGACCCATTGATATATGGAAGCAACCATTTGCACTTATTGGCTTGTTCTACAATCTTTGATTTTCCCTTAATGAGCACCCACCATTTGAAGGGTTGTTTACACACTCATCTAGGCCATTTTGATGGGACGTCCTAGGTTCAGGAGCAGTTATCTTAGGACAGACTACAGATTGCTCAGAATTGTGCCATCTCAACTCAATTAGATACAAATTGGCCACAATATTTCCAAAATGTTTTATAATAGAAATTCTAATCAACATTGAGAAGTTAGCAATTCCAAAGTTGTCATTTAAAGAGTTGCACTGTATTTTGGTCGCTTGTGCCTTTTGGAGCCTTTTTCATGGAGAGCATTCACCTTATTTGAGGAAGCGTTCCACCTTTTGAGGCCTTTTCCTTAGAGCACTATCTTTGGAGAGCCTTTGGAGGCTAAGTTTGACGTCTTTTTGCCTATTCTTTCATTTGATAGATGGATTCTCCTTCTTGGGCCTTGTTATCTCTTGGATATTGTACGTGGCATTAACCACCTCTTTCATGTATTATTTTATTGTTGTTGGTTAGTCGTTTGAATATTTTTGGATTTGTTTACTCCATCCTAGGCTAGTTCTAAGGTTTTAGACTAGTTTATTCATCTTTTATTGTAAAATGAGAAGGATTGAAACCTATATACGGGCTTATCCTCTCATTCAATTGTATGGTTGAATTTTTGGATTTCTCTTTCTCTTGATTAATTGGTGCATCTTTTCTTGAAGTAAATCTTGTTGTAAGGGTTCTCTTCATGTTCATGTGTGGTGCTTTGATCTTGCTTGGAGCTTCATGGTTGTAAGTTGTATTGGGTTTTTACATTGTCATTTATATGCTTTTGCTTGGGCCATTGAAAAAGTATTGCTACGTTGTTGGAGAGAGGGATTTTAAGTTAATCTTTATTTCATCCTTTCTTGGATGTTTATTTATATGGGAGTTATGTGTTGTATCTTTACCTTGATCTAGATTGTGCAACCTTAAGCCTTTATTGATAGAGTGCAGCACCAAGAGCTTGAAAGGAAGGGGATTCTTTGTTCGGCTTCTTCCCTTGTAAATCTTAGTTCACTTTCAATTTCACCTAGTAGGGTTTGAGTTAGCTCATGCAATTCTACTCTCTCAGTGACATATTAAACAATGCCCTCTTAGTTGGTGATTCTTTGACTCTATATTCTGTTGATTGGATTGGCACCAGTCCTTGGAGTGATCTCTTTAGTCCTTCCATCACCTCGTTATTTCCTATATTACAGAAAGACAAACATTTTGCTAGAGCTTCTCTTTACGTCACCTTGTACTTCATTGTTTATAGCCCTAGTAATCCTATCTTAGGGAAGCCCCCCTTGAGTTGGAGAAGAACCAACAAAAAGTGCAAAGAGTGTTGGTAGGGGTAAATGGCAGCATTCAATTTGGATATCAAAGCCCAAAAAAGCTTAAAAGATCATTTGGTATGGGGTAAATGGCGGCATTCAATTCGGATATCAAAGCCCAAAACAGATCACTTGGTATTAAAGCCATAGTGAAAAACCATTGGACAGCCAAATATTGATCGTATCTATACTTTACAAGCATTTAGGGAGACATAAACGTATCTTAAACACACTTTCTTACTAACAAACTCAATGTTTAAGCTAAAGGAACCTTAAACTTCATAGATAATTGTAGTTCAAGCATGTAATAGACGTCAAGACTGAAGCATTTAAATTTTATAAATTGAAGATGAACTGGAAAAAGTATACAACTCTTAACTTACTGCTAATCTGCAATTATTTAATGAGGTAGCAATTTTTTTTCTGTTTTTTTGTCTCAGGCAAGAAATGGTCTTGAAAATGCTCTTAAAGGTGGAAAGTCACGTCAACTGCTACAGCTATTGCTACCGGTAGATCAACGCCAATTCAACTTTCTTGACACAGAACCAAGGTCTTTCTTATTCTTCCTATTATTTCAAAATTCTAAAAGAACAAGAAAAATGAAATAACTATATGCGAGTTCTCAGTTTTGTCCTCTCTTTCATTTGAAACCTTTTTTTCCTTGGAATACATATCCTGGGACCTGCAGGTACTTCCCTTTATTTCGAGGATGGTACCCAGGGTAAACTAATTTATTCAGGGATCGAGGCCAATACAACAATATACTCATTAAGAGCTCAACCTGTCACTTGCCGGAATTGATCCTGTGTGGAGAGGGTAATAATAATTCCTCCCAAGTCCCAACCACCCAAGCTACACCCAATTGACTCTTTCATTTGAAAGCTAGCTTCCCCACAAATTTGTTTTCTGACATCTCCATCAGTTCTCTTTGCATTTTCATTTCCTTTTGTTGATTTCCTCACATGTACAGATTGAGAAGCCTAATTTCACCACATTTATCTGTCTTAAATTCCCAAATGTTCCCAGTTTTGTTTGTGCTTTAAAGTGGAAAGAAAACCTTACCACCTGCATTCATGTTAATAACTACAGCTTACCACACAATTTTGTTATCTTCATGCATTTTCTCTTTCCATTCTTTTTCCTACTACGTTAAATATTCTGACATGTGATTTATCTGGTTGCAAATACACAGAATTCATTGTATAGTAGTTAGTTTATGTGTGTCTACTCAGATATTGATTGATACGCACATTCTTTGTTACAGGGACTATCCATGTGGCATAAGAGAGGAATTTAATGCTTGCTCCAAAACCGTGGCATCAATTCTTCAAGGTTTACAAGTGACAGGGGAGAATGTGAAGATATTGTCAAAACCTTTTGGAGAAATTGAAAATGAGATGGACCCCATGGCTGTTTTGTATCCTCCAAATAAATCAGTGGCTGCTGTTGTGTTTCCTATTTCAGATACTCTGAAACAGGTTATTTTGTTCTCTACAAACCAGCTTCCTGAATTTCAGTAGTGCCAAGCTATATAAGGTTGTTCCTTTTGCCTTGGGGTGGTATTAATTTGCCATTCTATTATTTCACTTTCTGATTCCATCCCCATGAACATGAAAAAGAGAGAATTCTCCCTTACTAGAGACTAGAAGGCAGAGAATAAAATTAGTATTTTAACTTTAGGCGACCTTGGAATAACTTACTGAATTCATAATTAACATATTTTCTTTTCAGATTAGATCGCTTGCCAAAGATGACGAGAACAGGACTCTGCTTTTAGTCAACCCCCAATGGAGGTCAACTGGCCAAATTGTTTCTGACTTTGGCATTGGCCCTTGGAAGAGGTTATTGCTTATTTTTGCAAACTCTGAACTGTTTTTCTTTCCATTTTAATTTATATATAATCGAGAGATATCAGAACTACAGTATTTAGAAAGATGCATTAAAAAATTATCTGTTTTAACTTTTAATAGTGACCTCCATTCCCAATGAGTTTTGATATCAAATCAGATTTTGTGATTGAAGATATCCTTTGAGCTCTTCTTCCATACATTTTTTCAAATTTCTAGCCATTAAAATGCTTCTCAAGAAGTCGGAAAGCAAGAAGAAACAATCTGAGTACACATTGTATCTTGACAGACAAGCAGAGGAATTCCTTGCCACTTTTGAACCAGTATATGTGCTGCTAGAGCAACGTATTGGTGAAGCATCAAATATAGTCTCAGGATCAGGAGGGGTTGTAAGAATATTAAGATGTTACCCTTCAGATTGGAATGTAAGTTTGAGGATTGATATTCCTTCCAACCTTAACCCTTTAATTGCAGAATTTCAGATACCATGAGAATGTTCATGGCAAGATTGAGTCATAGTTGCAATGAACTCTATTTCTGCTGTTTTTTTTTGAATTTTAAAAAATTATTTTTAATAATTATTGTATTATTTTGAAGTTTAAATAAGATGGGAAGTTACTGTGACATATGAGTGACATTGTAAGCCTCATTTTTTAACTATGCGAATTAGAATTTAATCGCAAATTATATTAACATAGCTATTTCATTGTAAATTATATAGCTATGTAAAAATTGCCAAAAAACAATGAGTTTCTTGAGTGAAACTGTTTTCACACAACTTGTAGTTGCCCCACTAAAGGTATTCTATTCAGGACAGTAGAGGAGACGAGCAACTAAAGAGGTGAACTACAAGTATCCCAACCCCCAAATATGGATCGGTTGTCATGCCGGTTAGGACACCTTTCACTTTATGCCACTATTGAGTCAAGTGACAAAGGGGGAGACCCTGATCTATCCTAGAAGGAAATACCTAAAACTAAAACACCATATCAAACTATGGCGATAAAATACGTAAGGTGTGTAGCTGATGAAACCCTAGATCTGAGATAAATAGCCACTTGTAAGGATGTTTTAGACTATGAGGGTTTAGACAATGGAAATGTAGCCCAAAATGTTTATTTTCAGTGAAGGTATAATTATTATGTAGATCTAGGTAGTAAGTGCTAGTATGAAATGGTCAATGTCACTACCTTGGGGGGATTGATGGTGAAAAATGATAGTATGCCCAGAGTGACGAATTGAGGACAGTTAAGGTGAACTGAAACTTAATTATGAAGACTTGATGATAGATTTAACAATATCCCAGAATACAAGCCAGTTTGGAATGTAAAACCTAGAAAAAGGAAGATTTAGACAAGGAGGGCGAATTACCCAAAGATTAGTGCCTTATCTTGTGTTGGGAAAATGGAGTTAATAGATGACGCTCTAGGAGACCTAGGGGTTTCAAGGTAAAGCTGTAAATACCCAGATGCCGAAATTTCCAAATTCTAAGTAAAACAAGCCTGGTGAAGTTTCCTACTTACAAAACTAGGGTTTGAAGAAATAAAATATACAACAACAATTGGATAGAAAAATAACATGGAGAAACTTACCCGAGAAAAATTACTTGATGTTTTTGAGGAAGTATGTCGATGTGACGACGACTATCCCTACACAGATCAAATGGAAGAATGACGAAAATCCCATTCGACACAAGTCGCCCAGGAATTCACAAGTGCTTCCTCTCTCCTGCCAAGCCAAGTAAGAAACAATGAGATTGGCAAGAAAACTAGCGAATGCAAATGAAAACATGAAAGATAGGAAAAATTATCGATCCCAAGACAAAATCACTCCCTGTTGAAGCACAATTTGAGAGAGAAACAAAGTGAGTCTCCCCAACTAATGCGCCCCTATCAAATCGCCCTCTTCACGTGCAAATAAAAATATGGATCCAAAATATACGAAATACATCCACCAATATCTTCCAATGCAAGCAAAAGATAGCTTCAATCAATCACTAATAACAATATTCAATCATCCACACAAGTAATGAAATCCCAAAATGTTTTTCTCTATTATAAGTCTGGAGCCAAGAGTCCAGATGGGATACAATGAGGGGATCACATCTCTTAAATAGATCGAGAGTGTGTCTAGATACTAACCAACATCAATCCGATGAAACATCAACGGTGGAGATCTTTTTTTTTGTTTTACATACATGGATCACAAAGACCAAATCAAAGGGGGGCACACTTTTTCCCAATGATGCCTTAGGAAAGGCAAATAATACATAAGTGTGATATGAAATGATGATACATATAAAAAGGGGGTCTCCTTGGGGGCTAAAGTCTCCCTAGGCACCCAAGTACAATAACATAATGATATAACAATGATTCCAATGTTTTTTCAAGGTGAAGTGCGCCCCCTCCAAGGAGACGTCCTCCCTACGATGAACATAAAAAATAATATGAGCACCTTTGCAAGGTACAGGGCATAAAACATGTGTGGAAGGACCCATCTCATCATATTGTAACATCCCCAAGCCATTTCCTAGAAAATAATAGCCAAATTGATTTTCTTAGTGTAACCATGGTAATTTTTTATGAGTAAATATGCCTGAAAATCATTGCTGTAAAATAGAAGTGCCATTATTCCCTTCTCCTTTTCCCAGAAAGATGATCTAACTGTACCAAGTGATCCAGAGACCTAAAAAATAGTAATAATGACTACTCATACCACATATGACCATCTGAAGATGCATTTGAAAACCAATACCATGTCCAATAATAAAAATATGACCATAATAATAATAATAATGATAAACCATGAAATCTCTGTATAATGGCCAATAATCATCAACTGAGCCTAGAAATGGTATAATGAACACATTTGGTGAATAAATGTGCAGTCTCGAACATGTAGCCAAACTGCCTCAGTAATTGTGTTGACCAGGTTAAATTGGGTTTGATCAAGTCAAAATACTTAAAATAAAGGTTGGGCCATAATCTAGATGATCCTGTATGTATCATGAATGAATGAAGCACACATGATTATGTTAATAGCCAAACTGAAAACATTAATAACACTACAGTGGTACATTTACATACGCAAACAAATGAATTGAGTTAGAGTAACCATTAAATCCTTTATAAAGCCCCCTAGGTATGCTCACTTATAGACTTGGACAATTAGCTATGATTGGTGTGGTGAGGAAACAAAGGCTTAAGATAAAGGGAGAGACTTGTTGACTTTAACATAGTGATCTTTCAGACTAGGGAAACAAGACTCCACTTGTATTCATGATAAATAGAGAACATTAGGGAATGGAAGTGTCTCACAAATGGAATAAGTTTATTTGAGGCGTGTCCATTCAACTTGTTACCCACTAGGTCATACCTAGTTGGTGGTATCAAGTGAGCTGGATGAGATGAACAAACACCATTGTTCATTATTCAGAGTTCAAAAGTCATTCAGCCTTCTTTTGGGATTTTTTTAAATTTTTTTTATTGTACCACATGTTCATACCCCCTTTGGGGAGTTGTAATAAAATGTTCTAGCATGGTGGTGTATGTAAAAGACTCGGTCTCCTAGACGTATCTATTAATCCGACTAGCTCAGAGTGTTTTTTCCCGTAGAGATTATTTGTTGTTGAGTAAACGACTAATCATTTCTAAGTTTTTCATTCATACCTCCAAAGTTGGGGTGCTTGTCTTGGTATTTAATCCTAGGGGGTTATTAGAGTCTATGTGTCAATGTTTATAAACATTCTAGGCATTAATATTGAGTCATATGGACATGTGCTAGGTCCCCCTAGGATTTTTTTTTTTTTAAAGTTTTGGTAAAAATAATTTTTCCTATAAACTTAGGCTATTTTTTTATTAGTCTAATTGGAAAAATTGAAAATGTAATAAAAGTGTGGTTAGGAATCAGATTTTTCCATGGGGGTACTCGTTTTTTAACTCAGAGCACCCGTTTAACCCAAAAACCCAATTTTCCTAAGTTTCAAGTAATAAATTTATCAAATCAAATTTTTCAAGTAATAACTTAAGTAAAAAAACTCCTAAAAATCAAATTTATTAATTAAAAAATAGAAATAATTATTAAATGGGGAATACTCCCAAATTCCTAAATCAGTAGGATTTGCTCCGATTTGACTGAAATCAGTTTCATCGGCTCTCCTCAGTGAAGGCGAGTTAGACTAGGCTTATGGACAAGTGTTATCAGTTGGTGGATGAGAGGGCGTGAGTAACTCCAAGTCTGGGTTGCACCTCTCTCTCTCTTCCCTCACGTGTGGGCTTGTTGGTGAATTGTGAGAGGATAGGTGAGGTTGGTAAGGAGAGGTGGCACCTACATCCCTCAATCCTCTCACCTTCACTCAGTTAAAACTTTGTTCAAGATCATATCAGACTTGGTCCAACTCCACTTCAACCCCACTCTCTCTCTCTCTCAGTCAGGCATGCGCCCCTCTTGACTAGTCTGGCTTTAAATAAAGACCAACCCTCTCATTCGAAACTAGTTAGAGTTGGATGAAGAGCTGGTGGATATTGTAAGACTGTTGTTTATCATTCATTTTCTGAATAAAGAAGCTTTGTAGGCTATACCGTGTAGTGCTTGTATTGTGTGGATTCCCAACTTCCTGCTGCAAATGTGGTAACTGTACTTTTTTCCAATTTTTTGCTTTTACGTGTTCTAGCTTCAAAGGATTCAGTTGAATCACTAAGAGTTTAGATTTGGCAAGTAAGTTTACTTGCTTTATTTATTCATATTGTGTATGCCCAAGAATCTAAGATTTTGCTTAAATGAGATTATTTTTGCATGCTTTTTTCTTTCATACATTTATATCTAAATCTGACGGGTTTGTGCAAGTTTTTGTGATCTAGTTCCAGGTTCCCAATCGAATGAGGTGTGGAATCTGGATCAAGGTTGATGCCATTCCCCATTCAAAAAGCTCAAGACACTGTCCCTCGGTGCTCCACAAAAGGGCATCCTTTAGCTTGCTTTATTCCAACAACAAACCAATCTTCACTCCTCTTCCTCCTTTCTTAAAAAAAAATTAAACTTTCTCTTGGCTACTTTGTTTATGCATGAGCTTCTAGTTTACTATTTGCAATTTTTTTCATTAGATCTCATACATAAGCATTCAAAAAAGCTAGATCTCATTTTTAAAAGGTTTCCATAAGCATTTTTAGATCTAGTTTAGGAAAGTTTCATTTTGTACAAGTTACTGGAAGTAGATCTAAAGGCTTGTTGAAATGCATAATCTTTCCTTCAAAGTTTAAAAGATAAATGTAGCAATTAAGTGCATTTGTATTGCTTTCCCAAAAGCAAGCCAAGATCCCAAGGAAAATTTGCTTTCCTTGGTTAAATTTTTGTATGTTTACATAGTTTTAATTGAGAAATTTTTTCAATTTTTTTTTGCATTTTCCAAAGACACTTCTAAAGTGTTTTTGGGCATTTTTAAACTAATATTGCTTGCTGGTTTTTAGTAGGTCCGTCCAAAAAGAGGAGGAGGTGCTGCTCGAAAACTGACTTTTGGGCCATCCGAAGCTTCCCAGGAGTTTCCCCATCTTCCGTGTTCACTTTTGGATTGTTTTGTAAGACCTTGGGTTCGTCTTGTATAAGAACCAAGTGGTATTTTCGGTTAAGCATTGTAACCGAGTAAGAAAAAAGATCTCGAGTAGGCTCTTCCGAGCCCACTCCCCATCCCCCAGGGAGGATTCATGTCGTTTTGCCATTTTTTGCACTTTTTTTTTGTTTTAGCTTAGTTTGCTTTATTTATCTGCAGGATAGTATACTTTGTTCAATATTGAAAAATCTTGTCATTCCATATTTCAAAAGTAATACTATTACATATCCCACGATTTCTCGAGTGGCCCGAAAGGGGAAAGAGATTCGTGGTAGATTAATTAGATAACCTTTTTGCTTTGTTCTATCTTGCACTTTAATTATAATTTCACTACAAAAAACATTAATAAAATCCACCCCTCCTTGCTTTCCTAATTGCGGTTCACTTGAACCGAAAGAGATTCTTGGAGGTCACTTTTCTTCTTTTAAACAAGACTACTCTTAAAAACCTTAAAATCTTTTAGACTCCGTTGTGTATGCTCTGCCGCTGCGGTTCGACCGAACAGTTGGCTGCATCAAAAGCAATGTGGGTGACTAGCTTTACTTAGGTATCATTTTTCAATTAACCTCCCAGGCGAAAATCCAATGCCTCGAGTTAATCCGTTGCAGTGGAAAAATCTACAAAGGAAGCAGGAACAACTGGGTAGCGACCTCGAGACACCGTTAGGCTACACCCTTGTTGGTGTAGTGTTGAACACGTCTCTGAGACTCCAACCAATCCACTTATTCCTTGCAGGGAGCCACATCAGATAATGGTTTTGGACATACTCCTCGTACCTTCGGGTATTTTTGGAGTCCCCTTTTCCCCATAAGTTAGTCAACTCATCTCCACATTAGCTTTAAACTGACCAAGAGCACTTGCAACACTTTCCTTTTCAACAATACGATAACACTTTTTATCTGCGGACTCCATTTGGCACTAGTTCTTTATTTTATATAATCATCTGTTTTTATGTGCTCTGATATATCATATATTGATCTAAATTTTGTTGTGATTTAAATCTTGTTGTAATATCTTGTGTTAGTATTTGCTTTCATCAAACTCCTAAGTAATCTTAATCTTCATCGTAACACTAAGCCTTAACAGCCTTAACAATTTAATAGGGTCTACCCCCCTTGGCTTCGTTAGGAGTTGGCCTAAATGGAGGAGTCAAGAACAAGGTGACAGCCTTGACTCGAGACTTGCCCCTAAGGACACACCGAGTGGCTTGAAGATTTCTGCCACGTCCCCCCCGGGTGTGTGAAAGGCAGTGTTGTTCAGGGATTCTACCTTATGACACAAGGGTCCGGGTTCATCAACATACAAATATTTAACTTGTGGACATACAACATTCTAGAGATATTTATAAGAGAAATAAGACAGAAAGCACTTGCACATTAATTATGAAGGTTGATCCTATCTTTTAGTCTTCTCTCCAAATGCTCCAGAAACTTCAAGATCTTCAACACCTGCAAAAGAGATTGATGTCTGACACATAGATATTAAATGTTATACAAAGATGAATGAAATATTACAATTGCATATAAAAATAAATGACAATGAATTTCATAAATCATAACAAATAAGAACATCAACACACAATGTGGAAGAACATCACTCTTTATTCATAAGCAAGGATTGATACAACCTCTATCTGAGACAAGCCCTCCTCTGCTGACCAAGAACTGAGTTCTCTTGCTCCAATCTCCAATAATTCCTCCAGCATAAACTTGCTCTTCTAAGATGGTTGCTTAACCTCTACCCCTCTTCTCTATTTATACTTGGTGATCAGGGGGAGTTACGAAGGTTAAGATGGTCAGGGAGGTTGGGGACGTTATGATTTCGATCCCAACTGTCCCTGACTAATCATGTTTTATTTTTTAAATTTTGTCTTAATGTAATTGCGGGTGCATATACTGGAAGGTCGCGAATGGATCGCGGCTCCTGTGAAGGAAACCCGCGAATACATATTGTGATCATCTAACCACGGGTTGCATAAAGGGCTACCTGCGAATGACTTGCGACTTGCAATGGAAATAGTCAAGATTACAAGTTAAGATCATTTAAAAACATGGGAAAGACTGGAAGGCATACAGTGTATCTTCATCTATAGCTTTTTGGCAACTTATATCCATAATGTCCTTTAGTGTACCGACTTGCTTAGTGTCAGTACTCGGACGGAGAAGTGTCGTTTCACAGTATAACAGGCGGCAACACAACTTTAACAAATGTCTACTACTCACATCCAAGCTTAACTCAAGCTCTGTGAGGATCTTTTCTAGGACCTCTCTGTGAATATCTTTTCTAGGACCCTTGCGTTGAGTACACAAGAAATTGTAGTGAAGAGATCCTAGGGGACGCTTTAGAATTAGTTGTCGTTTACTCCATCTCACATTCCAACCCATAGGCTCCATGAGGGTATAATCATTACCATTCAATAAATATGGCCAACAGTCTTTAGATTTAGCATATATTTAGCCATCGCTTTTTAGGCCTTTCACATGTCATTTCATAGCCCTCTTTGTTGTGCTTAAAAGCACATTTTATTTTCAAATTTTCCATGGGTGTGCATTTCAAAAGGTATACAACATATCACATAATCCATGTAATGATGGTAGAACATATTGCTTCAAGTTTTAGTTGACATACCTCGATTAACTAGGGGGACCATCCACAATCAAGACCAAACATTAGGGGAAACCGACCAGAGAGGTCAAGGCTTCAAAATCCCAACTCACCTATGCTTAGAACCCAACACCAACGGGTTCTCTTGGCCCAGAAGGGTCAAGTCTTCAGCAAGTTTTGTTGCACAACTCAGAGCCGAGACACATAACGACATGTGGTCTGTCATCACAGAGATCCAAGTGGGGGAGAACAGGTCTTCAATCTCACAAGTCAAAGTCCAAGTTTGTGGCAACTCTCAATATGGAAGATATGTATGGGTTGAGGAAGTGAAACATGATGCCAACAGAGCAAGATAGAATAAGTCAGCACAAGGTTGGCAAATACTATTGAGCATACATAATGGCCTTACATAAAAGATCATCTAACTACTCATAACACAAGTCACTCAAACCGATATAGTAACACTGCCAGCTAATCATGCCAAGTTATAGCTATTAAAATAATTGATAGATACAACTATACATCAAATGCAACCTGTATACTTGCTTAACCATTCTAGAACCATGGGAAAATGAACTATACTGCTGCTTGCTTTGCTACTCCACAAATGAACTATACATTTCCTTAAAACTCAATCTTGAGTTACACAGTATATTTTAATTTTTACTGATAACCACACATGAGTTTCTCTACTAGTAATGCAACGAAAAATAAATACCGAGAAACATATAACAATAATCACATCAATAGAGACAGTGTTTTTGGGTATGGAAACCCCCGGAAAAACCCAAGATGGGAAAACCGGTGCATCAGTTAGATAATTTTTTTTATTATGAAGATATAGAACAAATACAATTCAGTAGATCGATTCACCCAAACTGGAAAATTCACACCTATGCGAATCACTGAGCAAACCCATCAAATCAGTACATCTCCCCTGCGTAGCTGTACGACCCTCTACGTCAGCAGTACGGTCCTCTGCGTCAATAGTACAAAATCTATATGGTCTTGCGTTAGCTGTATAGAACCCGTACGACTGTTGTGCGACCTCTGCTTAATGTGTGCGGCTTCCCTCTCAGCGATCTCGTATGGCTCTGTGCTCTGCCTGATCAGTCTAGGAATCCTCCAGATGAATGCTCCTCTGTCTTCTCTGCAAACTTCTTCCTCTAACTTCTCTGTTTATCTGTGTGTGTGTCCTCTCCACCAAATCTTCTTTCAACTCAATGGCCAAGCGAAAACCCTAACCCTCACTATGGATAAATGGATGAGATCCTCCGGTGAGATCAATGGCCAAGATTAAATTAGCCATCACTTAAATTATTTTCACTTCACTGTATAAAAGTGACTCCATTCATTCAATTAATAATTAGATCACTTAATGTACTTTCCTAAGTCTAAACTTAGGAAAATCACATTAATACATTTGGCTTCTTGCTTTATGTCTTCTAGCATGCAAGGACACATACAATGATAAAACACCTTTTTTGTTGCCACTTTCTAACATGAACCATGGCTAAACCATGATCATCTCAATGGGGCCATTCCAGATCAATCATGGCAAGGAGATACTAGATCAATACTTTGAACAACTTTGAAAATAGATCCCATCTGATCATCATGTATGTAAGAATATCCATCATCATGAAAAGGATTGGGTCATATCTCTAACAAAAATGATCTGCATCCTGGTAGCTCTAGCTACAATATATGTGATAATAGCAACCTAGAATGAAAAATCACAAAAAAATGCACATTTTTAATAACTCACCTCACTTGTGAGCATTTCAACATAATTGCAAGCCTGGCAAGTTATTTACAATTTTTTGAAAAAAATCTTCTTTAGCATGATGTCTTCCACATTAAACCTGATTTTGGCAATCATTTTGCTCACTCAAACTTGCTGATTGTGCTCCTGCTATTGAATTTCGTTCTATTGTGCTGTTAGAGGGAAAACTTGGTGTTTATCCCTTGGTATTAAATTATTCGTGGATTGGACAAAAAATCACAGGCATACCACTCTTTCACATATATCATCTCACTTTACATATTTATGGCACCCTTAGAAAGTTATGGTGGTTCAACAACCTAGCACTAACTAATGTTCCCTATTTGTCAAATATTATAACGCTAACATTATATAACTTGTTACGTAATTGTTGTCACGTATATAGTAGCTGGGCTACTTTTGTTCCTGAGCAGTATTGAGCAGTTCTTTGAGCCAACCCTTTACTATGAAATCAGTAGATGATGAGCCATCAGTTGATGATCTCCCACTTTCAGCAAATCCATAGCATCCAGATTGACCTGTTCTATGGCACGAATGAGCCTCATGACCCCAGATTCGATGACGAAATTAGCCATATTTCTTTCATGACCCAGAGCAAAGATTGTTATAGTGCCTATGTTTAGTAGCAATAGTTTTTCCAGTGATCTTCAGATTGTTTTAAGATCTAGTGCAGGTATATGACCCAGGTGATATTATGGTTTGTGCGTATGGATTTTGATGTTGCTCTGTTCTCTATTTTAGCAGTGAGACTCGGTTGATTTTGATTATATGTTGGCAATACTTTATCTTGGTTTAGTGATTTTGATTGAGAGATTTTTTTGTATACTCATTGGCCTTGCCCTACTCCTAGTATGGATTTAGTCTTTTCCCTTCAGGGACATAGCTTGCTAGTCTTGGCATCATTTCCACTGTCTCCATCCATTCGTTGCCTTCCCATGTTCATTGACTATGCTTGACTTGTAACTTGACTGGTGACATCTGGGATTTCCCCCACCTTCACCTCTATGTTGGAATAGGTCTACATGTATAATTTGTGTCTCAGTGTTGGTTTATGTGATGTTTATCACAGGGAATGTCTACCTCTAGGTCTTGAACACAAGTAGTCCTACCAAAGAAAGTGTCTTTAGACACTAAAGCATCAAAGCTTAAACTTATTCTAAAGGGATGCTATGCCAGCAAAATAAAAGTGTCTCAAGACACTATTGGAAATAAAAAAAATAAAACTAGCAAGTTACCAAGAGATGAACACTCATCCATTGTATGGTGCAAGGTTCATTTATCCCCACAGGGTATCAGGGTGAGGCAAGCCCTTCAAGGCTGAGCCTTAGTAATTTTCTGGAAGCCCATAACGCTTTTCAGGGCACCTCCTCTTGGAGGCTGACAAGTTATAAATGGAAAATAAAGTTGATGGCTAGAGGATGGGCACTCATTCTTTGTATAATGTACGACTCATTTTCCCCCACAGCTCAACAGGGAGAGATTGGCCCAAGAAGGTCATGTCTTTGTCATTATCTGGAAGCCCAGAAGGCTTACTAGGGCACTTTCCTTTAGAGGTCAATTAGTGAAATAAATGCCGAGCAAATAAAATATTAAAAAGATTGCTTGTCTAGAGTCTAGTAAAGCCTTCTCATCATTCCACCCATTTGTAAGATACCGCCATGCCCTATTGTTCACCTAGTCCAACTTATGTGTTGTGTGGATCCCCTTGTCCTTTAGCCCAAATGCTTACAATGTTGAGTCATCAAGTCATCCCTTGGCCTTACCTGTTGTTTATGATCCCTTCACCCTTGACTAGCAAAAGGGCTAAATCTATAAATGAGTATACACTGGAGGTTCTTGTTTTGAAGCAACTAATCATTTTGATTTGGATTATTATATATGTATTGTGCTTATACTTGCCAACAAAATCTAATCATACTTGAGTGTCACCGCTAGCATAGATAATCGAGCATGCAAGTCCATTTGTACTTTGCAGTATCAGAGTTTAGCACTTGGGTAATCATTTGATCAGTTTTGACTTGGTCAACCCAGTGTTGGACAGGCCATGAGCAGGATCCAGGATAAGTTATAGACAAATGTTTATGGTTGATGATTATTTATGGTCTACAGGTGTCCATTAGACATTCTGTAATGTCCTCGTCCAGTTAGGCAACAAAACACCCGCTAACCTACTTAATCCCCATAGGTTCGAGCGGGTACTGCATAAGAGGGGATTGACTGAGGACATTTGGTACTTAGAACAACTCGAGACACACATTTAGTACTAAAGTCAGCAGTAGGATAAAAGAAGCCTTTTCTCTTTAGGCTTAAAAAGTCAACATCAAATTAGAATCGCATGCATGCAAAAGTAAAAGCACAAGCCCTAAAAGTGACATGCGAACCCTAAAAGCGCATAAGGATCTATTTAAGAAGGATGAGGGAGCCTAAAGAGATACTTTTGATTATTATTGATTTTGGAGCTCTTGAGTAGTAACACAGCGTGTGGCCACAACAGTTGGGGTTGAAGACAACGTCTTCAGCTAACGGGGTTTCGGCAGTGAGATATCTTCCCTAATCTCATTCAGGATAAACCATCCAGGTTTGTCACTGCATCTATTGCATTCATCATTATTCAGTGTTCGAGTTTACGCCAGAATATTATTTGCAGGTTCATCCGTACAGCTGGGGGCATTTAGCTGGGAAACCCAAGTCATTCATCGGGACTTCGGATCACCACATTTCTTTTGCATGTGGCTTGCATCCTCACTGACAGGATCACTCTACTGCCTCGAGTGATTATCAGCCACTGGATTGCTCACCTGGAGCAGCTAGCAGCAGAATATAGAGGTGCGGGGGCATGAGCATAAGTCAGGTAGATTAATTCGCTAGGGTATCTGGAGAGGTCCAAACTCATGCATGTTCCAACCATCCTCTTTGGCACGGGCACACCTACACTTCGACCAACTTTCAGCTGAAACTGACCGTCCCTTCATAAAAAATGTCATCCTTAGCTGATTTAGACTGCTGGGGGTATTACGTAGGAAAATCAGGTTATTTCTTCATCAGTTTAGTTTATCTTGCATGCGTATTCTCTCTGGAGCAATTTCAGCCGGCTTATTAGTGGTAAGTGTTCATTCTATCCTGCAAACCCTAACCCTAAATTTAGCTATAATATAGGGTAATTTTACATGGCAGTTTGCATGCCCGACTATTTCAGTAATTTTGCATAGAATTAGAAAATATCAGTATTTGGGATATTACAGTGGTATCAGAGCTATCTTCTTGGCCAGCTATGGGCTTAAGAAATGAAAAGTAAATGAATACCGAAGAAGATACTTTTGTAACCTATAGGAAAAGAAGGATTAGCTACAGGAGGATTTTGAGGATATCCAACTAGAAGATACCAACTCAGACATGGACCCAACAGGTATACACTCTGACAGGGGAAAAGGAACGGGAGAGGATAAGGACAGGATGGGGTTTCGCAACTTAGCATCTGCATTGCAAGACTTAGCCAAAGGGCAAAAAGATGTACTCAATGCAATCAACAGATTATCGGCGAAACCAAAACCAGGTAACAACCGTACACCTCCCTCACCGGTAGATAGAGGGTCTACAAGCAGCAATGGGAAGGTTGCATACACCAATATACAGAATACACCTCACATATATAGCAGACCTTCCAACAGGCCTACTATGCCTCACTTCTTAGCAGATGCAGTAAGAGGTCCAGTCATGCAGGTAGAACCTAGCAAACCCTTTGGGGCTTATTTGCAGGAATACAGGGACTTGGGGGATGAGTTTCATGTAGCCATGTCTTTTTTGGATATTTGCAAAATGAAGAGTAGGAACAGGCCTAGGAATTTCAACAAGGGATTCAATCATAACTATGAGTTGCAGAAAACCTTGGGTAGGTTGACCATCCCAAACTTTGATGGGACTTGTGGAGGTTCAGCAAGGATATGGGTACAGAAGTTGGATACCTATTTCCAACTCATTCCCATGACAGAGACAGATGCCATTAAATTGGCTACACTCCACCTGGACGGAGAGGCTCATGAGTGGTGGTACCACGGATTAGTGACATTGGGTCACAACACCATCCATTCTTATATTGAGTTCACTCAGAAACTCATGGATCGGTTCGACGGGAAGGATCCAAAGATACATTTTAGAGAGTTGGCTCAACTCAAACAGACAAGTAGTGTCGAGGCCTTCATCTCAGAATTCCAGAGGATAGCAGTCATGGTGGCGGATGTATCAGAGAGCAGGTTGACGATGTTGTCTACTGAGGCCCTAACAGAGCCACTACGGGGATGGGTGAAAGCCTATAAACCCCCCACTCTACAGGAGGGCATTAGCCGAGCCAGAGATCTCCAAGACTCAGTCCCGAAGAATAGGTTCCCTCTCAAAACCAACTTTCCAGTTAGGGACAAGGACAAGAAACCTTTCCAGCAGGATTTTCCAAAGAAAACATGGTTAGATGAGGACATTAGGAAAGACTTGAGGCGTAAGAAATTATGTTTTATTTGTCTGGAACCATGGGTTCCAGGAAACAAGTGCGCAAGAAAGGCCAAGGCTCACTACATCGAGGTATATTCGGACAATGATGGGGAGGACTATGAGTAGGAGACAATAGAAGAATTACGGGAAACAGAGGAAGTGTCACACCAGAGCTACATTATCTGGAGTACCTAGATTCCATACTCTCAGGGTTAGAGGAGTAGTACAGGGCCATAGAGTGGGAGTATTGGTTGATGGAGGAGTAATCCACAATGTCATTGATGCAGCTTGGGTAGCCAAGAGAGGTATTTCGACAGAGAAGTTTGAGGGATTTACTGTAGCAGTCGTCGAAAACTATAGCATGGAGTGCAACTATTGGATTCCAAAACTGAATGTCACATCAGGCAACTACCAGATGATAGATTCATTTTATGTAGTGAATGTGGCAAATACACATGTAGTATTAGGCATTCAATGGCTTTATTCCATAGGGAAATATACTATAGACTATCGAGCAATGGAAATGGAATTCCAGGGGCCGGATGGAAAACGGGTAGTTTTGAGGGGCATGAACACTTATCCCCTAAAACAGGTCTCTTCACAGAGAATGAAGGCAGTACTCAGACAGGATGACATAGAATGGGCTGCAGAATGTTTGGTCACCTTTAGGAAACCTCTAGAGAACTACACACAACACCTAGATGACATTTAGGCTGTAATACAGAAACACAAAAAGGTATTTCGGGACCTTCCAGCAGGTAGACCGCCAGATAGGGGCTTTGAGCACATCATTGAGCTAGAGGAGGGGACACAGGCAGTCATCACCACCCCTTATCTGCATCCCAAAAGATATAAGGACGAGATCGAGAAGACGATCAAGGAATTACTGGAGCTTGGATACATTCGGCCCAGCTCTAGCTCCTTCGCATCATCAATGGTCTTAGTCAAGAAAAAGGATGGCACACTGGGAATGTGCATTGATTACAAAGCACTCAACAAGAAGACCTTCAAAAACAGGTATCCCATCCCTAGGATTGATGAACTCATGGACGAGCTGCGGGGCGCCAAATACTTTTCAAAGATTGATCTTTGCTCGGGGTACCATCAGATCCAAGTAAGGGATCAAGACATTTCTAAAACAACTTTCCGTTGTCACTATGGTCACTATGAATTCCTGGTCGTGCCTTTTGGACTTACCAATGCTCCAGCCACTTTTCAGTCATGCATGAACCATACTTTTCAGAGCTCAGTTACGTAAGTTTTTACTAGTATTCTTTGATGACATCTTGATTTACAGCAAAACATGGGAGGAACATCTAAAACATCTGGACGGAGTATTGAGCATTCTAGAGGAACACTCGCTTTACGCGAAGATGTCCAAGTGTGAATTTGGCATGAAGGAAATGTTGTATCTAGGGCACATAATCAGTGCAGAAGGGGTACAAGTTGATATGGAGAAAATCCGAGCTATTAGGGATTGGCCCATGCCAAAAACAGTCACAGAATTGAGAGGTTTCTTAGGCCTTTGCACATATTACCGGAGGTATGTTAAGGGGTTCTCCCAATTCGCCACACCCCTCATAGATCTCAAAGAAGGGGGCCTTCACCTGGACAGAATTAGCACAGAAAACTTTTGAGGAGATGAAAGTCATCATGAGTTCTTGCCTGGTCTTAGCATTACCAGACTTCTCACAGCCATTTGTAGTAGAATGTGATGCCTCAGGGGAAGGGCTAGGAGCAGTATTGATGTAGAACCATCACCCTATTGCATTTGAGAGTAGGAAACTGAAGAACTATGAGCGCCACTACTCCATATACGACAAGGAGATGCTATCCATCTTACATGCTCTCACGAAATTCAAATAGTAATTGGTGGAAAGCAAGTTCAAAATCAAGACAGATCATAACAGCCTCAAGTACTTCTTGGAGCAGAAGGAGCTGAATGAGCACCAACAGAAATGGGTCAGCAAAGTACAAGCCTATGATTTCGAGATAGAGTATGTGAAGGGTAACAACAATATAGTAGCTGATGCATTATCCAGATGACCCGCCTCATTATCTCTCATGAGCATATCTATAGATTGGAGGGCTCTTCTCTTAGTAGAATACTCCAAAAATAAATTTGCTTGCGAATTATTGGATGGGCAGGTTCAGGATGACAGGTACAGAATTATCGATGACATCATCTATTACAAGAGCAAGATATACCTCGTCCTAGAATCAGCTTTAAGAAAGAAAATCATACAGGCGACACATGACTCTCCTCTATCAGAACATTAGGGTTTCTTGAAGACCTACAGGAAGATCCGAGAGAGGTTCTCATGGAAGGGCCTCAAGGGGGAGGTTATGCAGCACGTGCAAGAATGTAGCATTTGTCAGCAGAACAAGTTTGAGCACATCCATCCAGAAGGGTTGCTTCAGCCACTACCAATTCTGGAACAGAAGTGGGAAAGTATCTCCATGGACTTCATTACAGGATTGCCCAAGGTCCAAGGGCGAGATTGCTTATATGTCATGGTTGATCGACTGACCAAATTCACCCATTTCTTTTCTATATCATCTGATTACTCCGCAGCCCAGGTAGCCGAGTTATTTTTTAGAGCGGTCTTCAGGTTACACAGGTTACCCAAGACCATTGTCAGTGATCGGGACAGTAGATTCACTGGTGCCTTCTGGCAGGAGCTATTCAGGTTAGTGGGAACCGAGCTTGCTACCAACACAAGTTATCATCCCCAGAGTGATGGACAGACCGAGATGGTCAACAAGTGGATTGAAGGGTATCTGAGGAACTATGTAGCAGGGTAGCAACGAACCTGGATTAAATGGCTACACTTATGGGAATATTGCTACAATACTACCTACCACATGTCTATTAGGATGACACCTTTTAAGGCATTATATGGCTATGATGCCTTGGACTTTGCAGATGTAGCATTTGGAGACAGCAGGGCTCCTAAGGAAAAGGTTGGATACAGGACAGTCAGGACATCCTTAAAATCCTGAAAGAGAACTTGCAAACAGCCTAGAATCAACAGAAGTTGTATGCAGACAGGCACAGGATTGAGCGGAGCTTTGAAGTAGGAGATCTGGTATACTTACGGCTCCAACCCTACAAGCAGTCTTCACTTAAGAAGAAAGGAGCGGAAAAGTTGAAACCTCACTTCTACGGACCATACAGAGTTATCAGAAAGGTGGGAGAGGTGGCGTATGAACTAGAACTGCCACTGGAGAGCAAAATTCACAATGTATTCCATGTGTCCAGCCTGGAAAAGACCATTGGACAACACATTGCTCTATCAACAGAGTTACCTCCCTTAGATGATGAGGGACTATTGGTACTAATTTCAAAACGGATCATACATACTCGAGAAAGAAAAATCCGGAACATAGTGATTAGAGAATACTTGGTCCAATGGAAAGAATTACCTCCGGAGGATGCCACATGGGAAGGAGAATAGGTATTGTAGTATCCCAGTTTGCAGTTGCTTGAGGACAAGCAATCTCAAGTGGGGAGGACTGTAATGTCCTCATCTGATTAGGCAACAAAACACCCGCAGACCCACTTAATCCCCATAGGTTCGAGCGGGTACTGCATAAGAGGGGATTGACTGAGGACATTTGGTACTTAGAACAAATCGGGACACACATTCAGTACTAAAGTCAGCAGTAGGCTAAAAGAAGCCTTTTCTCTTTAGGCTTAAAAAGTCAACATCAAATTAGAATCGCATGCATGCAAAAGTAAAAGCACAAACCCTAAAAGTGGCATGCGAACCATAAAAACGCATAAGGATCTATTTAAGAAGGATGAGGGAGCTTAAAGAGATACTTTTGATTATTATTGATTTTGGAGCTCTTGAGTAGCAGGACAACGTGCGACCACAACAGTTGAGGTTGAAGACGACATCTTCAGCTAACGAGGTTTCGGCAATGAGATATCTGCCCTAGTCTCATTCAGGATAAACCATCCAGGTTTGTCATTGCATCTATTGCATTCATCATTATTCAGTGTTCCAGTTTATGCCACAAGATTATTTGCAGGTTCATCCGTATAGTTGGCGGCATTTAGCTAGGAAACCCAAGTCATTCATTAGGACTTTGGATCACCACATTTCTTCTGCATGTGGCATGCATCCTCACTGACAGGATCACTCTACTGCCTCGAGTGATTATCAGCCACCGGATTGCTCACCTGGAGCAGCTAGCAACATAATACAGAGGTGTGGGGGCGTGAGCATCAGTTAGGTAGATCAATTTGCTAGGGTATCTGGAGAGGTCCAAACTCCTGTATGTTCTGGCCATCCTCTCCAACACAGGCACACCTGCACTTCGACCAACTTTCAGTTGAAACTGACTATCCCTTCATCAAAAACATCATCCTTAGCTGATTTAGACTGCTGGGGGTATTACGGAGGAAAATCAGGCTATTTCTTCATCAGTTCAGTTTATCTTGCATGCGTATTCTCTCTGGAGCAATTTCAGTCGGCTTATCAATGGTAAGTGTTCATTCTATCGTGCAAACCCTAACCCTAAATTCAGCTATAATATAGGGTAATTTTGCATGGCAGTTTGCATGCTCGGCTATTTCAGTAATTTTGCATAGAATTAGAAAATATCAGTATTTGGGATATTACACATTCATACTTCAGATGGTGATTTGTTATGATGGCTTGTATTATTTTCATTATTATCAGCATTTACAGGCTTTATTATTATTTTTGTTCTGACATTGATGGGGCCTCTGATGTACCTTTGTGATGGACATATGGTGTATGAGTACTCATTCCTAGTTGATTTGGACATTCTGAGTCCATTGGTGTAGCTGGTTTTCAGTTTCAGGCAGTTATAGGACATAGATGGGTCTCTTGGCCTTTTTGCAACAGTTTTGCCTCGGGAAAATGAAAATAAAACACAATGTAAAAAAATTAAGTTCTCCTTGGGTGGCAGAGGAAATCTGCGGGTGTAGCTAGTCGATTGTACCATACTACCATGGTCCTAGATTCGTTGTGCAGTCATTTGGCTTCAGTTTTTGGTCCCCGATGAGATATGGGATGTTTTATGTACCCAAGGAAACATTTTAATAATACAAAATGGCTTTTGAGGAAATCGATTTGTGCAATTGTTGCAAAGGAATGGCATGGAATTGGTTCGAGGCACAGTGTTTGGGTCACATTCATCATCCGACATCAGATTCACTTCACTTGGGGTCTACACATCCTTGATTTATGCAGTTTGAGGGTGTTTTGATGTATTTTGAGGGAGATCCCCTAGTGATTTTTATCACTCCTTTATATTATTTGCCACCACACCTTATTATTGTGCCATGGGGCCATGCTAGTGAAGGATAACATAACCTCCTAGCCCCACCATGTGCTACTTTGTGGTCATTAATCATATTTTATGTGGTGCGCCCCTCATTGGGCATTCCCAGTGATGCACCCCCCTCTATTCGTGAGTTGATCCCATGTGAGATGTATCCAGCTAATCTTAGCCATAGATTAGGATAATTTTATCTTATCATTTTGACCCTTGATATTTTTGGATCTAGGTATTATGTACTTAAGAGATCTATATATTGAGATGCTCTCTCATTTGTAAAGGGACTTTTGGCTCTCAAACTCTTGGATTAATAAAATATTTTGCAGAAACTCTTGGAAGCTTTGTCGAATGTCTTGTATGGAGATTGGAAAGTCTTGTTCTCTCTAACATTGTTGCGGATCTATACACTTCTTATATTTTTGCAGGTTGCCATCCATCTGGTGAAGGAAGCGTTTGGGTAGGGGCTCTATTGCGACTGAGCTCCATATCGTCCTCTCAAATCGTCTTGGATTCGGGGAGTATCTTTATTGTGTCTTACGACCATCTTAATGTTCTTTGATTCATCTTTCTTCGTCATTTCATCTATCCTTTTGTAAATTGATTCTCATAGAAGATCTCTTTTGTAGGAGGAGGGAGCGCTTTACATTTGAGAGGAGGTAGCGATTTCACTTGGAGAGGCATAGACAACGCTCGTAATTGATCGAAAAGGCAAGATCATCATCATACAAGGTTAGTAGCAAGTACTTCCAGGTACGTTTGCATATATTTTATTGTTTCGGGCTTTGATCTAATTGTCACAACCAAACTCTCTTTCTTAAAACCCTAGTTTTGTAGATCTGATAGATCTGTTGTGAAGCCATATGGCTTCACAACTGGCAGAGCAAGCTGCTATATATTCTGCTTCAGCTGTGCTAAGAGCAACACTGGACTGTTTTCTGCTAAACCATGAAATCATAGCAGATCCCAGACAATAACATCCACCTGATGTGCTTCTTCTGTTTGAGACACTGCCAGCCCAATCTGCATCTGTATAGCCATACAATCTGTAGTCATGGTTTCCATCGTAGTATAGACCAACGTCTATAGTCCCTTCCAGATATCTCATCACATGTTTTGCAGCTACCAAGTGAACACGTCTAGGTTGAACTAGATACTGACTCAAGGTGCTCACAACAAAACAAATGTCTGGTCTTTAATTTGTTAGATACATCAACGACCCAATAATCTATCTGTATTGAGCCACATCCAATAATTCTGATGATTCATCGACCAACAATTTCAGGTTGGTATCCATGGGTGTGGCCATGGCTTTACATTCCAACATATCAAATCTTTTCAAAATTTCCACTGCATACTTTCCCTAATTGAGAAAGATTCCTTCTGAGTTCTGCCATACTTCCAGACCTAGGAAATAATGCTTTATACCACGGTCTATCTCAAATTCTTCAGCGAGCTTCTTCTTGCATTCTACAATTTGTTTCTCATTCCCTGTCAGAAATAGATCATCAACATACAGTGATAGTATGACAGGTTCATCTTTTATAACCTTGAAGTAAAGGTTAGGATCGGCTTTACTCTTGGTAAAGTCCATGCTCGTTAGGAAACTATCTATCCTTCCATACCAAGCTCTAGGAGCTTGCTTCAGGCCATATAGGGCCTTCTTCAACTTGCATTCATAAGTCCGTCTGTCTTCAACTTCAAATCCTTGTGGTTGTTCTATGTATACTTCTTCTTCAATCACACCATTCAGGAAGGCTGTCTTCACATCCATCTGGTGTAAGTCCCATTTCATCATGGATGCAAGTGCCATGATAGCTCTAATCGAAGTATACCGTGCTACTGGTGCAAATGTCTCTTCATAATCAATTCCCTCTTTCTGAGAGAAACCTCTAGCCACAAATATTGCCTTGTACTTCTCTATACTTCCATCAGCTGCATGTTTTATCTTGTATATCCACTTGGAAGATACCACACTCTTTCCTTCTGGTTTGGGAACTATATCTTACACATCATTCTTCATTATTGATTGTTATTCTTCCGTCATTACTTCTACCCATTCTTTCTTCTGTATAGCTTCTTCGTAGTTTGTAGGTTCTTGATCTACAAGATCACACATCAAAGCTACATAGTTGGAAAATGGTTTGGGCTTCTCCCTTCTCCTTGTGGAGCCTTCAAGCATTCCATATCTTTCTGCTTCTTGTATAATTTCTCTTTCCCAAGCAGGCGTTCTCTTCTGTGATATCTCCATCGTAGGAGGTTCTTGTGGTTTTGTCATATCATGATCTTCAGATGCTTCATCTTCAGGGAGGAATGTAGCCTCTACATCTTTGGGAGGTGCATCTTCCTCATACACTTCTTCATGTTGACATTTTCTGGATCTCTTGAGAGCAGCTTCTTCATAGAATGTTACATCTCTACTGATTTCCGTGTGATGGAATCCAGGAATGTAAATTCTAAATGCCTTGGATACTTCATAGTATCCAACAAATATTCCCTTCTTTCCGGAGGGGTCTAACTAGGTTCTTTTCTCCTTCGGTATATGAACATATACTGGACAACCAAATATGTTGAGGTGATTTACCTCATGCTTCTTTCCTGTGAACATCTCTTCTGGAGTGCTGAATCCAAGAGCACTGTGAGATATTCTATTCTGTACATAGACAACAGTTCTTGTTGTTTCTGCCCATAGGTGCGTTGGAAGATCTTGATCATATATCATTGTCTTCACTGCCTCCGTGATGGTTCTGTTCTTTCTTTCCGCAATACCATTTTGTTGAGGATTGTAGGGAGTAGTTTGTTCCCTCTTGATTCCAACATCTTTACAAAAGGCTTCAAATTCTTTTGAAGTATAATCTCTGCCATTGTCTGATCGGAGTGTCTTGATTCTTCTGTCTAAAAGATTCTCTATCAAGGCTTTGAATTCCTAGAATTTCTCAAACACCTCCCTCTTTGCTTTCAAGAAGTATATCCATGTCTTTCTTGAATAGTCATCGATAAATGTAATATAACTTATTCAAAACCACTCAAAGATGTGGAGGACATTGGACCACACACATTTGAATGAATCAATTCCAACATACCTTTAGTTTTTGTTTCACTCTTCGGTAATGGATTCTTGATATTCTTCCCTTTCGCACATTCTTTGCAAATGCCTTCATGGTTGATATTCAAGTCTGGTAATCTCGTCACTACTTTGTTCACATGAGGTAGTGCTTTGTAATTGAAGTGGGAAAGCCTTATATGCCACAGTTCACTAGGGTTAGTGGACTCATGAACAATGGCTGTTTCTGAATGTCCCTTGAGTTTATACAGGCCTCCTTCTTCTTCGCCGATGACAACTGCATCTTCAATTGACTTTCCTTTGGGCCATATGAGTACTTGGCCATCTATCAATGCAACTCTGAATCCTTTCTTATCTAAGGCTGAGATAGAAAGTAAGTTCTTCTTTAGACCTGGTACATATAAAGCTTCCTTCATCTTCAGGGGATTTCCTGAATCAAGCTTGTAGCTTGCTTCACCAATTCCTTTGATAGGATATTGATAGTCATCTCCTAGAGATACTTTCTGAGGAGAGTTCTTTTCTTCAAGTTTTGACCGAGTTTTCTTTTGTCTTCTCCAGGTGTTACAGACCCAGAGAGTGTAGAGAATAGTACATACTCTTCTACATCCTCTTCTCTTGCTTGCTTTCTTTGAGGTCTTTCCTCTTCTTCTTCTTCATCCTCATCTTCAGCTAGATGTGCATGATGTCTTTTGTTGTTGTTGTTCCTCTTCTTGTATTCTTGTCTCTTAAAAGGACAATTTCTGGCAATGTGTCCTATCTTATCACAATGAAAACGTTGAAAGCTGGAGTAGTCCCTACTTGGGAAATTTTCTCTTGTTCTTTGGAGCCTTCTGAGAGGTTGGGACTCCTTGTGGTTTCCCTTCTTGAAGTTAGGTTGACTTCTTCTTCTCTTGGTATGAGTGGTTAGGGCTTGATCATCTTCCTTCAGTAGAGCTTCTCTATTTGCCACTCTAGTCTCCTCTTGAATACAATCTTCCCATACAATATCAAACTTCATGCTTTCCTTCTTGGCACACATCATTTGGATGAATGACTCTCATGGTCTAGTGAGACCATTGAGAGCAGTCATAACCAACTCATCTTCATCAAGTTTGTCTCCAATGGATTTTAGTTGTTCCTTGAACTGGGAGACCTGTGTGACGTAGTCCTGGATGGATTCTCCATGACTCATCTTGGTGCTCTTCAATTGAGCTTTTAGATTCATCTTTCTGTTGATGTTTCTTCTTTCATATATTCTTGCTAGGGCATCATACATTTCTTTCAGAGTCTTCTTGGATGATAGTTGAGGGATCAAGTGATCCTTGATAGAGTCAACAATAATCCTTTGTGCCCTAATTAGATCCTTCTTGTGCTTCTCCTTAGCTTCAGCCTCTTCAGGTTCTGCAATTTCATCCTTGATATATTTTTCAAGATCATTCTCCTTGAGAATGAGTCCAATTTTGTATTTCCATGCTCTGTAATTCTCTATGCCTTCTAGTTTGTCCTCAAGCTTGGTGCTTGGGGCCATCTCGTTAGGAGTTCACAAAAAATTGAAATTATGTAAAATGAGAAACTGATCTTACGAGGAGATGCATTTGACTAAGGCGAGTTGAATGGTGCACTTGGTTTTTGGAGATCTCAAATCTTCAACTTTCAAATCTGACTTGCGAGATTCAGCACTGCAACTTCTAGCAAGATTCTGGTCCAGAAGTCAAGCTAGGGTTTGACTTTCCTGGAGATCTACTCCTTCAAAAACTTGATCTTAGGCTTATAAGATGCGCTCTAGGAGGGCGCAACTTTCCATGCAATCAGTTCTTCAAAATTCAAAATTTTTCTCGAAACCCTAATTTCTTGTCGGGAGGAGAGAGAGGGCTTTTTCACCTTGTGAAAGCTGTCCTATTCAGGTTAGCTCTGATACCATGTTAAGATTCCATATGCTAAACTAGATTATCAGCATTCAATTTCAATTTCATAACAAAAGCATATAGACATAATCATTGAAAGAAACAGTATCACAAGATCAACACAGATTTACCCTGGGAAAACCCTAATGGGAAAAACCCAGCAAAAGCTTCGTTTATATAGATGATCCATTAGAGGAAATTTGGGGTCTAAAATGGGCCTTATAAGAAAACGTGCCAAAATAAGTTTTTGTGAGTTGGAATTCAAGAACCAATAGAATTTCAA
>LPNX010675946.1:289221-338460 GCA_001517045.1 Pseudotsuga menziesii
GATAAAAGATAAAACCCCAAACTGATCCTTTTCCTCCTTGCAGCTACAGCTCTCTCTCTCTCTTATGCGCTACACAAGTGAGTGTGAGTGTGTTCAAATGAGAAGCACCTCACCTCTATTTATATTCTTCAGTTCACTTGACATTTCACTCAACCAAGTCAGCCCCCACTAAAATTGACTGGGCCGACTTCTCCTAGAGGACTCAAACAACTTAATATTATATTAATTAGGGTGCTAATGACCCGACTTACAACGAAGGGGAATTCCTCATGACTCTTAGTAATTCTCCCGATAGGAACATCGGAGTATAATAAAATACTAAATAATTCTCCCAATAGGAACATCGGGGTACAATACACTTCGAAGTTACAATAATTCAACACCCCCCCTTAACAAGAAGGGTATTCTACAAGAACGACATCAACAACAGTAGGAGAAGGAGAGAGAGCATCTTCAACATCATCAGGGTGATGCATCTATAAATCATTGGAAGCTTTTTCATCATCTTTGACATATAATCTTCATCTTCAATTTCAGCAGCAACAACACTTTGATCGTTCGGTCGACAACATCATCATCAACATTTTAATTTTTTTCAATTAGCAACATCATCATCAACGATACTTTGACCTTTCGATCATCATCATCATAATCATCAATACTTTGAGCAACATCATCAACAATACTTTGATCTTTTGATCAGCAACATCATCATCAATACTTTGATCTTTTGACCAGCAACATCATCATCAATACTCTGATCTTTCGATCAACAACATCATCATCATCATCAACAACCTGCAATCGACAATACGAAGACGAAAGTCTACAGATCACTTTAGGACATAAGTCCAGGGATGATACAATCCTACCACATTCTCGAGGACCGATGTCACCGGATACTATTACGGGATAATCACTCCTTATCACTTTAGGACTAAGTCCAAGGATGATGCAATGCTACCACATTCTCGAGGACCGAAGTCACCAGATACAATTACAGGATAATCACTCCTTGTCTCTTTAGGACTAAGTCCAAGGATGATGCAATCCTACCACATTCTCGAAGACCGAAGCCACCGGATACAGTTTAGGACAAATGTCCAGGGATGATACAATCCTACCACATTCTTGAGGACCGAAGCCACCGGATACAATTTAGGACAAATGTCTAGGGATGATACAGTCCTACCACATTCTCGAGGACCGAAGCCATTGGATACAATTTAGGACGAATGTCCAGGGATGATATAGTCCTACCACATTCTCGAGGACGAAAGCCACCGGACACAATTTAGGACAGATGTCTAGGGATGATACAATCCTGATTCTTTCTCGGAGACATAAGTCTACGGATCACTTTAGGACAAACGTCCAGGGATGATACACTCCCACTACAACATCACTGCTCCCCTTTTCGGGGAAGGTCTTTCCAAACAACACCAAGTTGTCTCGAAAATATTCAAACTGTATTCAAGACAGAGGTTTCGTCAACACATCAACAACTTGTTCATCGGTACTCACATACTGGAGCTTTATGGCTCCCTTCTGTATCATATCTCGAATGTAGAAATACCGGATTTCTATGTGCTTTGACTTATCGTGGAACACTGGGTTCTCCGTCATCTTTATACAACTTTGATTATCACATAGAATCACTGTGGTATCCTACTCCATGTTAAATAAACCTGACATTAGCTTCCGAAGCCATATGGCTTCACAACTAGCAGAGCAAGCTGCTATATATTCTGCTTCAATTGTGCTAAGAGCAACAGTGGACTGTTTTTTGCTAAACCATGAAATCATAGCAGATCCCAGACAATAACATCCACATGATGTGCTTCTTCTGTCTGAGACACTTCAAGCCCAATCTGCATTTGTATAGCCATACAATCTGTAGTCATGGTTTCCATCATAGTATAGACCAAAGTCTATAGTCCCTTTTAGATATCTCAGCACATGTTTTGCAGCTACCAGGTGAACACATCTAGGTTGAACTAGATACTCACTCAAGATGTTCAAAGCAAAGCAAATGTCTGGTTTGGTATTTGTTAGATACATCAACTACCCAATAATCTGTCTGTATTGAGTCACATCCACTAGTTTTGATGATTCATCAGCCAACAACTTCAGGTTGGTATCCATGGGTGTGGCCATGGCTTTACATTCCAACATATCAAATCTTTTCAAAATTTCCACTGCATACTTTCCCTAATTGAGAAAGATTCCTTCTGAGTTCTTCCATGCTTCCAGACCTAGGAAATAATGCATTGGACCAAGGCCTTTCATCTCAAATTCTTCAACAAGCTTCTTCTTGCATTCTACAATCTGTTTTTCATTCCCTGTCAGAAATAGATCATCCACATACAGTGATAGTATGATAGGTTCATCTTCTATAACCTTGAAGTAAAGGTTAGGATCTTCTTTACTCTTAGTAAAATCCATGCTTGTCAGGAAACTATCTATCCTTCCATGCCAAGATCTACCAGCTTGCTTTAGGCCATATAGGGCCTTCTTCAACTTGCATACGCGAGTCCGTCTGTCTTCAACTTCAAATCCTTATGGCTGTTCTATGTATACTTCTTCTTCAATCACACCATTCAGGAAGGCTGTCTTCACATCCATCTGATGTAAGTCCCATTTCATCATGGATGCAAGTGACATGATAGCTCTAATCGAAGTATACCATGCTACTGGTGCAAATGTCTCTTCATAATCAATTCCCTCTTTCTGAGAGAAACCTCTAGCCATAAATTTTTCCTTGTACTTCTCTATATTTCCATCAACTCCATGTTTTATCTTGTAGATCCACTTGGAAGATACCACAATCTTGCCTTCTGGTTTGGGAACTATATCCCACACATCGTTCTTCATTATTGACTGGTATTCTTCTGTCATTGCTTCTACCCATTCTTTCTTCTGTACAGCTTCTTCGTAGTTTGTAGGTTCTTGATCTACAAGATCACACATCAAAGCTACATAGTTGGAAAATGGTTTGGGCTTCTTGCTTATCCTTTTCGAGCCTTCAGGTGCTCCATATATTTCTGCTTCTTGTATAATTTCTCTTGCCCAAGCAGGCTTTCTCTTCCATGATGTATCCATCGTAGGAGGTTCTTGCGGTTTTGTCATATCATGATCTTCAAGTGCTTCATCTTCAAGGAGGAATGTAGCCTCTACATTTCTGGGAGGTGCATCTTCCTCATACACTTCTTCATGTTGACATTTTCTGGATCTCTTGAGAGTTGCTTCTTCATCGAATGTTACATCGCTACTGATTTCCATGTGATGGAATCCAGGAATGTAAACTCTGAATGCCTTGGATACTTCATAGTATCCAACAAATATTCCCTTCTTTCCGAAGGGGTCTAACTTGGTTCTTTTCTCCACTTTGGTATATAAACATATACTGAACAACCAAATATCTTGAGGTGACTTGCCTTAGGATTCTTTCCCGTGAACATCTCTTATGGAGTCTTGAATCCAAGAGCATTGTGAGATATTCTATTTTGTACATAGACAACAGTTCTTGCTGCTTCTGCCCATAGGTGCATTGGAAGATATTGATCATATATCATTGTCTTCACTTCCTCCATGATGGTTCTGTTATTTGTTTACGCAACATCATTTTGTTGAGGACTGTAGGGAGTAGTTAGTTCCCTCTTGATTCCAGCATCTTTACAAAAGGCTTCAAATTCTTTTGAAGTATACTCTCCGCCATTGTTTGATCGGAGTGTCTTGATTCTTCTGTCTGAAAGATTCTTTATCAAGGCTTTGAATTCCTTGAATTTCTCAAACACCTCGCTCTTTGCTTTCAAGAAGTATATCCATGTCTTTCTTGAGTAGTCATCAATAAATGTAATATAGTATTCAAAACCACTCAAAGATGTGGAGGACATTGGACCACACACATCTGAATGAATCAATTCCAACGTACCTTTAGTTTTTGTTTCACTCTTTGGAAATGGATTCTTGATATTCTTCCCTTTCACACATCCTTTGCAAATGCCTTCATGGTTGACCTTCAAGTCTGGTAATCTCGTCACTACTTTGTTCACATGAGGTAGTGCTTTGTAATTGATGTGGGCAAGCCTTCATGCCACAGTTCACTAGGGTTAGTGGACTCATGAACAAGCGCTGTTTCTGAATGTCCCTTGAGTTTATACAGGCCTCCTTCTTCTTCACCGATGACAACTGGCTCTTCAATTCACTTTCCTTTGGGCCACATGAGTACTTGGCCATCTATGAATGCAACTCTGAATCCTTTCTTATGTAAGGCCGAGACAGAAAGTAAATTCTTCTTTAGACTTGGTACATATAAAACTTCATTCATCTTCAGGGGATTTCTTGAATCAAGTTAGTAGCTTCACTAATTCCTTTGATAGGATATTGATAGTCATCTCCTAGAGATAGTTTCTGAGGAGAGTTCTTTTCTTCAAGTTTTGACAGAGTTTTTTTTTGTTCCGTCATGTGCTATGAAGCGCCACTATCAATAAGCCAAGTGTCTTCTCCAGGTGTTACAAACCTAAAGAGTGCAGAGAATAGTACATACTCTTCTGCATCGTCTTCTCTTGCTTGCTTTCTTTGAGGTCCTTCTTCTTCTTCTTCTTCATCCTCATCTTCAGCTAGATGTGCATGATGTCTTTTGTTGTTGTTGTTCCTCTTCTTGTATTCTTGTCTCTTCAAAGGACAATTTCTAACAATGTGTCCTCTCTTATCACAATGAAAACATTGAAAGCTGGAGTAGTCCCTACTTGGGAGTTTCTCTCTTGTTCTTTGGAGCCTTTGGGGAGGTTCAGACTCCTTGTGGCTTCAATTCTCGAAGTTGGGCTGACTTCTTCTTCTCTTGGTATGAGTGGCTAGGGCTTGATCATATTCCTTCAGTAGAGCTTCTCTATTTTGCCACTGCAGTCTCCTCTTGAATACAATCTTCCCATACAATATCAAACTTCATGCTTTCCTTCCTGGCACACATCATTTGGATGAATGACTCCCAGGGTCTAGTGAGACCATTGAGAGCAGTCATAACCAACTCATCTTCATCAAGTTTGTCTCCAATGGCTTCTAGTTGTTCCTTGAAATGGGAGACCCTTGTGAAGTAGTCCTGGATGGATTCTCCATGTCTGATCTTGGTGCTCTTCAATTGAGTTCTTAGATTCATCTTTCTATTGATGTTTCTTCCTTCATACATTCTTGCTAGGGCATCATACATTTCTTTTGGAGTCTTCTTGGATGATACTTGAGGGATCAAGTGATCCTTGATAGAGTCAACAATAATCCTTTGTGCCCTAATCAGATCCTTCTTGTGCTTCTCCTTAGCTTCAGCCTCTTCAGGTTCTGCAACTTCATCCTTGATATATTTTTCAAGATCATTCTCCTTGAGAATGAGGCCAATTATGTATTTCCATGCTTTGTAATTCTCTATGCCTTCTAGTTTGTCCTCAAGCTTGGTGCTTGGGGCCATCTCGTCAAGAGATCACAAAAAATTGAAATTTTGTAAAATGAGAAACTCATCTTACCAGGAGATGCGCTTGATTTAGACGAGTTGACTTGTGTGCTTGGTTTCTGGAGATCTCAAGTCTTCAGCTTTCAAATCTGACTTGTGAGATTCAACACTGCATCTTCTAGCAGTTTTTTGGTCCAAACGTCAAACTAGGGTTTGATTTTCCCAGAGATCTACTCCTTTGAAAACTTCGATCTTAGGCTCAGAGGATGCGCTCTAGGAGGGTGCAAATTTCCATGCAATCAGTTCTTCAAAATTCAAATTTTTTCCCAAAACCCTAATTTCTTGTTGGGAGGAGAGAGAGGGCTTTTTCACCTTGTGAAAGCTGTCCTATTCAGGTTAGCTCTGATACCATGTTAATATTCTATATGTTAAGCTAGATTATCAGCATTCAATTTTAATTTCATAATAAAAGCATATAGACAGAATCACTGAAAGAAACAGTATCAGAAGATCAACACAGATTTACTTTGGGAAAACCCTAATGAGAAAAACCCAGCAAAAGCTTCCTCAATATAGATGATCAAAAGATAAAAGATAAAACCCCAAACTGATCCTTCTCCTCCTTGCAGCTACAATTCTCTCTCTCTCTCTCTCTCTCTCTTATGCGCTACACAAGTGAGTGTGAGTGTGTTCAAATGAGAAGCACCTCACCTCTATTTATATTCTTCAGTTCACTTGACATTTCAGTCAACCAAGTCAGCCCCACTAAAATTGTTTGGGCTGACTTCTCTAGGAGGACTCGAACAACTTAATATTATATTAATTAGGGTGCTAATGACCCGACTTACAACGGAGGGGAATTCCTCATGACTCTTACTAATTCTCCCGATAGGAACATCGGAGTATAATGAAATACTAAATGTTTCTCCCGATAGAAACATCAGGGTACAATATGTTAGTGATTGAGCAAAATATGAAGAAACTTGAACTTTAAAAATTTAATCCATAATAATAGTGCATATAAATCTCATCAATAATCCAAAGACATAAATCAAACCATAGAACACAAGATATACCTTGGGAAAACCCTCTACTGATTCAGAGGATAAAAAACCCAACAAACGATCTTACAGTATGATAGATTATTAGCAGAGAACGATTACAACACATTAGCAGATTGCTTTCACCGAGAGCACCAGAGAGAGGAGATCGAATGGAACACCATATCTAACTTGCCAAGTGCATAGCACTTTAATAACAAGTCAAATTAGGTTTTACAACAAAAATAGAATGGTTGCATGTAGAAACAACTTGTTAACACTTAGAACACTGATCCATCTTTAATCATGCGCCCCATACTGATCCAGTGTGAAGCTGGCACTCGATAATTATCTTCCACATGAAAATATGCACCTTTCATTAATTAACTAACTCTAACTGAGTAGTTAACTGAGTTGAACTGAATGTAACTGAACTGAACTGAATGTAACTGAACAGAACTAGTGCTTCTCCATCAGTGTTTATTTTCAACAATCACTTGCATAAGTTAAGGAGTTGAACCCTTGATTAACTGAACTTGTTTACCATAATTGCAATTCAAATTCTCTCTCTGTCTCTGTGCTTATATTAAATATCTCTACATGGTCCATATGTGTTTTCATTAAATAATCATCTTTATCATATCATACTCATAAGATCGTTTCCAAACTTATGATCATATGTATTGCCCCGAGTCATATAGTCACATGCTAAAGTAAATCACTCTAGGGGTAGCTAATCCCTAAAGGAGACTTGTAGCACCTTTTGACCATGACTAGCCATACATCACATAGTATATCTACTTTACATAGTAAAGCACACCACCTCACAACATGAGGATATTCGTAGGACTACACAAGCCTATTGTCCACCTCAATCATATGAGGATATTCGTAGGGCTACACAAGCCTACTGTCCACCTCAATCACATGACGATATTCGTAGGGCTACACAAGCCTACTGTCCACCTCAATCACATGAGGATATTCGTAGGACTACACAAACCTACTGCATCACCACCTCAATCCTATGAGGATATTCGTAAGACTACACAAGCCTACTGTTGACCTCAATCACATGAGGATATTCGTAGGACTACATAAGCCTACTGCATCACCACCTCAATCATATGAGGATATTCGTAGGACTACACAAGCCTACTGTCCACCTCAATCACATGAGGATATTCGTAGGACTACACAAGCCTACTACATCACCACCTCAATCATATGAGGATATTTGTAGGACTACACAATCCTACTGTCCACCTCAATCATATGAGGATATTGGTAGGACTATACAAGCCTACTGTCTTGATATTACTCACAAGACTTTACAACATCACCATCTCAATCATATGAGGATATTTGTAGGACTACACAAGTCTATTGTCTTGATATTACTCACAAGACTGGAGAATGACTCCTGATGCTGTAATCTCAACACTCCCTTTCAGCAAGGGAGACATTCTCTGCCATACCAAGCCTATCTTGGAAGTGTTTAAACTTTGTCACAAATAGAGGCTTGTCACAAATTTGCAATCTTCTCATCAATACCTATGTACTGGAACTCATGACCATGAATTCAATGAAGTAAAACTTCATCTCGAATATGTTTGATCATAAACACATATAGGGTTTTCGAGAAAGTTTGACTATTAACACCTAATGACTATAGGCTCAAGTCTTTCGCCCTAGTAGGTAGCATCCCACGCTAGTAAGTAGTACTATCCTCAAAAACACATTTTGCTTTTGTAGTACTCTCATACATACATTTTTCTTCTGTAGTACTAGCCGCAATACATTTAGCTTTTGTAGTACTAGCCTCAAATTACATCGCTTTTCTCAGGCTAAAACAATAGCTGGATAACAAAATCAAATAATAGGTCTGCCATGTATCAAATACAAGAAAGAGCATGTTCTAATGTACCTCAAAGGTACTCAAACATATGCTTAGTAGTAAGCATAAAACATAACAAGTCTGTTCAAAGACTAACCAACTACTTACACAAAGTAGCATCATCTGGATCCAATCCAGAATAAAGTTTCTCTAAACTAGAAACCATGGATTTTTTTAAATCCATCACATACAACATTATACAACAAATGTGTAATAACATGCTGAAAGAAATACTTATATTTTCTTTCATTCTTCAACATTTGTTGACTTCTTGAATCTTCTGTTATCTGGAGAAGTTCTTTGTGAGCTTGCCATTCTATGTGATGTTCTTCAAGTCATGATCACTTTCTCAATGATCCTTCTCTTTATATTTGCAGCACCCCAACTACCTCTCCAAGAGGTTGTAACTGTTCTCTAATAGTCCAGACTATAAATAGTCTCTGAGACTTTTTGACCATGTCTCTTCTCATGTGGATTCTCTTCACAAGCTATCACAGCCCTTGGCTGCCTAAGTCATGTACAATGACTAACTGGTGGGGAATTTATCTGCTGTCGCCCATGAAGACACATCAATACTCTCTCTTCAACTAGAGGAGTTATTATGTACTATACCAAGCTTGTCCTAGACAGAAGCTTAGTAAGAATGTTGGCAATGCTGCTCATCTATGGATATGTACCATGTCTCAAATATAACTGACTAGAACCCTCAAAAGCTTTACTGCTTTTCAACATGCTCTATCTAGAGCAACACATGTGATCTTCCTCGATCACTATATTAGTCAGATTTCATATATCTTTAAAACGCTATTTCACTGATCAAGATATATGAGTTTACATACACTTGTACCAAGTAGGTACCACAACACATGCTTTGTACATGTCTATGTACAAACTGCAAAGTTAACAGATCTTGGGACCTGTGACTAACCAAATACATCTCAACTGACTTGAGATCCTCCAAATATGAAATAAGAATAGTTTCATATTTACCTTCATATGTGTGGCCATGGATTTGTAGTCCATCATCCTGAAACTCTTCTGGCTCTTTTACTGCACATTTTTCCTTAACTGAGGAAAATCTTTGTCTGGTGACTTCCACACCACTAATAATAAGAATCATAACAATATTCTTGAATACAGTTCTCAGCTTCCTTCTGAATATGAGCATCATGCATATCCTTTTTTTTTTTACAGGAGGTACATCAACCAATTACACTGGTTCTTCATGAGCTAGTGAGACTAGCAACTCCCTCTCACCATGCAAAATGTGAGAATCATAATATGGGTTCTCCATCACGGAGACTTATGCTCATATATATATGAAGCTCTTTATTTGACACATGAATCTAAATAAGATAGAATACTTCAGGAGTCTTCACATCTATCAAAATATAATTAAGCCATCTATTTTGTCTGCTTTCCAAGAGACATAGGAACCTCTTGAACTGTTCTCTTCCAGGCTCAACCATCATAATGACTCCACATTCATGTCCTTCTTTACATGTAGGTAATGGCAATTAATTTTCCCTACAAGACAAATTATTCTCATGGTTAGAACTATTTCATACTCATGAATTTTTATTCACATGAAATACTTTCAATATACTGATAAAGATTTACTTTTATGTACAGATATTGACCAACCGATTTATCATAACCCATTATAATCTTATGTACTGATATGCAACCCTATATCAGTCCTATATTAGTCCAAAAATTTATTTTATGAAAGAAATATATAGTCCCATGTTCATATCTCATGAAGTAAGCATGAAGCCCTCTATCTAGCCAATCATGTAGTCCTATGTTCACAGTTTGTGAAACAATCATGTTGCCATAAATCTCATGTCTTATGAATGATGTTTTCAACCTTATATCATTCCTACATAAGTTTTATATCAGTATTTATATCATCTTGCAAAATTTGGACTCATGAGATTGATAACATTCCAATAAAGATAGGAGCAACAATGTATATGCTAAACACAATTCCAAGTCCATGAATACAGATTGTAATAAAACATAATTTGATTTTATAAAAGCATATGATAATTAAATAATCATGCAGCCCAACATTTATATCTCATGAATCAATCATGCATCCCAACATTCATATCTCATGAATCAATCATGCATCTCTATATTTATGAAACAAGCATGCAACTCTATATTCATATATTTATGAAACAATCATGCATCCTTCATATTCATAATCATGCATGCTCTATAATATATATTCATATTTTATAAAATAATCATGCATGTTCTATATTCATATCTTATGAACAATCATGCATCCTCTATATGACTGTAATGAAAATATTCAAAAGCATATAGATCTAAATAGCATATAATAAAAAATTTGGGTACTTATATTTTTTTATTGTTTTGCATGCTCCCTCTTGATCTCTGCTTTGTTGCGGAGATTACTGTAGTCTATCGGTATTGATCTCTTTGCAAATTTGAGTGCATACAGGAGGTAGCAAATCTCTGCATGGAGAAATTGGATCCCATGCAACCCGAAGCGAATGTTCTTCTTTCAAAGAAAACTTCTTCCAATGATCATCCTCTTCTTTGGATGAGATCTCAACTCTATGAGGCTCTCATTATACACAAGATCCATTGAATAATGATAATATCCAACTTACAACTCTTGGTGTTGTTCCATCAATTTGTCCACTTTGGGAAAACGGCCATAACACGAATTATGAGAATTTCATCTTCAAATACCTGATTGTATCTCTCACACAGTTGCGGATTTTTGAAATATTCTCGCAAGTAAGATAAATGGGCCAATTTCGGAAGTGGGTTTTCAACCGTTTTGTTAGCTTCGTCACGGATTGATCAAACCCGTCTCCACGAAATTTGTCTCGTGAAAAGTGACGGAAATGGTGCATGTTCACTTGCTCTTTAATTCGCTCTGCATAAAGAGTCCTCATTTACTGAGGTCAAGTAAACATCTAGATCATTATCCTCAAGAGTGATTCACACTCTTGCCTTCAATTTGAAAGTATCTTCAAATTGGTCTTCCGGTTGGATGGAGATCGATGCCATGGCTCCAAGCTCTTTGCTCAATACTTCTCAAGATCACGTAGGCTTTAGTTGCTTGTGCAAACTAAGCTCTTGCATGCCCTTGCTCTGATACCATGTTAGTGATTGAGCAAAATATGAAGAAACTTGAACTTTAAAAATTTAATCCATAATAATAGTGCATATAAATCTCATCAATAATCCAAAGACATAAATCAAACCATAGAACATAAGATATACCCTGGGAAATCCCTCTACTGATTCAGAGGATAAAAAACCCAGCAAACGATCTTAGAGTATGATAGATTATTAGCAGAGAATGATTACAACACAATAGCAGATTGCTTTCACCGAGAGCATTAGAGAGAGGAGATCGAATGGAACACCGTATCTAACTTGTCAAGTGCATAACACTTTAATAACAAGTCAAATTAGGTTTTACAACAAAAATAGAATGGTTGCATGTAGCAACAACTTGTTAACACTTAGAACACTAATCCATCTTTAATCATGCGCCCCATACTGATTTGGTGTCAAGCTGGCACTCCATAATTATCTTCCACATGAAGATATGCACCTTTCATTAACTAACTAACTTTAACTGAGTAGTTAACTGAGTTGAACTGAATGTAACTGAGTTGAACTGAATGTAACTGAACCGAACTGAATGTAACTGAACTAAACTAAATGTAACTGAACTGAACTAGTGCTTCTCTATCAGTGTTTATTTTCAACAATCACTTGCATAAGTTAAGGAGTTGAACCCTTAATTAACTGAACTTGTTTACCATAATTGCAATTCAAATTCTCTCTCTGTCTCTGTGCTTATATTAAATATCTCTGCATGGTCCATATGTGTTTTCATTAAATAATCATCTTTATCATATCATACTCATAAGATCGTTTCTAAACCTATGATCATATGTATTGCCCCCGGTCATATAGTCACATGCTAAAGTAAATCACTCTAGGGGTAGCTAATCCCTAAAGGAGACTTGTAGCACCTATTGACCATGACTAGCCATACATCACATAGTATATCTACTTTAGATAATAAAGCACACCACCTCACAACATGAGGATATTCGTAGGACTACACAAGCCTACTGTCCACCTCAATCATATGAGGATATTCGTAGGGCTACACAAGCCTACTGTCCACCTCAATCATATGAGGATATTCGTAGGACTACACAAGCCTACTGTCCACCTCAATCATATGAGGATATTCGTAGGGCTACACAAGCCTACTGTCCACCTCAATCACATGAGGATATTCATAGGACTACACAAGCCTACTGCATCACCACCTCAATCATATGAGGATATTTGTAGGACTACACAAGTCTATTGTCTTGATATTACTCACAAGACTGGAGAATGACTCCTGATGTTGTAATCTCAACACAATACACTTCGAAGTTACAATAATTCAACACTCCCCCTTAACAAGAAGGGTATTCTACAACAACAACATCAACAACAGTAGGAGAAGGAGAGAGAGCATCTTCAACATCATCAGAGTGATACATCTATAAATCATTGGAAGCTTTTTCATCATCTTTTACATATAGTCTTCATCTTCAATTTCAGCTACAACAACATTTTGATCGACAGCATCATCATCAGTATTTTAGTCTTCAGGATCATCATCAGCAATAATACTTTGGCCTTTCAATCATCATCATCAACAATTCTCTGAGCGACATCATCATCATACTTTGATCTTTCGATCAATAACATCATCATCGTCATCAGCAATACTTTGAGCAACATCATCATCACACTTTGATCTTTCGATCATCATCATCGTCAACAACCTGTAATCCACAATACGAAGACGAAAGTCTATGGATCACTTTTAGGACTTATGTCCAAGGATGATGCAATCCTACCACATTGTCGAGGACCGAAGTCACCGGATACAATTTAGGACAAATTTCCAGGGACGATACAATCCTACCACATTCTCGAGGACTGAAGCCATCGGACGCAATTTAGGACAAATGTCCAGGGATGATATAATCCTACCACATTCTCGAGGACCGAGGCCACCGGATACAATTTAGGACAAATGTCTAGGGATGATACAATCCTGCTTCTTTCTCGGAGACATAAGTCTACGGATCACTTTAGGACAAATGTCCAGGGATGATACACTCCCACTACAACATCACTGCTCCTCCTTTCGGGGAAGGTCTTTTCGAACAACACCAAGCAACTTGTTCATTGGTACTCACATACTGGAGCTTTATGGCTCCCTTCTATATCATATCTCAAATGTAGGAATACTGGACTTCTATGTGCTTTGACTTATCGTGGAACACTGGGTTCTCCGTCATCTTTATACAACTTTGGTTATCACATAGAATCACTGTGGTATCCAACTCCATGTTAAATAAACCTGACATTAGCTTCCGAAGCCATATGGCTTCACAACTAGCAGAGCAAGCTGCTATATATTCTGCTTCAGCCGTGCTACGAGCAACACTGGACTGTTTTCTGCTAAACCATGAAATCATAGCAGATCCTAGATAATAACATCAACCTGATGTGCTTCTTTTGTCTGAGACACTTCCAGCCCAATCTGCATCTGTAAAGCCATACAATCTGTAGTCATGGTTTCCATCGTAGTATAGACCAACGTCTATAGCCCATTTCAGATATCTCATCACATGTTTTGCAGCTACCAGGTGAACACGTCCAGGTTGAACTAGATACTGACTCAAGGTGTTCACAGCGAAACAAATGTCTGGTCTGGTATTTGTTAGATACATCAACGACCCAATAATTTGTCTGTATTGAGTCACATCCACTAGTTCTGATAATTCATTAGCCAACAACTTCAGGTTGGTATCCATGGGTGTGGCCATGGCTTTACATTCCAACATATCAAATCTTTTCAAAATTTCCACGACATACTTTCCCTGATTGAGAAAGATTCCTTCCGATTTCTTCCATACTTCCAGACCTAGGAAATAATGCATTAGACCAAGGTCTTTCATCTCAAATTCTTTAGTGAGCTTCTTCTTGCATTCTACAATCTGTTTCTAATTCCCTGTCAGAAATAGATCATCCACATACAGTAATAGTATGACAGGTTCATCTTCTATAACCTTGAAGTAAAGGTTAGGATCGGCTTTACTCTTGGTAAAGTCCATGCTCGTCAGGAAACTATCTATCGTTCCATACCAAGCTCTAGGAGCTTGCTTCAGGCCATACAGGGCCTTCTTCAACTTGCATATGTGATTTCGTCTGTCTTCAACTTCAAATCCTTGTGGCTATTCTATTTATACTTCTTTTTCAATCACACCATTCAGGAAGCTTGTCTTCACATCCATTTGGTGTAAGTCCCATTTCATCATGGATGCAAGTGCCATGATAGCTCTAATCGAAGTATACCGTGTTACTGGTGCAAATGTCTCTTCATAATCAATTCCCTCTTTCTGAGAGAAACCTCTAGCCACAAATCTTGCCTTGTACTTCTCTATACTTCCATTAGTTGCATCTTTTATCTTGTAGATCCACTTGGAAGATACCACACTCTTGCCTTCTGGTTTGGGAACTATTTCCCACAGATCGTTCTTCATTATTGAGTGGTATTCTTCTGTCATTGCTTCTACCCATTCTTTCTTCTGTACAGCTTCTTCGTAGTTTGTAGGTTATTGATCTACAAGATCACACGTCAAAGCTACATAGTTGGAAAATGGTTTGGGCTTCTTGCTTATCTTTGTGGAGCCTTCAGGAGCTCCATATCTTTCTACTTCTTGTATAATTTCTCTTGCCCAAGTAGGCTTTCTCTTTCGTGATATCTCCATCGTAGGAGGTTCTTGTGGTTCTGTCATATCATGATCTTTAGGGAGGAATGTAGCCTCTACATTTCTGGGAGGTGCATCTTCCTCATACACTTCTTCATGTTGACATTTTCTGGATCTCTTGAGAGTTGATTCTTCATCGAATGTTACATCTCTACTGATTTCCATGTGATGGAATCCAGGAATGTAAAGTCTGAATGCCTTGGATACTTCACAGTATCCAACAAATATTCCCTTCTTTCCGGAGGGTCTAACTTGGTTTTTTCCTCTTTCGGTATATGAACACATACTGGACAACCAAATATCTTGAGGTGACTTGCCTCAGGATTCTTTCCCGTGAACATCTCTTATGGAGTCTTGAATCCAAGAGCATTGTGAGATATTCTATTCTGTACATAGACAACAGTGCTTGCTGCTTCTGCCCATAGGTGCATTGGAAGATCTTGATCATATATCATTGTCTTCAGTGCCTCCATGATGGTTTTGTTCTTTCTTTACGCAACACCATTTTGTTGAGGATTGTAGGGAGTAGTTAGTTCCCTCTTGATTCCAACATCTTTACAAAAGGCTTCAAATTCTTTTGAAGTATACTCTCCGCCATTGTCTGATCGGAGTGTCTTGATTCTTCTGTCTGAAAGATTCTCTATCAAGGCTTTGAATTCCTTGAATTTCTCAAACACCTTGCTCTTTGCTTTCAAGAAGTATATCCATGTCTTTCTTGAGTAATCAATAAATGTAATATAGTATTCAAAACCACTAAAATATGTGGAGGACATTGGACCACACACATCTGAATGAATCAATTCCAACGTACCTTTAGTTTTTGTTTCACTCTTTGGAAATGGATTCTTGATATTCTTCCCTTTCGCACATCCTTTGCAAACGCCTTCATGGTTGATCTCCAAGTCTAGCAATCTCGTCACTACTTTGTTCACATGAGGTAGTGCTTTGTAATTGATGTGGCATTAGAGGAAATTTCAACTCAAAATGGGCCTTTTAACTTTGATTCAAATTCCATGTCATCATGTGTTAGCCAATGAAATTGCTTTAAATTTGAAATACTGTATAGGTCTTAAACACTTTTTTAATATAAATTTGGGGATAGGTATCATCAAAAAAACTACCTTTTTTGTTTGTATTTTCGACATATCTCCCCGTGTTTTTACTCAAATTTCGATCGGGAGAGCTCGTTAGATGCGGAATTAAATTCCGCATCCAACGAGTACCCACTCGGCATACTTTTGATGGACCCCGCCACCCCAAAAACAAGAAATACCTGGAAAAACGTGATGATGACATCATCATCACGTTTTTCCAGGTATTTCTTGTTTTTGGGGTGTCACCATCACGTTTTTTCAGGTATTTCTTTTTTTTGGGGTGGCGGGGTCCGTCAAAAGTATGCCGAGTGGGTACTCGTTGGATGCGGAATTTAATTCCGCATCCAATGAGCTCTCCCGATCGAAATTTGAGTAAAAACACGGGGAGATATGTCGAAAATACAAACAAAAAAGTAGTTTTTTTCTTTTCTTCCTCCAAAATTAATAAATATTATTTTATTATTTTAACTATTATTTTATTAGTTCATTTTAGGAGGCCCATTTTGAGTTGAAATTTTCTCTAATGGCAAGCCTTCTATGCCACAGTTCACTAGGGTTAGTGGACTCATGAACAAGGGCTGTTTCTGAATGTCCCTTGAGTTTATACAGGGCTCCTTCTTCTTCACCGATGACAACTGCCCCTTCAATTCACTTTCCTTTGGGCCACATGAGTACTTGGCCATCTATGAATGCAACTCTAAATCCTTTCTTATGGAAGGCCGAGATAGAAAGTAAATTCTTCTTTAGACCTGGTACATATAAAACTTCGTTCATCTTCAGGGGATTTCTTGAATCAAGTTTGTAGCTTCACTAATTCCTTCGATAGGATATTGATAGTCATCTCCTAGAGATACTTTCTGAGGAGAGTTCTTTCCTTCAAGTTTTAACAGAGTTTTCTTTTGTCCCGTCATGTGCTATGAAGCACCACTGTCATTAAGCCAAGTGTCTTCTCCAAGTGTTACAAACCCAGAGAGTGCAGAGAATAGTACATACTCTTCTGCATCGTCTTCTCTTGCTTGCTTTCTTTGAGGTCCTTCCTCTTCTTCTTCTTCATCCTCATCTTCAGCTAGATGTCCATGATGTCTTTTGTTGTTGTTGTTCCTCTTCTTGTATTCTTGTCTCTTCAAAGGACAATTTCTAGCAATGTGTCCTATCTTATCACAATGAAAACATTGAAAGCTGGAGTAGTCCCTACTTGGGAGATTTTCTGTTGTTCTTTAGAGCCTTTGGGGAGGTAGAGACTCTTTGTGGTTTCACTTCTTGAAGTTGGGTTGACTTCTTCTCTTGGTATGAGTGGCTAGGGCTTGATCATCTTCCTTCAGTAGAGCTTCTCTATTTGCCACTCTAGTCTCCTCTTGCATACAATCTTCCCATACAATATCAAACTTCATGCTTTCCTTCCTGGCACACATCATTTGGATGAATGACTCCCAGGGTCTAGTGAGACCATTGAGAGCAGTCATAACCAACTCATCTTCATAAAGTTTGTCTCCAATGGCTTCTAGTTGTTCCTTGAACTGGCAGACCCTTGTGAAGTAGTCCTGGATGGATTCTCCATGACTGATCTTGGTGCTCTTCAGTTGAGGTCTTAGATTCATCTTTCTGTTGATGTTTCTTCCTTGATACATTCTTGCTAGGGCATCATACATTTCTTTCAAAGTCTTCTTGGATGACACTTGAGGGATCAAGTGATCCTTGATAGAGTCAACAATAATCCTTTGTGCCCTAATCAGATCCTTTTTGTGCTTCTCCTTAGCTTCAGCCTCTTCAGGTTCTGCAACTTCATCCTTGATATATTTTTCAAGATCATTCTCCTTGAGAATGAGGCCAATTTTGTATTTCCATGCTTTGTAATTCTCTATGCCTTCTAATTTGTCCTTAAGCTTGGTGCTTGGGGCCATCTCGTCAGGAGATCACAAAAAATTGAAATTCTGTAAAATGAGAAACTGATCTTACCAGTAGATGCACTTGACTGAGGTGAGTTGATTGGTGTGCTTTTTTTCTGGAGATCTCAAGTCTTCACCTTTTACCTCTGACTTGAGAGATTCAGCACTGCAGAGTCTGGCAGTTTTCTGGTCCAGAAGTCTAACTAGGGTTTGAATTTCTTGGAGATCTACTCCTTTAAAAACTTCGATCTCAGGCTTAGAAGATGGGCTCTAGGAGGGTGCAACTTTCCATGCAATCAGTTCTTCAAATTAAAAAAATTTCTCGAAACCCTAATTTCTTGTGGGGAGGAGAGAGAGGGATTTTTCACCTTGTGAAAGATGTCCTATTCTGGTTAGCTCTGATACCATGTTAAGATTCCATATGCTAAGGTAGATTATCAACATTCAATTTCAATTTCATAACAAAATTATATAGACAGGATCACTGAAAGAGACAGTATCACACGATCAACACAGATTTACCCTGGGAAAACCCGAATGGGAAAAAACCAACAAAATCTTCCTCAATATAGATGATCAAAAGATAAAAGATAAAACCCCAAACTGATCCTTCTCCTCCTTGCAGATACAACTCTCTCTCTCTCTCTTATGCGCTACACAAGTGAGTGTGAGTGTGTTCTGTTACCAACATTTTGTACCATAGTTGGGTTACTTGAGGAGCCGCCGGTTGAAAAACATGTTCAATGTTTGATTCCAGTGTATCAGTTGATCTGTCTTCATGTCTAACAAATATTGGCTAGCCAGTTTTTCATTTGAATAATTTTGACCATGGCCCCGCGGGGTTTGTAATAAAATGTGCTAGTAGGGTATTTTGAGTGGTTCGGTCTTCTAAGACGTAAAATCTCAACTAAGGTATTCCAGGGAGTTTTTTTCCTTTGACAATTATGCTTTGTCTATAGCCGAGTATAATTGACGAGGTTTTCTCCCGCTTCCTCCAAAGCTGGAATGCCCGATTTTGAATTCTGGGCCTTGGGGGGTTATTAGAGCCCAACTAAGTGTTTATAAACCTACTAGGCATTGTTATAATAGAGCATGGTCATGTCCTAAGTCAATAGGACCTTTAAAAATTTTCCGAAATTTTTTTTACCAGATGCGTTAAAAAATTATTTTTTAATTTTTTAATTTTTTAATTATTTCCCTAAGTTTTTTTATTAATTTTTCCATAAATTTATTGAAAAAATCCCGTTTGTAATAAGTTAGTCATCTAGACTTCGAATTCAGTTATTGAAGGCTCTAACCTTAAGCCAAAAATCATTCTTGATCGGCCAGCCAGTCAGATTCAATTTTCAGATCATCAATCGGACACATAACGCTCATTTTCGAGAAAAAAAATGATTATTTATCAAAAAATGATTATTTTGGAGAAAATTAAAACTCTCCAAATTAATCCAAATTCAGCGAAATAAAAGGCTAAATGACATCTCAATGGGCATTTATGATGATTGGACTTATCATAACTCAGCTTCAGTCAACATTCAGTGAATAATAAAGTTATATTCAGTTAACGGATTTGTCATCTCTAGCTAAACTCCCGAATTGGATGAGATGGAGAGCACTCATTGGTTTGATGATTTGATTGAGGTAAAGATTGAAGATTACAGCAGCAGTGGCCTCTCCAGACCTAGCAATGGCTCCTCCATACCTAAGTTGTGGCCTCACCTACCAGCTCATGCCTCCCTTCATCATTCACGCCCCTCTTCAGCATGAGGGCGTCTTCCACATGTGTGGGCTCAATTATGGTTTGTTTGCAGTGGTTAGGGTTGGAGTGGGGGCGCCTTGCCTAGGTGGAGGCCTCCCCTCACTCCCAGCTCTTCATTTTTAGGTCTGGGCTCTCAGTTATGTGCCGAGTCGGTCAGGTTATGTGATTTGGTTTCAGGGTTTTCGCTTGATCTCATTGTATAAATAGAGGCTCCTTCAGCTCTATTTGAATGGAGAATTTGTGCAAGTACACTCTGGAAAAATTTGTAATATCTTTTGAATTTGAATAAAGCAAGAAGGCTTTGGAGGTCCATGTGGGAGTTATTTGTGTGCCATGCTTCATCTTGTTCAAGGTGATACCATTCTTACCTCATTTCTTTTGATTCTTAAGTATACAATCTTGTGATTAGAAGGCTAACAATCTAGCACAATATTATTTGATCTATGCTTTTCTCTTAAGTTTTGTGGCTTTCAGGTATTCTCCCAAACACAAGAGCTCTTGTTTGGTTTATGCATTCATTCTACAGGTGCCTAAGGGAGTCTTCTACTTTAAGAAATCGAGAAACGAAGGACTTGCTTGCCTCATCCATCAAACCACAAACTTCAAAAAATTCTCTTGGTTACATTGGTTACTACAAAGCGGATCTACATTTTTACAGGTTTTATCCTATCGATTTGCTTTCCAAGTAGTGCAAGTATTCTCAATTTATTCACATTTCTAGATCTTGCATTATGATTGGCTAAAGTAGATCAAAGATTCATACTCTGATCTACTTGTTGGGTTTAGATCTACCTTTTTTTAAAAATCTTTAACTTTACTAGATCTAAGATCCTTGTCTCATTTCAAATTTGTAAATCCATCATTCTTTTGTTTGCCAGACTTTTGTTTTGAGAAATACTTTGGGGTTTGTCCCCAATTGCCGCATTGTTTTACGTGCCACTTCTCTTTCCTCGTTATCTCTTGCACATTTTCATCTAGCTGAAAATTTCAAGACTAGTGCTTAAAAGTCAATATTTTGACTTCTTTTTGCCTTGGAAAACATGCATGAATTTTCTCGAAAAACGTGCAAATTTTCCACTTTTAGGTTTGCTGGTTCTGTGTTTTTCATTATTTTTTAATTCTGGAAATTTATAAAATTAGAAATTTTTTCAAAAATTTCCAAAAAATTAATTCTTCAAGTTTTTGTACTTTTTTTCGAAAAACGTGCAAATTTAAGCTTGTTGTTTTTTGTTGATTTTTTTGACATTTTTCTGCTATTTTTTAATTCTGGAAATTAACCTAAAAATCAGAAAATTTTTCAAATTTTTTGACTTTTTTCTCGAAAAACGTGCAATTTTGTACTTGATGTTTTTTTAGTGATTTTCTGCAATTTTATGCTATTTTCTAGATTCTGGAAATCAGCCTAAGATGTTAAAAAATCTTAAATTTTAAATTCGCAAAAAGTCTCAAGTCGTTTCGTCAAAAATCGTGCATTTTACATAAAACCGATGAGCTTGCCTGGTCCTTTCCAAGTTTTGATTTTGGGTCTCATTCCATTGTTTTGGTCTTTTGTTTCATCGCATAAGGCACTTGTCTTCTCATCCACTTAATCTTTTTGAATCACAGGTTAAATTTGGTTTTCTAACACTCTTACTAGTCCTTGTTTAGAGCTCTTATCCATAGGTGAACCAAAAGCAAAACCAAGCAAGAAAGAGCAAGCAGAACTAGATCCAAAGACAAGGATCCAAAACCAAAAAGAATTCATTCTCCTTTGTACGAACTCATAAGAGATTTTCATTTTTACTTAAGTTAGTTCTCAAATGTCCTTACAAGGGTTAAATTCCCAAGGCATTTGTACTTTATTAATAAAACAAGGCTAAGTGGGATAAGGCCTCCCATACTTGGGTTTTCTTCCCCATTTGGGGAAGAGTGTCTTTGTTCTTAGCTTAGATTTATTTCAAGTACTTAAAGTAGTTTTATTTTTTGCAAAGTAGATACTAATTGTTAGTTTAGTCATCTCATCTTTTGTTTATTTGAACTACATCGTCTTTATGTTCTTATTTCAATCTGCTTGTCTTTTAAAAAAAAAACCAAAGTCTCTTGAACTTGCAATAACCCAAGTCAAGAGCACTCTCTGTCGGAGAGCATTCCCACTGCATTATCCTTACATCAAGCATATAGATTAATTAAAGTCTCTTGAACTTCTGTCATAAGTCAAAGTCAAGAGCACTTTCTGTCGGAGAGTTGAACTATGTGCTCATAATAATAAAATCTTTCCAACTCACATTTCCCCACTTAAAATTTACCTCGTTGTTATCCCTCACCTAGTATGCTCTGCTGACCCTGAAAAGTTGGACTCGTACTCGGAACGGTGATTGGATTTGTAAATTTTGCAAGTGATAACATAATAAAACTTTCACCCCCATAACCAACGCACCGACGTTGTCTCAATAAATACCTAGATAGTGGGCAAATTCCAAGTGTGGGCGTTGGGCAACCCAATCTGGACACTCGCTGGTTAAATTCTCTGAACACCTAGCTTGTGATTCCAGACAGGTCTGTCATGTCTTCGAACGGAGCCACTGAAAGTATTTCCAGTTAGGTTTCCTAGACACCTTAAGCAAGATCATCTTTAAAATCCTTAAAATTTACCAAGAGCACTCGCATAACCTAACATTCACTGGTTTAATTTCTAGATGTATGTTTAATTTTCTGGCGCATTTCAGCTTCATTGACTCCATAAGGCACTGGTCCTTGTTTTAATTTGCATAATTATATTATTTGATCAATTGTCAATGGTTTATTATAATTGCTATCACTGAATGCTTAATTAAAGTCTAGAATTTAAACTTATCTTTTAATCACTTGTTGCAACATGGATTGCTCTTTGATTTTGTGTCACATTTATAACAAGTATAACACCTTCAAATCATAATAACTCCTAAACAACACCCATCTGCATCCGCAACCTTTAAGAACACTTTAACAACTTAAGAGCCATAGAAACTCTTTAGTAGGGACTACCACCCTTGGCTTCGTTAGGAGTTAGCCTAAACAGAGGAACTAGGAGTAAGTGACAGTACCTAGCTCTGTGCTTGCCCCCAAGGTCACACCTCTCCCACTTTCCTAAGTGAGGAGACAGCTTTCAATTGATTTCTGCTGCTGGTGTGCAATCGACGGACAACATGTTCAAATGAGAAGCACCTCACCTCTATTTATATTCTTCAGTTCACTTGACATTTCACTCAACCAAGTCAGCTCCACTAAAATTGACTGGGCCGACTTCTCTAGGAGGATTCAAACAACTTAATATTATATTAATTAGGGTGCTAATGACCCGACTTACAATGGAGGGGAATTCCTCATGACTCTTAGTAATTCTCCCGATAGGAACATCAGGGTACAAGACACTTCGAAGTTACAATAATTCAACAAGTAGCAAGTATTTCCAGGTTCGTCTGCATATATTTTATTGTTTCGGGCTTTGATCTAATTGTCACAACCAAACTTTCTTTCTTAAAACCCTAGTTTTGTAGATCTAATAGATCCGGTGAGTTTTTGATGATGACCATCAAAACCCACTTGGAGATTAATGAATTAACCCTAGATCTCAAGTTTCATGAAAATCAGACTCCATTTGCTTTGGGATCTAGCACTGGTCACTCTAGGTGGGGGCGCCCTCTTTGGGTGGGTGGTCTTTTCTTCAGATCTATCAGATGGGTATGCTTGGACCCACCTCAAAATCATAGATCCAATCCTTAAGTACCCCGATCTAGCCATCTCATGCCCCGATCTACACTTTTGGGTCCACTTTGTCCACTTATGCAAAAACCCTAGGTGGGTCCCTTTAGGATATATTTTTTTTGTCTAGATCTCACTAGGTCTACTTCCTTAAACTGTTTGTGGTACGATCTCAACCAAGTTGGGTTATTTCATATTTTTACTAAGCCTCCCCAACTTGGCCCTAACCTCTATACCACACTTATTCCATAGATCTAGTTTTATCCACTCATTATCTCTCCTCTTCTATCCATTTCCAAACCATAGGGAGTGTTTTGAGTAGGTGTGCTAGCTCTCTTAGGTTAGTAGGGTCTCTCTCTTGATCATTCTCTGGATTGATCTGAAGCGACAAGAGCCCGTCCGGTGTGACAACTACCTTTTACCCGTAGTGGAGGAGGCCCTTGTGGTGTCACGGGTTAGCTACCTTACCTCTACCATCTCGGATAGGATATCTCAAGTGGGTAGCTACACTTTGTGTGATAACAATAACAACTAAATTGGTTACATAATGCCAATGTTAGCATGTTTGGTCCAACAATTATTTGGCTAGTAAATCAACTGAACTTTCTTATGGTCACATTTAGGTTAGTCCGGTGTGAAACATCCATGTATGGGGTACAAGCTATACCTTGATCATGTTGACAATATATATTAACCTTTCTAAAAAAGATCTAAAGCATTCCCATTTCTTCGATAATAGCCTACATGATCACATGATTCAACATTCTTTGTGTGAATCTATTTACTTTACCTTTTGTGGATATCATGGTGACCTATACTCATGGCCTTGTCTTTCCTCAAGTGTGCTCATTTTTTTAGTTTCCGACCCCATGGACCTTCTCCAATCATCTTTTGTTCGCTACTGCTTGTCTTTTGGTTGCTTTGAAGTTTATACTTTGTGAAGTGTTTGTGCCTCACTCTATATGTGTAAGATTTACTTGTCTACATTTCATTCTCCGTTGCAAAGGCCAATGGTCACAGATATTCTGTTGCCGGAGTTTTACCACTCTTTTATGCTTGGCCCATGTGATGAGACTTAGTCCCTTATTTCCTAGAGGACTTACACCTTGTAATTTACGCTTTGCAAATTATTTTTCTACTATCTCATTGTAAATAATTCATAGGTGACTTTGTCAAACCTGATCACTCACTTTTTATTGTATTTTATTGGAGACATGGTCAAACTCTTTTCACTCTACCACAATTTTGTATTTCTATATATAGTTAATACAAATGAATGTACAACATATGTACATTGTGATAGTCTCCTTTCTACTTGCATGCTTGAATCTCTTGGATTTTCTATTCTTGTATGTGAGATCTGACATTTTTGTTTTGTGCTCATATCAATTGGTATCGGAGCCCAACAATTTGGAGTTTTGGATTTCTACAATTTCAGTCACATCAGGGTTTCCCCTACCTGGACTCTCCTTAAATTCTCATTTGCAAGTTGCTTGAGTGATCCAACAAGTCAACATCTTCTCTGTTTTATGTCACTCAGGTAACACCCTATCAATGTAGTTCTTCCATTCTTTTTCTGTATTATTCTGCAATTTCCAGCATCAATATATCATTCCCTACATCAGATCTGCAATTTCTGGAACTAGATCTCTGATTTCTGGCATGAAATCTGCTATTCTGGGCACTGGATCTGCAATTTCTGGCATCATATCTGTGATTTTGGTATTGAATCTGCAATTTCTGGCACCATACCTATGATTTTTGGTATTGAATCTGCAATTTCTGGCATCAGATCTACAATCCTCAGCGTCAAATTTCTAGCACCACATCTGCATAGTTGATGTCTCATTCTTGCATCTTGTCTCGCTGTAAAACCTCTAGTTACTCCAGAGACTACTACAACGCTGAGAATAGTGTAATCTTCACATGTGGCTATGATGAACCCATATACCATATTATATCATCAATGCATGTGGCCAAGGCCAACTTATGTTGATTTATTGTCATACCAGGTTATTGTTAAGGCCGATCTAGTCAATCTTATGTGGGCCAATAACCTCTCTTGGGGAGGGTGCCCTACTTTTTGTGAAGTGTATAAATACACATTCAAGACTCATTTCTAGACACCATATACTATTGCGCAGTCATGCTATCTTGGTGTGATCTTTGTGCTTTCTTATCTATCTATAGTGCTCTTATGGACTCCTTTAGCGCACCTATGGTTCAGTTCTAGTGCACTTGATCATCCTTTAACAAGTGTTGTTTTATCCTTTTATTGCAGCTTTTAGGGGTTGTTAGTGGTTCCAACTTCCATTTCCTCCTTGCTTTCACTTGTGAATCTCAACATGGTTTCAAACTTTCAAAGCAAGTTTGACCTCCTACTCATTTCGCTGCTAGCTAGGGTTTTTCTTGGTAGTTCATGTTGGTATTTTTTGAGTTTCAAAACTTGCATTTGGAGAAACCCTAACTAGAAGAGTATTGGGGTTGTTTTTTATGGTGTTAATTTTTACTGGAGAAGGGTGCCTCATTTAGGGCTGTTTTTTAGCCCATTTTATGCATTTTTGAGCCCACTCTAGTTGTGTAACACAGTTGGGTGATATCATTGATGCAAACCCTTCCAGATATGGAAGAAACTATGATCAAAGAGTAACAGTTGATCATGAGGAATGATGTCTACAATATGGCTCCAAGACCTAAGGGGAAGTCCGTAGTATCTTCCATATGGATCTACAAGAACAAGTGTACAAAGCAAGGTTTGTGGTTTGTCTCAGAAAGAATAGACTATGGCATGACGTACTCTATTAACCAGACACACTTCTTCAGTAGAAGTATATATAAAGAAAAGAACCACCTGTACAAAATATGCTTTGTACAAGCTCAGAAGGCACCCATAGAAAAGCACATCCAAGAGCTTGACAGATCACCTAGAGTGATGAATATCTTAACCTTTGCTACAAGGTTGAAGATGGAAACCTATAGAAGACAACAAGCTCACAGATGGGTGCAAGAGGAACTTTTCGACAAAGTTCAAGATAAAGGGATCTTGGTATCTAGTAACCTGAGATGGATACACAGTAGCATAGGATGCTACTTGTCACTCCAGTAAAGAATGCAGAGGGAAGATGATGCTCCGCTTCAAGGGGAGTGACTACAGAAGATATTTGAGTTTGACATGGTACGACATGATGGACCGAGATTTTACCAAGAGTAAAGTGGATTCAAACCTATAAGGTTGAATGCGGAAGACTAGGATATGTTGATGACCTAACAGAATGATGGAAGAACACCAGAATGATGTTTGGGATATAGTAACCAAACCGAAAAGCAAGAGCGTGGTATCTTTCAAGTGGACTTGCAAGACAAAACATGTTGCTGATGGAAGGCAAGATTTGTGGCTAGAGGATTCTCTTAGAGAGAGGGAATTGATTATGAAGAGACACTTGCTCCAGGAAGCAAGGTACGCTTCCATTAGAACTATCATGGCACCTGCTTCTATGATGAAGTGGGATCTACACCAGATGGATGTAAAGACAACCTTCCTGAATGGTATGATTGAGGAAGAGGTTTACATCGAACAGCCACAAGGATTTGAAGTTGAAGACAGACGGACTCACCTATGCAAGTTGAAGAAGGCCCTGTACGACCTGAAGCAAGCTCCTAGAGCTTGGTATGGAAGGATAGATAGTTTCTTGATGAGCTTGGACTTTACCAAGAGTAAAGTCGATCCTAACCTTTACTTCAAGGTTATAGAAGATGAACCTATCATACTATTACTATATATGGATGATCTATTTCTGACAGGGAATGAGAAACATATCACATATTGCAAAAAGAAGCTAGCTGAAGAATTCGAGATGAAAAGATATTGGATTGGTGCTTTATTTCCTCAGTCTGTAAGTATGGCAAAACTCAGAAGGAACCTTTTTCAATCAGGGAAAGTATGCAGTGGAAATTTTGAAAAGATTTGATATGTTGGAATGTAAAGCCATGGCCACACCCATGGATTCCAACCTGAAGTTGTTAGCAGATGACTCATCAGAGTTAGTGGATGTGACTCAATACAGAGAGATTATTGGGTCGTTGATGTATCTAACAAATACCAGACCAAACATTTGTTTTGCTGTGAACACCCTGAATCAGTATCTAGTTCAACCTAGACGTGTTCACCTGATAGTTGCAAAACATGTGATGAGATATCTGAAAGGGACTATAGACTTTGGTCTATACCATGATGGAAACCATGATTACAGATTGTATGGCTATACAGCTGCAGATTGGGCTGGAAGTGTCTCAGATAGAAAAAGCGCATTAGGTGGATGCTTTTGTCTGGGGTCTACTATGATTTCATGGTTTAGCAAGAAATAGTCCAGTATTGCTCTTAGCATGGCCAAAGCAGAATACATAGCAGCTTGCTCTGCTAGTTGTGAAGCCATATGGCTTCGGAAGCTAATGTCAGATCTCTTTGACCTGGAGATGGATACTACAGTGATTCTATGTGATAACTAGAGTTGAGATGACAGAGAACCCTGTGTTCCATCGAAGCATATAGAAATCCGGTATTTCTACATACGAGATAAGAAACAGATGATGATGTTTCAGTATTCCCATACTGAAGATATAGATGATGTTTCAATATTTACATACTGTAGATGCAGATGATGCTTTCAGTATTTCTATACTGAAGATAAAGATGATGATGCTTTCAATATTCACATACTGGAGATACAAATGATGATACTTCAGTATTCACATACTGGAGATACAGATGGTGATAGTTCAGTATTCACATACTGGAGATATAGATGATGACAATTTAGTATTCACAAACTGAAGATGTAGATGATGATGGTTCAGATGATGATGTTACAAGATGATGATTCAACACCGATGTGTTGACGAAGCCTCTGTCTCGGGTAAAGTTCGAACACTTTCGAGACAAGCTTGGTGTTGTTCGGAAAGACCTTCCTCGAAAGGGGGAGGAATGATGTCGCAGTGGGATTGTATCATCCCTAGACATTTGTCCTAAAGTGATCCGGTGACTTTGGTCCTCAAGAATGAAGAGGGATTTTATCATCCCAGGACATTTGTCTAAAACAGATTCGGTGACTTCAGGTCCTTGTGAATGTAGTGGGATTGTATCATCCTTGAACTTCTGTTCAGAATGTATCCGAAGGCTTCGGTCCCCGTGAATGTGGTGGGATTGCATCATTCCTGAACTTTTGTTCAGAATGTATCCGGAGGCTTCGGTCCCCGTGAATGTGGTAGGATTGTATCATCCTTGAACTTTTGTTCAGAATGGATCCGGTGACTTCAGTACTCGAGAACGTGGTAGGATTGTACCATCCTTGAACTTTTGTTCATAATAGATCCGGTGACTTCAGTACTCGAGAACGTGGTAGGATTGTATCATCCTTGAACTTTTGTTCATAATGGATCCGGTGACTTTGGTACTCGAGAACATGGTAGGATTGTATCATCCTTGAACTTTTGTTCAGAATGGATCCGGTGACTTCGGTACTCGAGAAAGTGGTAGGATTGCATCATCCTTGGACTTAGTCCTAAAGTGATAGGGAGTGATTATCCCTTAATTGTATCCGGTGACTTCGGTTGTCGAGAATGTGGTGGGATTGTGTCATCCCTAGACTTAAGTCCAAAAGTGATCCGAAGACTTTCATCTTCGTATTGTGGATTGCAGGTTATTGATGATGATGATGATGTTGTTGATCGAAAGATCAGAGTGTGATGATGATGTTGCTCAGATTACTGATGATGATGATGTTGTTGATCGAAAGATCAGAGTGTGATGATGATGTTGCTCAGATTGATGATGCTGATGATATTGCTAATCGAAAGATCAAAGTGTGATGATGATGCTGCTCAGATTGTTGCTGATCAGAAGACCAGAGTCTAATGATGATGTTTCTCAAAGTGTTGTTGATGATGATGTTGCTGATCGAAAGGTCAAAGTACTATTGATGATGATGTTGTTGAAGACCAAAATGCTGATGATGATGTTGTTAAAGAAACGCTGCTGCTGAAATTAAAGATGAAGACTATGTGTCAAAGATGTTGAAAAAGCTTCCAATGATTTATAGATGTGTCACCCTGATGATGTTGATGATGTCCTCTCTCTCCCTATTGTTGTTGTTATAGAATACCCTTCTCGTTAAGGGGGAGCGTTGAATTATTGTAACTTCGAAGAATATTCTATATATATATATATTGATCCTCGATGTTTCTATCGGGAGAATCATTTGTATTTCTTTGTACCCCAATGTTCATAATCAGGAGAATTAATAAGAGTCATGAGGAAGTCCCCTCCGTTGTAAGTCGGGTCATTAGTACCCTTCGAAATATGTTATTATATTAAGTTAATCTAGTGGTGGTTACTTGAGCCTACATAACTAAGTTAAGTTTACTCGAGCCTACATAACTAGGTTAAATGTCAAGTGAACGAAAGAATATAAATAGAGGTGAGGTGCTTCTCATTTGAACACACACACACTCACTTGTGTAGCACATAAGAGAGAGAGAGAAAAAGAGCTATAGCTGGAGAAGGAGGAGGATCAGTTTTGGGTTTTACCTTTTTATCTTTTGGGGCATCTATATTGAGGAAGCTTTTGCTGGGTTTTTCCCATTAGGGTTTTCCCAAGATAAATCTTTGTGTTCTTTTTGTGTGGTTGTGCTTGTCTATCTTTCAGTGATCTTTTGGCTTATGGTTATGCTGTTATGATGCTAAATGTTATAAGATCTGATATAACCATTAAAAACTTAACATTTAGCAATATTTGAAAAACATTGGATTTTCATTTAGGGATTAATTTAAAAGATGAGACTAATTACTAGTCACTCAGATCCTTTTATGATACAACCAACTGATCAGACGAAGCTGTAGTGGAGGTAGAGCATACAAGGATAAGAGCCTTGTTAATTTTAAGGATTTTTTAACAAAGTTTGTTTTTTATTAAATCCCCAAGAGTCTTTTCCAGGTTGTAAACCCTAATCGAGAAAGTAAGGGGATGTAAGTTACTGTAAAAGTAAAAGATGGTAAAAATCTAACTAATATTATTTAATTAATCCTACTACGCATCTCTTTCCCCTTTCGGATAACTTGGGAAGTCGTGGGGTTAGAAGTTGTATTACTTTGCAAAGGATAAAGATATAACCTAAAATAACAAAGATATAATAGCAACTATACTAGCAAAAGCAAAAATATGAAAACGGACACTGGCGTGAATCTCCCCAGGGGGGATGGGGAGTGGGCTCTGAGGAGCCTACTCAAATATTTATTAACCTTTACAATCATGAGAAAAAATACACTTTGGTCCTTATACTTTGGATCCAAAGCCTTACAACAACTTGAAAAATTGAAATTTTATGAAAAGAGGAGCTCCGTTAGTCTTCTTTTTCTTCAATTTTTTGATTTTTTGCCAAAGATTCCTTCTCTTTTTTCGTTAAACCTGCAAAAACAGAAAGCAAACATTAGTTAAACATGCCCCAAAACACTTTAAGAGTGATTGGGAAAACTACCAAAAATTGAAGTGGTTGATCTTGAGTCATTCACACCCCTGGTAAGTATGTCATTCGGTAAGAAAATTGAGGTAAGTCTTTCTTACTATTTTGAAAATATTATTGTCAAAGACTAATCTTTGAAATCTCACGTGGCGACTCGATAAAGAAGAAGCTGGGCAAGGCTTAACATTTTGGTGTCGTTGCCGAGGACACTTCAAAATTCGAAGTGGTTGATCGCGAGTCATTCACACCTTTGGCAAGAACGACATTCGGTAAGAAAATTGAGGTAAGTTTTCTTGGTATTCTAAAAATATTATTGAAGACTAATCTTGCAGATCCTACCTGGCTACTCCACAAAGAAGAATCCCGACAAGGCTTAACATTTTGTCATCGTTGCCTCAAATTCATTGAGGTGACTTATCCGAGAAAGAACGACATTTTGGTAAGCCTTGAGTCCTCATTGTACATGATTGTATATATTTTTAGGACTAACCTGTAGGCTTATCTAGTGACTCCACAAAAAACTCAGGCTACCGCATTAATCAAGTACGTCTTTGCTTTTGATACTTTAGCGAGATTTGTTAAACTAACTTGGCAGGTCTCTCCTAGCGACTCCACTGAAGAAAAACTAAAGAAGATCAAAGAAAACATTTTCAAGCAAGCGATATGGGGATACTTGATCCATTTGATTTCTCAAACATCCCAGGATACCCAAACAAATTCAACCAACATCGTTGTCTTAAGTCTATCATGACATTTCACAAGGGTGAAGATACAGTTGCGACACATGTTACCAAGTTTAAAGAAGTCCTTGGGACTCGGGATATTACGGACGAGGATACAAATATACAGCTATTCGTGATGTCCCTTGGTCGAGGAGGGAATGAGGACATGGATGCTTGGTATGATGGACTTCCCCCTGGGGGAGTATCCTCCTTTCGATAGCTGATCAAAGTATTTTGCGATTGGTGGGATCCTAGCATTAAGAAGGAAATCTTGAAGACTATGAATGACGAACAAGCCTCAGAAGAATCTGAAGTACTCCTTGATGACGAAAATGAAGATCAAGAAGGCATAATTGAAGAAACCAAGGAATGCACAGAATTGATAAAATTTCCTTGTCTTCCATTGACGGTTTCTTATGATGTTTTGGCTCTCTTGGAAGAAAGTTACGAAAATATGGAAGACGATAATTACTGGGAGTTCCTCGGTCCACCGGTATATGACTCTTTGAGACCTTGCAGTATCATGGGAAAGGAAGTCTTCCCTATCATCAGTGAAGTTCACAGTATCCTCCATCCCATCAAACCCCCGTATTGGCATTCCTGACATCATCTTGTGGCAAGTATTGAAGAAATTGTTCAACCCTTTCTACCATACGTTGGTAAGTCCGTGATGGTCCATTTCAACAAGGTTGGAGCAGGTAGGTGGATAGGTATGATTTTCATTCTGCAGCTTAATAATGTTTACTGTTTATCTTTTCATCTGAAGCATGAAGGTGTGAATTATTCTGCTAACAATTTCGAAATTTCAAGGGTTATTTGGAATACTAACATGTTTGTGAAGAAGATAAGTAATATACATGTATATCCAAAGTAAGTCTTAGGTGGATGCAGGGACAGGTTGTTGTTGAAATATAAGGATATGCGAAGACCTGCTTGATCAATTGCTTTCTAGATTGGATTCTGGTAATAAATTGCAGGCGAAACTTTTTCTCAACATCATGATATGATGGAGGGGACCCATACATAAGTCCACTAGAAGCATGGATTAACAAAGCTTGTCGAAGCGATGCTTCTCCGTGGCACCAGTTTCAAATCTTCCAAAGGATCCATTTTTCTTTCCTCATCCGAATGAAGATCCTGGTACGTACTCAACATATCATCAACGAGGTGTTATCCTGGATTCCACTAAAGGACAAAGGTAAGATGTCAGGTATGAATTGCTTACTTAAATGGTTACATTGGTGGTATGATTTTACTTAACCTATTTTGGATACCAGGTTTAGGTTAGGTTAGTTGCATTAGGCATATCTCTGTGCATTGCATTTGATGTCTTTTCATTGTCTAGTTAGTTTTTATTGTTTTTAGTTTGTTTCCCTCATTTAGCAACAAGGCAAGACGAAAGTGTCTTCCCTTAGATGCTTTTAATCTCTCGAACATTTGATATGTGTACCAGTAGATTCATAGGTTCTCGAGCACTCCTGGGAAGAGCAATCGTCCCGTAGTTGGAGCCAGTGTTACGCTGCACCTGTACCCAACACACCTTCAGGTGTACCCCAGGGAGAGAGGGCCAATTTTTCGACCAGGAGGGGTGTTATTGAGCAATTGTGGTCATGGCTGGGACCTTTGGTCCTTCTTTAGGGGTACTATGGCTTAATGGCATTGTTGACTGCCCTTTATAGGGGTTTTTAACCTCAGGGTTGGTGTCTGGGGCCTCTAAGGGTTGACCATTGGGTCACATGGCTCCATATCTTGTTTATGTGCTCTGGTGGCCTCTGCTTCAACTACGAGACACTTATCTTCATTCGCAGCCGCTTTGGACACCCTCCTGGCCTCTCAGATTGTGGGTTCCTACTCTCCTTGGCCTTATTTCCTCAGAGAAAAGGCATCCTCCATGCTAGGCCTTTTCTTGCTTTGAGGAGGGCGTTGAGGGATTTTGCATCATTCTAGGGGTTAGATGGGTTATAAAGCCCTCCCTCCAGTTCTCTCCAGCCTTTCATTCAAGTGATTTGCTTATTTGAGCGTGTTTTGGCACCTGGGGATACAAATACACCAGGTAGCCTACCGTAGGCTATATTTTATTATTATTTTCTTTTAATTTTCAGTTGACATTTTATAATTTCAAGTTGACTTATTTTAAGGCATGTAGGCCTGGATATTTTGTAAAAAGGGAGTGTGAGATCATATAAATAGATCTCCTCACTTTCATTTTAAAAAGAGAACTTATGGTATAATACACTATGCACTTGTTTTACCCTTGCTAGGGCTCTTTGGATGGATGCGCTCCTCTTGAGGAAGTTTTTCTGGGTTAATGCAAGCTTTTTCTAGCGATTCTCTGGTGAAACTCTTTGCTAGGTGATGTTTTGATTTGTTGGCTAAACACAAGCACAAGGAGGTCAGGCTTCTTATCTCTTTGTTTGATTGGTGGTTGATGATTCATGTTCAAGTCTAAATGGTAGCCCTAGTGCTACATTTTTTCCTAAGATAGGCCATTACCATCCTTCGTGTCACCTTACCAGGCTGAGGCATGTCTCCTTGTGAGGGTCCTCTAGGATTTTACCTTAGTTTTTCTAGGATAGTTGTTTGAACTAGGAACTATTCCTCAGTAGGTTAGCCATCCTCCTTAGATGCCCTAGGTTGGGTTGGTCTTTTGCTAGGGCGGGTTTCCTTTGGTTTCCAACTTTCCACTTCTTTTCTTCACCCAAACCTAGTTAATAGGGTTAGATAGATTGCATCTTACATGGTAGATTAGGGTAATTTTAGGTCTGCAATTTTATGTTAGAAACCCTAAAAATATAATTTTTTTTTTTGCACTTTCGAGCGGCCATAAAATTTCGGCCACCTTCCCTACAAATTCGCCCTGGCCTCTAAAGCCCTAAAAACCCTAAGGTGGAATTATAAAGAACCCTAAAAATACAAAAAATGCAAAAATCTCAAAATTTGCCCTAAAAGTCCCTAAAACAGTCCTAATTTTACCTTAAACCTACCCTTCTTCTCCCTTCTAACCCTTGCTGCTCTCCACCTTCTCGGGAGTCCCCTTTCCCCTTGACTTCCACTCTCGGGCCTATTTGAAGGGCAGCCTTTGGGCTGCTCCTTAACTCGGGTCTGCTGCTACAGCAGCAACCCCCCATTTTCTACCTTCGCCGGTCCTTCCTTCTTCCTCGCTACCCTATCCTAGGTCTTTTTCTACCTTCGTGGCCTGCTTCTAATCCCTTACCCTATCCTAGTAGCCCTCCATCCCTGCCGCTACAGTCTGCAAAAAAATAGCAGACTATCAACACTGGACAACCATCCCATCTTGACATAACACCTACACATATGACACAAACAATGTCAGTTTTTAAATACAAAATTGCTTAATGTTTAAGGGTTTTCATAAAGTGTCTGAAACACACTTTTACTAGCTGCCATACAGTCTAAAAATTGCAATACATACAGTCCTTGAAATTCATATTTGTTGCATACATATTGGTAAATAGAATGGAGGTGGTATGATATACTATTGAAGAGCTAAAGGTTGATCGTAACTGCTGTTTACTGGTTATAAAGGACAAATATCAGACTGTGGGTAATTGCTTATGCTGCTAGAAATAAACTTAATTTGATATGTTCGTTGTTTGAACACTCATTGCTGCTATACATTTAGCAAACTGTCCAGTTTGTGACAATCCCTAACCTTTTGCAACAAAACCAAGACTAAAGGCTGAAAGTTGGCATGTGAACATTGCTTGATTTGTCTATGACATATACCGATCTTTTGCAAGTGTTTAATGCTATATATGGATGCATAACACACCTGAATGAATGATCTATGTTGGTAGAAGATAAATGCTCCAATCTTGGTTATGTTGATAACATTGAATCATTGTTTGCCACTGCTATACTGTCATAACTTGACTACTATGCTTGTGCTTACACACCACACATTTGTTTAATGATATAGGCATTGGTTACTTATCGTGAATGAATGTATTAATGAATAAAATTGATATATTAATTTGCATATTCATTCCTCAATTAACTCCATAAAGGCAATGGTCACTAATATTGTTGTAGAAGATATAGTTGTGTTTTCCAAGTGTCTTGTAGAAGGGCTCTCCCCTAGGAGGTTTCGACTTCCGAAGAAGTTTGGAGAAGTGGCTGAGGTGACAGTGGTCATTCTCTCCTTCATATGCTTGTTGGTAACTATCCTTGCTAGTTCATCCGGTAACAATACTCAAGGTCTAAAGTTTATTTCAAATTTCCCATCCCATTTAACTAATTTTTCAGATAATTCCGAAGTTGAAGCCGCTACAGCCAGTTTATCTGCTTCACAGTTTTCAGAATGTGGGATGGCAAACATGCCCCAAAACACTTTCAGAGTGCTTGGGAAAATTACAAAAAATTTGCCGAAAATTTTTGAAGTAAAAATGATAAAAACTAGGTGAAAAATGACTGACAAAGTGAGCTAGAAAGCTGCTTTCTCAGGGTCTTTGTTTGCTTCTTAAGGATAGAAAAACAAATCACAGCACTAAATTGCTAGATATGAAATTAAAATCAAATACTAACTTGCTAATCAATCCTTTTGTTTTTTAGGAGATAAATAACTTGAAACAAGAAAGCTAGTAATCTAAATTTGAACTAAGAAATGATAATGCCTTGAAACTTTTAGCTAGATATAAAATAATAAAAAAACGATTTAAGATCTATTTATGAAGGTGAATTTAACTATAGATCTACAAATGCTTTTTCAAAATAAAAGAACCGGAATGATAAAAAAAATATCAGGAGAAGGAGAAGTGGGAAGCTTGGAGAGAATAAGATCCTTGAGCCTTCAGGAACTTTTATTTGCAACAAATACTATTAGAAAAGAAAGTTAGAGAGATCAAACAAGATCTTCCACATCTCCACTCATGACAACCTGCATATCACACACTCACACAACACTGATCAAATGTAGAAGCATACGTGTTCACAAATCGATATAAAGGCTTTCATAAGCAAATGAAGCATTTAGTAAGATCTCTAAATATTTATACTCAATAGCTTAACTCATTAAACAAAAATGATTAAACTATATAAAAAATTTGATACAAACCCTTCAAGTAAACTACATAAGATTCAAATCATGCATAATGGTTCAAATACAAGTTACCTCTATACAACTGGAAGATAATACATTCACTCAACCAGAGCACAACACAATTCAGACCTCCAAAGTCTCTTTATTTTTAAAATGAATACAGGTTACAAAGTGCAATCTCTTCTTGGCATATTCCAACTAAATTGAAAGGGAGAGAGCCTTGCTTTATTTATAGCTAGAGCAGGCCCAAGGGGGTACAACCAACACTGGCAGATGAGGGGGTATCAACTGTGAGAGAAGGGGAGATAACAAGGATTGAACTGAAGTGTGAGTGAGAGTGGCAGGCGCCACATCCAATGAAAGGCACCACCTCTCTACCAAACTCTCACCCACCCTCTCCTTCATTGACGCTTCATCCTAGGCGTCAACCACGAAGAGGGGGCGCAACCTCTAAGCATAGATACACTCGCAATTACCTCAATCACCATTGAGGACCAAGTTTCTGTCAAGGAGAGAACTCGCCTTTACTCAAGGAAGCCGAATGAAACTGATTTCAATCAAATCAGACAAGAATCCACTGATTTAAGATTTTGGATATTCTCTCCAATTTAATTATTTTTTAATTTTTTAATTGATTTTTTGGAGATTTTTTACTTAAGTGATAAATTTATCACTTAAAACTTAGAAAAAGTGGGTTTAAGGGTAATAGGTGCTCTGAGCTAGAAAATGAGCACCCCCATGGAAAAATCCGACTTTTAACCACACTTTTATTACATTAATAATTTTTCCAATTAAACTATTAAAAAATAGCCTAAGTTTAGGAGAAAAAATATTTTTCTCAAAACATGAAATAAAACCTAGGGGGACCTAGCACATGTCTATATGACTCAATAATAATGTCTAGCATGTTCATATACACTGACACATGAACTTTAATAACCTCCTAAGGCCTAAGCACCAAGACGACCATTCCAGCTTTGGAGGAGCGGTGAAAAACTTGAAAATTATAAGTCGTTTATTCAACAACATATAATTAACAAGGAAAAAACACTTTGGAATACCCGGATTGATGTTTAAGTCCTAGGAAGCCAAGTTTTTTACAAAAAACCCATGCTAGCACATCTTTTACAACTTCCCCGCAGGGTATGAACATGTGGTAAAAAAAGAAAAAAGGGGCCTTGGAAGGCCTGAATAGACTTCTGAACTCTTGAAATTGAACAAGTGTTTGTTCATCCTTGGCGGCTCACTGAAAGCCCAACTAGATGCAACCTAGTCGGTAATAGATACAATTGATTGTGATATTACATCATGGAATTGTTGTAATGTGCTTATTGGCAAACCATACCAATTTGTAACGAGGGCATAGTATGATCGGCTCTTCAACACCTACACAAGGATGGTAAATGCAACCAAATCACATCTTCTCCTTAGTCAAGGAAACAAGCTCTCTTAGTTGTTCCACAAATTCATAATTCTATATCCATTTTGCTGCATATAGAATTTAGTAGGGAGGTTCCGCTCCAAGCATTGAGTGCACATCCCACTTCTAATCCATCATCATCTACTACTACAAACCCTTCATCTCTGAAGCAGATGACTTTGCATCTTTCTCACAAATCCCATGTTCATGGTTTCTTTCCCATGCAAATCTATAGGTTATAACTTCTATACCTACCCTTCTGTGGTTAGCATGACTCTTCAACGGGGATGACATTTCTTCTTCTTGCCAAACACCAATGGTTGCAGTAGGTCACTTTCCAACAAAGGTTCGCCTCTTTGTATTCCACTGGGATATTCCAGTGAACACACAACTCCTATCGACTATGTTGTCCTTCTCTAGAAAGCATCTACCAACAACATAAATTAGGGATGATTCTCTTTGCAAGTTGAAATTGATGAGACTTAGTCTGCAAGTTCCTTGTGGACCTAGTCAAAGTTTATATTTTAATTATAATTTACACTTTGCACCTCTAGCTTTCTCCTATCTCATTGTAAATAATTCATGGGTGACTTGGTCAAACTTAATCACTCATAGCCATGACAGGCAAGTTGGGTTGGTTAAAATGGGGTGTTGTTATAGCCTCCACTAAGTTTCGAATCCTCGAAAAAGTGTTTGACACACTCTCACAAGGGGGGCATTGTATTGGTTGAACTGTAATGGTGGTTTATGTAAGGCTGGTTGGACAACAAACAATGTAAGCAATGTCGCACCTCTTGATAGGTGGCGGATGCTTTCTATTGTGGTGTAATAAGGAGCATCATCCAAAAAAATGATTAATCACTCACCTTCTATTGTATTTTATTGGAGACATAATCAAACTTGTTCACACTCCAACAATTTTGTAATTCTATATATAATTAATACAAATCAATGTTTGCAAATATTGTTTGGAGAAAACATCGTGGAGGGCCTAGAAGGAAAATTATTAGAAATATCAGGGAAAATATCAGCAAATATAAACTTGGACCTGAAATTTTTTTTAAAACTCAGAAAAATTGGCAATCTGAAAAAATTGGAAAATAATTGGAGATATTTGCAACCCTAAGATAAATTACTGTACAACTTATGTGTACATTGTTTCAATATGCTCTCCACTTGCTTGATTAAATCTCTTGGCCTTTCTCTTCTTGTATGTGACATTTTGCATTGTTGTTTTGTGCTCGTATCACCGTGCATGTTGTCATATGGATTTCAGTCTTCTATATATGAAAATTTTGCTTGCATTCAGTAGGTATGGTCCAGTAGTGCGTGGTTTTTCATTGGATTCAAGACATAAGGTAATATTTGAATTGAGTAGTGGCCATGGCCCGCCACCTATCACATAAGTGTTGGAGGTCTGTAATGTTGAAAGTCACCTTTGGTCTTTTTCATTTCTGTTATGTTGGATAATGTTAAGATTTTGTTTGTGAGTGTACCTAACTGATAACCTTCTGGTAAGTGGGTCGATATTGAACATCACAATGCAGTAAAGAGAACTCTGAAATCAGTGACATTATGAGATGCTTCAAAGAATATGAAATTAAGAGTTGGTCCTTTGCTGCAGATTTATTTAATGGCATGGGATGGAACAAGTGACCTAATTGGCACAACAACAAAGCAACCGACTTATAAAGAGTTGGAACAACTTGTTGCTGAGGTGAATTCTCATTACTGTGTGATAACTAGTTGCCAGTTTCATATGTTTTAGTGCAATAGAAGGAAGATAATAATGTGAATGACATGGATTCTGATTGGAGATTACTTTTCTTTCCAAAGCTTGGGTTTAAAAGGAAATTTAACCTTACATTTTGTCATCTTTTCTCTCATATACTGTTTACTCCCAAGAGGAACCAAAGCCATTTTCCCAATACTTGAATAATATGGTGCAGTGCCATTATTATTAGCTATGCATCTTCTAGCAATTCATTTTAATTGGAAACGTACATCTGTGCTTATTTCCTTCTGTATATGTCGCTACATATGTCCCTATCAAGGACTCCAAAAGTTCCACTATTCTAGAAATTTTATATTGCATGCATGCATATAGCTAAGAACTACTAATTCAAGAATAAGTAGGATTTTTGTATGATTTTGTATTCTTTCTTGATCTGTATTTCATATCAGATTCTTTCATTTACTTTCTAGGTTTCCCTTCTCTTTAGTTTACAAGTAATTTGAGTGCCACTATTCCTAGGTATGCATCTCCTAACAATTCATTTTTTTGGAAACGTACATCTATGCTTATTGCCATGTATATGTCAGTGCATGTCCCTATCAAGGACTCTAAAAGTTTTACTATTTTAGGAATTGTATATTCTATGCATGCATAATAGCATATGGCTTAGAAACTACTAATTGAGTATAAGTAGAATTTAGTATGATTTTGTAATCTTTCTTGATCTGTATTGTTTATCAGATTCTCTCATTTATTTTCCAGGTTTCCCTTGTCTTTAGTTTACAAGTGATTTGAAGATCAATGTTTAATTAATAGGAGGGTTTATTATTTGTATTTTGGGGATGAATGTTATAATTATCTTTTAGCATGGAATTGACATGGGCATGCTTTTTTGAATTTCTCATTTTAGGCAAGAAAAAGAATACCCTGGAAAGCACCTCCTCGCATTGCTGGAGGATCAGAGCCTGCTCCACCTCCATTACCGGAGTCATTATCTAGATTCTTATCACATGAAGAGATTGATCAAATGGACAAAATTTCACTAAGGCAAGCTTTAATAGCTCGGGAACTTCCTACATCTGGAAGGATGGATACGTTAAAGGAAAGGCTTAAATCAGCTCAAAACAATGCAGCCAAATAAAGGCTACAGAAAACCTATTAAGCTTTCCAAAAGAGAACCTTGGATATCTGGGATCCGGTGATCTACACCATGGAGCTGACTGCATATTTGTTATTCAAACTAAATTAAATAAGCTTGGGAAATGTTTTTTTTTAAAGAAAAGTACTTGTGGAAATATGGGTAACAATTTGTTAAAGATGTAAACTAATAGTTGAAAATTAGCTGTTATTCTTATTTCTACTTCACAATGGGAGCACTGCTTTACTCAACGACAAAACTACAATATTTTGTAGCTAAAAATATCTGAGATTCTGGTATTTACTTCATGTTTTCCTTGATAATATATGTGCCATATGGTCTATTTTATCCACTTTACTTTCCTTTGTTGTGCTTGGCAATAATTACTTGATGAATTCAATGTCAAGTCTCTTCCCTTCCATTACACTGAATTAAAAAAATCAAGAGCATGGTCTCTGTTATAGGAGTAGGTGACAACAAATAATTAGATGAGAAGGGTATGGAACTTGAGGTTGATAGCGAAAAAAAGGGCATACTTGCATGTACAGATGTTAGTTTGCTATAAAAGATGGGATTTGTTAGAGGCTAATATAATAGACTTCTTACCAACTGAGTTGCACTCAGTTGGACTTTCCAATTGGCTGCCAAAGATGAACAAGTGCTTGTTCAAACTCAGAGCTCAGAGGTCAATCAGGCCTTCTTGCTCCTTTTTATTTATTTTTGTACCACATGTTCATACCCTCTTGGGGAAATTGTAATACATGTGCTAGCATGAGAGCTGTATGTAAAAGATTAGGCTTCCTAGGACTTAGACATCAATCCGACTAGCCCAGAGTGTTTTTTCCCTTGATAATTATTGGTTATTGAACAAACAACTAATAATTTTCAAATTTTCACTCATACCTCCAAAGTTGGGGTAGTCGTCTTGGTGGTTAGAAATTAGGCCTTAGGAGGTTATTAGAATCTAAGTATCAATATATATGAGCATGCTAGGCATCAATATTGAGTCGTATGGACATGTGTTAGGTTCCCCTAAGTTTTTTTTTTAATTCTGAGAAAAATAAATTTTCCCACTTTTTTAGGCCATTTTTTAATGGTTTAATTAAAATTCTTGTAAAGGGCATAAAAACTTGATCTGAAGGTGGAATTTGGCGTGGGGATGCTTGTTTTCACATGCAACGCATATTCTTTACCTTGGGACCTACTTTTCATATGTTTCAGGTGATTAAAAAGTCACTTAAAGCCATTTTTAGCTAAAGAGGCATAAAAACGTCAATTTAAATGTCAACGATGCGACAAATTGGCAAAAACCAAGTTAAAAAAAGGTCAAAGGAGACAAGTTTGACATGTTGGGTGACATGGAAAACTTGTCCTCCTTGAATGCGACCTCATCCCTTAGCTTAAGCGTCACTTCAGATAATTTTTTGGATTGTAACGAGTGACCATGGCTTGGAGAATGCACCATCTTTTGGAGCTTGACGTCATGTACATGTTGGAAAGCAAGACTCAAGTTTGAAAGCGACTTGATTGGATTTTGTGAGTTATTCCATGTGGTGGATTTAATTAAGGTGTGATTGGAGTAGCTATGACTCACGTGGGGACCTTTTGTGAGAGGTGGCAAGTGGTGATGCGCTCCTCTCTTCATCCTCACGGCTTGGCTATTTGTCATATTGCAAATGGTTTGGTGGAGACTCCATTTGAGAGGTGGCGCCTACCTCTCTAGTCCCACTCCACATCAACTCAAGCGAGTTCCTCTTTTCACTCATGAACTCGACTTGAGCTCCCACTTGAAGATGTACCCCCCTGGGCTCTGGATTTCTATTTAATGAAGGCTTTGTGCCATTGTTAAGGGGATCAAAAGTGGAACCTCTAATGGTACTCTCATGTAATTTTTTTGGCAATAATAAAAGAAAGGATTTGGAGGTTTATGCTGGTGTGATCATTGGATGCTTGGTTGTTGTTTTCTTTGTAAATTACTGAGATGACTTGTATGTTTTGCAATGCTTGTTTGTAGCTTGGAATGGTACTAGTCTTTGAAGAGAATTTTTATTTTAGTAGAATAGGAAGTAATATTTGAGTCATTTGCTTCTTATTGTTAGTCCTACAAGAGATCCATGAAATGTTATCAATCCTTGCTTGAATGTACTCATTTTCAAATTTCTTATTTGGTTAACAATGATGCGTTTAATTCCATCTTGCAAGTGTTTGTGAAGTGTTTCAGGTGACCAAGTCAGGAGGATTTTTGTGAGCTTGTTTCCTCTCACCTTCCTTGTGCATTGTTTAAAATGAGCTTCATCCCTCCGGTTTCACCAAGAAGACAACTCCATTTCCCTTATCTTCTTTTGTTAACCATTGGTCCTTATTGCTTCTAGCTCCCAAAGAAGTTTCTTCATTTTTCTCGGATACTTTCCTTATCTGTCATTTAAGTAAAATTTTTAAGTAGATCTAAATGTCTAGATCTAGTTGCTTTTCAAAGTTTGTCTAAGAGTTTAGATCTAGCTGTCATATCTTCTTTTTGCAAAGCTTAAACTTTACAATTCGTAAAGGGCTTAAAGAAGGATTTGTGCTTTCAATTTCTTTACCTAGCATTCGGTGCTTTTAAACTTGCTTGCCATCTCTTAAAGAGGCAAGCAGAGATCCTAAGAAGGAAAGCTTTCTAGCTTGCCTTAGTTAAATTTCACATTTTTGTTTTATTTCTAACTTAGAAATTTTTTGTAGTTTTTCGCAAAAACTCTTAAAGTGTTTGGGGCCATCTTCTAATAAATTTCATTGGTTGTTTGTTGTCATTCAATGCACAGGTAGAGAGAAATGCTGCCCAAAAAATTGAAGTTTTAAGTAGGCGAGAAGACTCCCAACCTTCCCCACTCGTCATCCCGTTTCTCTCCCTTCATTTTTTTGAAAGAAACTTGTAAATCCGTTGATCTAAATTGTAAAGATCACGGGTGTCCCAAAAAAGAGGTTTTATATTATTGTAGTAACTATAATAAAAGAGATCAGGAGGGTTGTTTTAAGCCTTCTGCTATCCCCATCTGGGGATCGGTGTAGTGTGCTTAGTTAGTTTAGTTTGATTTTTATCTTATGGTTTAGTTTGCATTTAATTTCAAAAGTAAAGGAATTATTAACCCCACGCTCTCCTGAGTATCCCAAATGGGAGAAAGAGATTCATGGTAGGACTAATTAGAAAAAATGTTTCTTCTTGTTATTTCATTTTTGTTCTTTCTTTAAGCTTTTAAAATTAACCCGGCTATGCTCTCGAGTATCCCGAAAGGGGGAAAGAGACTCTCAGCCGTGTGTAGTCAGTTAATAAACATCACATTAGCTTTAATAAAATTGACAAAGGATCCTTCCCCGTATGCTCTGCACTGCTGCAACTTGTCTAATCAACTAGTTGTACCAGAAAGGGATACGAGTGACTATAATAGAAAAATCCGTATAAGTTTGTTCTTGAGAAATAGGGAGGTCGAAAAGGGTGATTACCATAGAGTCAGGGGGCTACTCGAAGCAGGTTATGCCTCGCTCCGTTGGACACTTGGTAAAGCCGCTTTAGCGCTCATTTCAAGAGAGTTTGCCTTATTGGGCCAAACTTGAAATTTACCCACTTCCCTAATCAATTCATTTAATAAATCTAAATTATACCAACCGAAACACTACAATACTTTCACCGAGATCACACTAACAACCCTCATACATGAGCACTCTTTTCATTGGCACTGGTCTACTTTATTTGTATGCATAAATCAATTTTGCAAGTGTCTTGAATGGTTTGCACATTTCTAAGTTGTTAAAGTAATTCATTTGCAGTGATTGGGGGATAATCAATTTACTCATTTCATCTTAATTCCTAGTTGTTTTTAATTTCATAGATTATTTGCATAGGGACCACACCCCTTGGTTTCGCTAGGAGTTGTCCTAGACAGATGAGCCGAGTATCAGGTGACAGCACTTGGCTCGAGCTTGCCCCCAAGGTCGCACCCAGTGGCTTGAAAATTTTTTCCACGTGACTTGAGGTGCAAATTAGGAGACAACATTTTGGCATCGTTGCCGGAGATAATTCTTTCTATTTCCGGAGTACGACTTTGTTTTCCACTTTTTTGTTTTGTTTTGTTTGATGAATGTTTAGAGTAGATATTTAATTTTCATTTGACGACTCCACTAACATTTTTCTCTTATAAATTTACAAAGAAAAACAAAAATTTATTTTTTGTGAGCGTTTAAATGCATATTTTTCTTCTCACTTGACGACTCCATTGAAGAGATAAAACCCTGTTATCTCAAAAAACTTGTGAAGATTTGTTGTGTGTAGATGAGCACATGCGACACATTGAGATTTTTTCCAAAGCTCATTAGTTGACAACTCCACTTGTTCAATACAAAGTTCCATGGTTATATCAAATGCACATTGTTACTTTTTCATATGGATGAACTAAGGGAGTAATGTGGTGCTCAGATAGTCAGATTTCTTCATCCCATCGACTTCTCAAACATTGCATGTTTTCCTAACTTTGGTCATGGCGTGGATGATATATATAAATGGCTTCCAGTCTTTCATGGAAATTATGGTGATTCAGCCATCTAGCATGTCAAGTCTTTCCTTCAATTGATGGTTGAATCCGATGTTCTTTATGAGGACAATATGATGGAAATGTTTTCTAGTACTTTTCAAGGAGAAGTTTAGTTTTATCAAGACCTATGAGATTGAATTTCACTTTCCCCACTTAGACCCCTATGCATGATGGGTCCCTTTTCTGTGTCTCGGATCTGAGTTATCTCGAAGAGTGTCAGCGAAAACTTGAAGCAATGTGTCTACCATCATTACATGTATTATGTGCTATGAATTCTATCTGTTGAAATGCAAATCCCTCAAATAAATGCAAACCGTGTCTTTAGACACAACTCAAAAAGGGCTATAAAGTAAAATTGTGAAAGGCCTAAAGAAAAAACAGTTTATAAACAAATGCTAAATCTAAAGACTATTGGGCACTATTGAAATGTAATAATTAATTCCTCACGGAGCCTGCGGGTTTTGATGTGAGATGGGGCAAGGGACCACTAATTCACAATGTCCCCTATGATCTCTACATTACAGTTCTTGTGTACCTAACACAAGGGTCCTAGTAAAGAGCATCATGGAGCTTGTTTCTTAGCTTGGATGTGATTTGTATACGTATTGTTAGAGTTGAATGGACTATTTCAAATTATCTCATCCATTTGTGCGACACCACAATCCCCTAATGTTCATCTGTCATGTATATGTCACTGTGCTAGTGTGTAATTGTCATCATTCTAAGAAATCATATGGTCAAAGTCAGCTACAAGTCATCTCCCCATGCCTTAGCATCGTTTTCCATCCTCACCCAACATTAGCAGACTGTTTAAACTTTGTAAGTATGGCATGCACAACAGACTTCCAGAAGGTTCCAATATTTTCAAAGGCACATGTATATCTTACTTACTATTATTATTGTTGTCACCATGATTATGAATAACATGATCTAAGTTGGGTTTTGATATACACCATTGGAGCATTTCTTACATTGGATGCATACAAGATCATATTGGTACAGTATCTCACCTCCAGTTTGGGTACTTTGACCTGGTCAACCTAGTTGACCAAGTCAAACATGGTTCCCTAGGCAGTGACTCAAAACAACATTGCTTATATTTGTTCCAGACATTCCCAAGACCAATACCGCGGTCTCAATTTTTCAAAGTTTGGCCCTAGATCTCTTGATCAATGATTATTATCACTTTATTATTGGTCAAATGATCAAATTTTATTACAGATGGCAGTGATTTTGGTTCTCCTAGAGCATTACAGTGTTCCAGGGGGTATGAATAGTCACTTATACCATTCTCCAATGTCTCCAATTTATCCAATATAGTTAGTTTGCCCCAATTCTTAGCCTTGGCAAAGCTATGATGATTTTATTCAGTTTCAGAGGATGTACCACTAGAAAATGAATTAAAGAATTCACTGAAAAAATTGATTTGGCCTGTTCGGTCAAGAAAATGGCTTGGAAACTTATTAGATGATGTGTTTTAGCTCCCTGGACAATTCTTCAACAGTTTCAGTCAATATTTGATTGTTGGCTCAGTCAGTGAGGATGTCCCCCAAGGGGTGCCCCTCAACTTGGCTAAATCATGTATTGTATGGTCATATCTTATATTATGAGGTTTTAATGGGGCCTAGGGTGAATTAAGCCCTTGGTGACCCCTCTCAAGTATTATCATGTTATATCTTATGTTATATTGTGTTTTTCACCTTAGGGAGGCATCCTTGAGTAAAGTGCACCCCCTTTGAAATGGTCAACTTGATCCATGTGTTGATCTTTGTATTAGTGATCTCCATTGTTGATGATGTCTTAATATCAACCGCCAGATGATAGTTAAGTAAAATATGGACACACTCTCAAGCTATTTAAGAGACGTGATCTCCCCATTGTAAACCATGAGCTCTGCCATTGGAACTTCTGAATAAAGAGATATTTATGGGGTTCTATACTTATGTATATGTAGATGAGTGACTGTGATAGTGATTGAAACTGTTTCTCTTGCATTGAGTTTCTTCGGCATAGATTTTGTGTATCTTTTAGATCCATTTGGTTTAGAGGCAAAGAAGGCGATTTGGAGAAGGGGGCACATTGATGAATCTTCACCCTGATGTCTTGCTCTGATTCTGGGCTTTAACATGGAGTGATTACTTATTTATGACTTTTTACTTCTTGATCTTCAACTTCTTTCTTGTTTATTCCAATTTATTTGCCATTACTCATTGACTTTCCTTCGTGTGGTAGGTAGAGAGTATGTTAGGGTCATCGAAAAAATGTTTCCATCAAATCATATCCGAGTTCCTCATTTGATCTGTGAGGAAGCAGTTTTCCGCGATCCGCAGCCCGCAGGATTGATGGTCCAGAAAGCTTCTGCAAAATATCGGACGGTCCAAAAGGATCCCGCAAGTAAAAAGGCGTAAAGCGAAAAAGATAGAAATTTGGTCGTGAAAAGTTGGAAGTCTGCATTCCGCAATCCGTAGGATCGACGGTCCAGGAAGCTTCCACAAAATATCGGACGGTCCATAAGGATCCCACAATAAAAAGGTGGAAGAGGTAAGATCGAAATTGAGCTTCGAGAAAGCTGGAAGTCCTCATTTCGTGATTCGTATCCCGCAAGATCAATGACTCGGAAAGCTTCTACATAAGATCAACAGTCCAGAAAAAGGCAAAAGCAGAAAGATCGAAATTGAGCTTCGAGAAAGCTAGAGGCCCGCATTTCACGATCCATAGCCCACAAATTTGATCTCAGATCAACGGTGCGGGAAGAATCTTGTGGAGATAGATAGTCAAAAACAATTTCACAAAGTTGAAGATGCAAGGATGAATAAAATTGTTGTAGGCCATTCGAAGATGCTCTGAACAATGATTTTCATCAAGCGAGCCTGAGTCCTGGATGTCAATTTTTCCATTTTTATCCACCATGCGCATCCCAGTGTGTTCTCCAGATTTGTTTGTGATCATGGAGAAACTGCCAACTCATAATTTGTTAGGATTTAGTGTGTGCGGGTTTGATTCCCATATCATAACTGATTTTTGGCTCTATTTTGAGGTTGGTCTTGGGAGCATATTACTCTATAAAGATAGCCTCAATAGAGGAACAAAGGGTTCGACATTCATTTTTGGAAGCCTCTGTGCTTGGTTTTGTAGCTTTGCAACTCTTTCTTGGAAGTATTAATGCAAAGTATTCCATGAGTGTCTGAGTTTCATCACGGTGTTCAATGTTCAATATGTGTTCCCCTGTTTGCTTCATTTCCATGTATGTGTAGTGTTGTCCGCCGATTGCACACCAGCAGCAAAAATCTTCCGAAAGCTATCTCCTCACTTGAGAAAGTGGGAGAAGTGTGACCTTGGGGGCAAGCACAGAGCTAGGTACTGTCACCTAATCCTAGCTCCTCCGTTTAGGCTAACTCCTA
>LPNX010675974.1:0-122309 GCA_001517045.1 Pseudotsuga menziesii
AAACATTATCAATATGTCAAATATATACCTCTCCACTTATTTCAAACATATTAATATGGTTATTACTAGTTTGATCTATATGTTATTGCCAATTTAATCTAGAAATGGAAGCATAAGGACGACAATTAGTTGAATTGGAAGCGGTTCTAGAGATATTAGTCTACCATATAAAGTACGCATATCTAATCCATCATCAAGTTGTTTAACCAGCATTGAAGGCAGCTTACAATTGACGATGTGACGTGATGAAATGAAAGGAAGTGACACACTTTTGTCAAAGTTGCACAATGCTAAGTTAAGGTGTGTATCTCAATATGCGAGATCAACGTTCGTTTCACATTTAGGATCGAGAAGGCACTCAAGCGTTATATTTAAATGCATAAACCTGAAATAAAACCACTATGGATGTGTGTCATCACTACACGAGTGCAAACTTAAAAAAGTTGGTTTTCCATACCACTACTCATCCAAGCCTAAAACCACTTACCATCATCATCGCTTGAATCCAAAAAAGATATGTTAATAATTGTAATCTCAACGGGACCACTATCAATAGTGCATTAATTAGTTAGTTAGTTGAGTAGGTCACATTAAGTAGAATTATTGACCCATAGTATTGTGTGACCCATGGTATTTACCTATGGTTTTGCTGTTATATAGTCTTATAAATACTGTTGCTTAATATTGAGAAGGTAATTCCATTTCCCTGGTAATCAATCTACCCATAGTGTTTATATCTCCTTCATTGTTTTCTTTATCATGGTATTAGAGCTTATGGCATGATCTATGTCTGGGTAAGCCTTTTCACATAGTGGAAAGAACACACACAAGGAGGTTTACATTGAAGCATCGAGGATATCGGGTGTATTTTTTAAATTTTTTTTCTCTCTGTTGGGTAAGCCTTTTCACACAGTGGAAATAATAGATCCAATCTTATTGGAGGTTGTGATCTAGACAAGAAGATCGATTGTTGAAGATGGTGCTACCAAAAGCACTACCAGAAGAATTTGAAGAGGTAAGAAATATCTTAACACCAGAAGGTTTATGACAGACCTTTAACGGAGATGAGTATGATGTATAGGCAGTCAAAGTAAGTAATTTGTTGAAATTACAAGATATGTGGCTTTTCATAGTTGAAGAAGATCCTAGAGATCCAGATTCATTTAAAGCTTTGACAGAGTTCCAAAAAGAAAGAAAGAAAGTTGTTGCCTTATGTATCATACAAGATAGTATAGACTATTCACTATTTCATTCTATTGTAGAAGAGGATACTCCAAAAAGAGAATGGAATATACTGAAAGAAGTATTTAGTGAAGAGCTTGTTGTAGAATAATATGACTTTACAAGTCAAGTGAAGCACAAGGAATCCCACAGTGAAGTGAAAGGCATAAAACAAGACTTTGCTTATGCTTATACGGTAACCAGTGTTGATCCAGTGATGTTTACAGTGAAAAAAAACATGTCAATGTAGCAGTACTCAGTGATGTGAGTGATAGTCTCTCTGAGCAAGAGACAGTTGATAGAAACATAGAAGCTGCAATGGTTGCTTAGAATGAACAACAACAATTTGATAGAAGCACAAAAGAAACAACCAAAAATAGTCCACCCCAAAACCAAAAACTAGAATTTTGGGCCCAGATCTATGAGCATACTCCTGTTAGTAATGAGCATCTACAGTATGCTTTGTTTTCTTCTCATCCCACAATTTTGATGAAGCAATGAAGGATGCACGATGGGTACATGCAAATGAAGAAGAAAATTAGAATGATGAAGTAGTCACCATTGATGAGAAACACCAAGATGTGAATTCTCTCGAAGAACATATTAAATATATTCATATTTTTTATGACAAAAATTTCAGTTTCCAGGTAACGATGACAACCATAAAAATGATGTTGAAACAGAAGAAGAAGACTTGCACTATGTTCCAGAAGTTGAAGAAGAATCTGAAGAACAACTACTTAGCATCAAGATCCAAAAGGAAAAGAAGAAGAAGGACAAGTACACTTCAAGGAAAAAAATGAAGCTAAAGATTTTTGAGTAAAATGCAAGCCTAGATGAGACATAGACCAACAAGAATATTTTTTCATTGATAGTGTGCAAAGTATTGTCCTAATTGATATTAAGGATGTGTGTTAAGAATTGTAATCTCAATGGACCACTATCAATAGTGCATTAATTAGTTAGTTAGTTGAGTAGTTGAGTTGGTCACATTAAGTAGAATTAGTAACCCATAGTATTGTGTGACCCATGGTATTTACCTATGGTTTTACTTTTATATAGTCTTATAAATACTGCTGCTTAATATTGAGAAGGTATTCCATTTCCAAGGGAATCAATATGGTCATAGTGTTTATGTCTCCTTCATTATTTTCTTTATCATTTTGTCAAAGTTTCACCTTGCTAAGCTAATGTGTGTATCTCAATATGCAAGATCAATGGTCGTTTGGAATTCAGGCTCCTGAAGGAACTCAAGCATTATCGTAAAATGCATGAACTTGAAATAAAACCACTATGGATGTGTGTCATCACTACACGTGTGCAAGATTTAAAAAGTTGGTTTACCATACCACTACTCATCCAATTCTAAAACCACTTAGCGTCATCATCGCTCGAATCCACAATCGCTAGCCTATCAAATCACTAACTAATAATTTTCTACCATGTTTCCATGCTCCTAATGGATAATTTGCTCCAAATATCGAATAAATGTTTTATAACCTCTTTCATTATCCTCATGAATGTGATTGGTTTATTATTAATTCCACTTTCCATTCCTAGCGATTCAAATGTAAGCCCTACTGCTCCCCTTTTGAAGTAGCTTTCTAAGTGTTATATTGTTGAGTACTCTAAAATCACCACACATTCATCAAGTACCACCCTTTCATGGGAACAAAAAAAATAGGAGATTTATACTAAGGGCACACTTGATAACCCAATAGTCTATTTATATAACTTTAAAGTATATACACTTGATAACCTAATAGTATATTTATATACCTCTGGATTATGTTATTATAATAATATTATAGATATATCTGTATAGAAAAAGAGGGACACAAATGTTGTCTCCACAATTTAATATAGAGACAATAATTAAGACAATTCCCCAAAGGATATTGACGGAGTATACAAGGGGGACACACTCCCAAGTATACATTATGAATAAAAAAACAAACAACAATCAAGTAAACCCTAGCTACCATAAAAGATAGGGAGACAAACATTAGTTGAGTATGGGAAACACAAGACAACCTAGGAGATTGTTCACATATCTATGTACTGCAAGACACAATAGTTCCCTCCCAAAATACCACCAACCCCAAGAATAGATCTAGCCTTCGTTGCACAACCCATGCGATCCACAAGAGTTGTCTCAACTGAACACTCTACCTCCACCCATTAATATTTTTTTAGGGCTAGCCACGATTCAACATTCTCTTGTTTTTGGAAGGTGAAACCCTAGTAAGGGTTTGAGGCAGGCAATGACAGGGAAAGATGGAGGTGGAGGACAAAAAAATAAAGGGATAACATCAACAAGCTTCACTAGGACCCTAAGAGGTTTTAGGGAATTGTGCTCTCATGAAATGTAAAGATATAGAGTGGGAGCTAATTTTCATTGCGTGATGGGACAAGGAGAAACATTTGGCCCAGATTTACCTCCTACACAGATGTCAAACTCCATATTGGTGGGGCTTATTTTGATGGTAACCAACAAATGGAGTATACCCCAATGGGTAAGCTAGTATATGTTCCTACCCTATTCCTAAACAACCAATGAACCTTATATTTATGGTTTGACCACCTAGATATCTGCCAATACCAAACAACTTATGTGAAATCCATGTAGAACATCTCCAAAGTTGATCATCCCATAAAAATGTGCAATAGACACCCTCCAAAAAGAACAATCGACCAATAATGGCATGAATTGTGTATAAGATACCTAAAATAAGTGGGTGCTCCTCAAAATATGGCATAAGCATTAGTCATAATCAACGTCCAAGAGTGGGTATTTCCTCATTTTGACCCCATTAATGGTCAAGTCCTAAATACATGTGCAATGAATTCCCCACACTAAGAAATGCCCGCATTTCAACCAACACGCACTCCAATCTTATCTCATCAATTGATGTAATGGAAGAGAGACCCATGAGCAAAGGAGAATGTCATTCAATGTAGAAGCATCAAAACAAAGAGTAAGGTTCCCAAACTAGCTAATCAATTCCATGATAAAGGGGAATACCTTTCTTCAATCCAAGAACATGCATTAACACATGAAAATATAGAGAAACAAGTAGATCATTCCACAAATAATGATGAATAATAGTGCCAATTATCCATGTGCTAGAAACCAAGAGCACTCCAATAGATATGATATCCAACCTTGTCATGATACCAACCAAGTGACTAGTCACAACAATGAAATTGAGTGACTAGTGATAGAAATGGAATTGAGTCTTATTAGACTAGTAGGTGTATTTTGTCAAGATAGAGATGGTCACAATTTCCACTCCCTCGCTCAACAGAATCTTACAAATCTTAGTATCAAATGAAAAAATTGCATTGCATGCTAATGAGCAAAACGCTAGTTGTGAAAACCGTCAATATAAACAATGATTAGTCCATGGAGTCACTAGAGAGGAGTTTCCCTAGAGATAACATAATCTCATGATTCCAACAAAACTTATCATTTATCCATCTGATCCATGGTTACCCATATATGGAAACTTTCATCTCACTTTCCAATGCCATTCAAGGACACTTGGCAAGTTTCAACATGGGGCATAAAAATCAAATTGAGCAATGAAATTGAATTTCGTTTCCTCCTCAAGTTGTGTTTTTTCAAAGGTAAAATAACCATGGTGCCCAGAACCTCATTTGGCACAATTTTCAAGATCTTAGTATATAATTTAAGAATTTCATTGTATGATAATGAGCAAAACCCTACTTACAAAATATGTCAATATAAACAACATTTGTTCTATGAATTCACTAAAGAGAGGTGTCCCTGGTGATAATATGATGTCACGATTCCAATGAAATGAACGGTTTTTCCATTCGAGATTTGGTTATCTAGTTATGGAGAGTTTCAACTTGCTTCCCAATGTCATTCAGGGACAATTGGAAAATTTCAACCGATGACATAAAAACTAAATTGAGAAAGAAAATTGAGTTCCATTACCTTATTTATGTGTCATTGGTCATAGGTGATATGGAAAGGATGCCCAAAACCTTGTTCATCACATTTTTAAAAAGCTTATCTTACAATGCAAAAATTGCATTGCATGTTAATGATAAAAAACCCTAGTTGAAAAAAGTGTCAATATAGAAAACATTCATTCTATGAAGTCACTAATGAAGGGTGTTCTTCGTGGTAATATGATGTCATTATTCCCACATAACTGATGGTTTGTCCATCTGATCCCCATTTATCCAGTTATGGTGAGTTTCAATGCACCTCCCAACTCCATTATAGGACATGCCAAATTTCAACCGGGGGCATAAAAACCAAAATGAGCAACATAATTGAGTTCTTCTACCTCCTATAAGTATGTTTGATCAAGGGTGAGATAGATAGTTTTCCCACAACCTTGTTCATCACATTTAAAAAAATATTAGCATATAATGTAAAAATTGCATTGGATACTAATCAGCAAAACCCTAGTTGTCAAAATCGTTGATATAGACAGCGTTTAGTCTATGAAGTCACTAAAGAGGGGTGTCCATGCTGGTAATCCAATGGCATGATTCCAGTGGCACTAATAGTTTTTCCATCTGATCCTTGGTTATATAGTTATGGTGAGTTTCAACTCACTAACCAATGCCATTCAGGGACACTTGGAAAATTTCAACCAAGGGCATAAAAACCAAACCGAGTGATGAAATTGATTTTCATTACCTTCTATAGGTGTGTTTGTTAAAGGGTGATATGGTTGGGATTCCTACAACCTATTTCATCACATTTTTCAAAAATTTAGAATATAATGCAAAAATTTCATGACATGCTAAAGAGAAAAACCTTAGTTGCGAAAACTGTCAATATAAACAACTCATTATATGAAGTCATTAAAGAGGGGTGTCCCTAGTGGTATTCCAATGGAACTACTTATTTGTCCATTCAAGCCTCAATTATCCATTTATGGCGTGTTTCAACTCTCTTCCTAATTCCATTCATGGACACCTAACAAATTTAAACCAGGGGCATAAAAATAAAATCAAGCAACTGAATTGAGTTGTGTTACCTCTTGTAGGTGTGTTTTGTCAATGATGATATGGCCAATATTATGATAACCTTGTTTGTGTTGAAACTTAGACTTAAATCTATACAAAACACTTAATACAACTCTGATATCAGTCTTCTACAAGAAAAGAAACAACCACATTTCACATTCATACTTATTCATCTAATTGTAACATGATATGCAGTATTAAGTACACTTTAACATCACCAATAAACACACAACAATAAAGTGTAATATTCATTTAGACAGGAATTTTGTTCTGAGACCCTAAAAAAAACCCTAAGGGGAAAACCACTTAAGATAATTTTTATTGAGATTTAAAGGAGAAATATCAAAGGTTTACAACAAATGTACTTACAACATTAAATGCACAATAAAAAATACGAGTCAAGAAATTCACCTCATTTTTCTAATCCAAATACTCATAGTTATTTCTACATGAATCTCCTTGATTTTTGTGCATAGTAAGTATAAAAACAACAACATCCATATCTCTTGAAATATATGCAAACTTATGTTGTTTTTAATGATGGAAATTGTTGTACAAAATGGCCACATGAATCTTCCTTTGACTACAGGGAAACACTTTATCTCTCCTATTGTAAGGCCTCTTTAATACTGCCACTTTGTCTTTGGAAATGTGCCTCCCACTACTTGGGAAGTGTGCCACCCCTCTATCCTAGAGAAATGCACACCTTCTGTGTTGTACTAATAACATTCATTTCTATACATGCCTTGGAGAGCATTCCCCATTGTTACTTCATTCATATGTGTTCTGCCCATTGCTAGAAAGTGTGCCCTTCTCCTTGAATCTCATGCCCTCCCTCTTGGATGCTCTTTCAATCTCCCTCTCTTAGTTCAACTCCTCCTCTTCTATTGAAAAACGTGGCTCTTAAACTTCTCTCCAAAACTCACTCTTGGAATATGTATCCAATGAGTCTCATTGAATCTCTTTATTATTCATTTAGGGTAACTTCCTTGATTCTTCATCTTCTATGGCCAAGATCAAATATTGTCCCATAAGATTGAACGGATTTTTTTAAATATCAAGTTCACTTAAATAGCTTAAGTCATGAACTATAGAAAAACATTTTTATCTAAAATAAATAAAAAGTACACTTTAACTTTATAAAATACAACTCACTTTAACTTTATAAAGTCACTATCATGAAGTCACTTTACAAAAACATATCATAAAGTACTTTATGTCACTTAAGTGAGATACATGTGCTTGGACCCCTACACCTAATAACATGGTATAGAATTATCTATGATCTACCAAAAATTAACGCTCCCTCTTAGTGAGGCAGGTACTTTTGGAACCTCCACCAAGATCACCCTTTAGACCTATCAATTATCATGTGCTTGTAGTAGCTCCCATTGACCCATGAGATCGTCCTGCTACCTCTCTTGGAATTTGTATTGAATATTTGTGCCATCTACTCACACACTGAGAAATATCATCTCTCTCTTGATCATCCATCAATTTCATATCATACAAGTTGAACCTCCTTCCAGTAGTAGAAGAAGTTTCCTCTCACCCACTACTCTAAATTGAGGACAGAAAACTTGGTACCATCTCAATCTCCAAACCCTCACACTCTCCCTATGTCTCTAAAACTAATACAAAATATGATATCCACCCACATCCCCCATACATAGGATTCCCATGCACTGTGTACATTATATCCCTCTGATTACCCAACACAATCACTTCAATTAGATGCATTCTCACTGATAAACTACTTTCATCTCTCTTGCAATACTTTCATCCAATAGTTTGATTGAACATTAACAAATCTCTTGTATTACTTTTGTTAAATAGTTTAAACAACTGGACTTTTCCTTTCTTCCCAAGAAAACCCCCGAAAATATCTTGCAGAACCCATGCCAAAATCGACACACCCACTACTCATGAATACACAGTTATACCAAAAAATCCTACTATCAAATTCAGAACCTCTATCTAATAGCATGTTAAAAATCAGACTTAACTTTGTCCAAAACACTTAATACAACTCTGATATTAGTCTTCTACAGAAAAATAAACAACCACATTTCACATTCATACTTCTTCACCTAACTGTACATTGATATACACTATTAAGTGCACTTTAACAGTATAAATAAACACATGAAAACATATTGTAATATTCATTTAGACATAGGAATTTTGGTCCAAGACCCTGGAGAAACCACCTTAGGGGAAAACCAATCAAGAGAAATTTTATTGAGTTTTAAAGGAGAAATCTCATAGATTTACAACATTTATACTTGCATCATTAAATGCATAAAAAAAAGAGAAACCCGAGTCAACACATTCACCAAAATTTCTAATCCAAATACCCATAGTGAATACTATAGGAATCTCCTTGATTTCTATGCACTATAAGTAAAAACACAACAATAGTCTCTTCGCTTTAAATAAGCGCCAACTTGCATCATCAGTGCTAGAAACTGATGTATGAAATGGATACAAAATATTGCTTGGACTATGTGCATACTATTTTCCTCTCCTACTCTACGACCTCTTTAATGCTTCCACTTTGTCTTGGGAACCGTGCCTCTTAGTCCTTGGGAAGATTACCACCCCTCTAGTAGTACTAACATCATTCACTATTGTGCATGCCTTGGATATCTGACCCACTCTTTCTTCCTTGGGATGTGTGCTAAGTACCCTTGTTGGAAAGTGTGCCATTTTCCTTAAATCTTGTGCCCTCCATCTTGTCTTTTCTTTAAATCTCCCTCTCATCTCAACTCCTCTTCCTCTCTTGAAAACATGTCTCTCACGCTTCTCTCCAAAAATCACTCTTGGAATATGTATCCAATGAGTCTCAGTCAAACACTTTTTATTTTTCATTTAGGGTAACCTCCTTGACTCTTCATATTGTATGGCCAAGATCGAATCTTGACCCATAATATCAATGGTTGTTTTTTAATTTCAAGTTCACTTAAATCACTTAAGTCATGAACTATATAAAAAACACTTTTCTCTTGAAAATCCACTTTTCCCTAAAATAAATAAAAAGTACACTTTAATTTTATAAAGTCCAACTCGCTTTAACTTTATAAAGTCACCTTACAAAAAACATGTTATAAATTATTCTATGTCACTTGAGCGAGATACATGAGCGAGATACATGTGCTTGGACCCCTACACCTAGGCACATGTTACAGAAGTACCTTCAAGCTACCAAAAACTAACAAATCATCACATTTTAAAAAATCTTAGCTTATAATGCAAAAATTGCATTGCATGCTAATGAGCAAAACCCTAGTTGTGAAAACTGTCAATAAATACAACATCCATTCTATGAAGACATTGAATAGGAATGTCCCTAAGGATTATCCAATGTCAATATTCCAATGGAACTAACGATGTATCCATCTGAGCTTTGGTTATCCAGTTATGGTGAGTTTCAACTTGCTTACCAATGCAATTCAAGGATACTTGGAAAAATTTCAACCAAGGGCATAAAAACCAAACTAAGCAACAATGGTGTGTTTTTTCAAGGATTATATGGCCAAGATTTTCACAACCTCATTTGTCACATTTTTCCAAAACTTAGTTTATAATGCAAAAATTGCATTGCATGCTAATGAGAAAAACCATAAATGTGAAAAAAATCAATATAGATAATGTTCAGTCCATGAATTAACTAGAGAGGGTTGTCCCTAATTGTAATCTGATGTCACTATTCTAACCGATATGATTTTTTTTCCATCCAAGCCACAAACATTTATTTATCATGAGTTTCAACTCGCTTCCCAATGCCATTTAGGGACACATGGAAAATTTCAACCGGGAACACATAAAACAAAAAAATCAAGGAAATTGAGTGTCCTTACCTCATACATGTGTGTTTGGTCAAGGGAAAAATGACCACAGTGTCCACACCCTCACTTGGCACAATTTTCAATATATTATCCTATAATGTAGAAATTGCATTGGATGATAGTGACCAAAACCCTAGTTTTGAAAACCATCAAAATAAACAATGTTCGGTCAATAAATACAACAAAGGTGGGTGTCCTTAGAGGTAATTGGATGTCACAATTCCCATGGAATTGACAATTTGTCCATCCAATCCTCAATTATCAACTTATGTTGAGTTTCATTTTGCTTCCCAAATAAATTCATGGCCAGCTTATGTATTTTGTTCAGGGGAAGAAAATGAGAACCATGCAACATAACTGGGTTATGTTAGCTGCCACTTATATATTTGAAATTTTTGGATGACATCTTGCTTCCCATAATATCTTGAGATATTTTGATTCAAAATAGAGCTCCTTATGCAAATTGATATTGGCCCTCACTGAGTAAAACACTACTTCCGAAGACGGTATAATAAGACCATTACTAGGAAATTGAATCACGGTTGATGGGATCCCTTGGATGAAACCAGGAATCCTGAATCAATGAGAATTGATAATTTCATGATATGAGTTATGATTTTTGTTGTATGGACAGTTGCAAGTGGCCTATTGTGGTCATTCAAGGCCAACTTGTAAATTTTCTTCAGGGGCAGGGAATCCAAACTGAACGGTATAATTGAGTTTCATTAGTTTCCACAAGCTATGTTTAGCAATTGTGGAGGAGGCCACTCTAGACACGGTCTCTAGAGATAATCTGATTCAAAATATACCCTGTTGTGCAAACTTGGCATTGGCCCTCACTGAGAAAACCTACTTCTGGAGATGGTATAATAGGACCATTTTTGGGAAATTGAATCAGGGTATAGGGGTTCCCATGGGTGAAACCAACAATCCTAGATCTAGCAGAATTGATGGTTTCACAATATGAGTTAATATTTTTATTGTATGGTCAATTACAAATGGCCACCTCGAACAATTTAGGGCCAACTTGTGAATTTTCTCTGTGACACGAAATTCGATCTAGGAAATGTAACTGGGTTTTGTCAGCTGCCATAAATGTGTTTGGAAACTATGGATGAGGTCACTCTAGCCATGGTTTCCCAAGATATTTTGATTCAAAATATACCCCTTGGGAAAAATTGGCATTGGCCCTCACCAAGAAAAAGACTACTATCAGAGATGGTATAATAAGATAGTATTAGCGCAACGGTAGAGGGGTTCCACTGGGTGAAAGTGGGCCACCCAAATCGATCAGTATCAATAGTTTCACAATCCAAGTTATGATTTTTTATGTATGTCTAGTTGTAAGTGGCCACCTCATTCCATTCAGAGCCAACTTCTGAATTTGCTTCTGGGGCACGAAATTCCAACTAGGTAGCATAACTGGGTTTTGTTAGCTTCCATGCATGTGTCTGGTCATTGTGGATGAGGTCACATTGGCCACTGTCACCTGGGATATTTTGACACAAAATAGAATCCCTTATGAAAATTTGATGTTGGCCCTCACTGGGAAAAACCCTACTTTCATAGATTCTATAATAGGACCATTTCCATGAAATTGAGACACGGTAGAGGATGACCAAACCAATGCCTAAAATTGTAAAATAGGTTAGGGTGTTTCTTAAAAAAGACACAAAGATCCTACACTAAGAGGAAAGTGTGCAAGGGATCATATTCTTAAATAATATAACCACTTCAATGAATGGAAGTGACCTCAATTAGGCCATGTTCTATGGTTAACTAAGATAAAATATAAATAACAACCAAAGAACCTAAGAACTGTTAAAATTAAAAAAAAAAAACTTTATTTGTGGAAAATGAGAACTATTAAAACTTATATAGTCCCAACACCTCAAAATAGTCCCACGTATATCACTGTTTAATGAACTAGTATCACTTGGTAAGGGAGTTTAGCAGTTGTTTGTATATACTTGGAAGACACAACTAACTTATGGCATCTTGTAAATTTAATTATATGATGATCATGATCATGATTATCATGGTATTGATGATGATGATGAGGCAGTTGTTGGTAGTATCAAGTAACAATGATCATATAGACTCTATCATGGACCATTTTAGATATATTGTTAGGATGGCTTATCTCATGTTGACTACATATGCATCATTTTCATTGTTGGTTGTGGAGCCCGATATTCCATATTCAGATATGTTATTGTTCAGCTGTGTTTGTACCAGAATTTTACTGTACACTTGTCCTAGCTGGGGGTGTGGGGGAAGCAACCCTGAGAAAGGGGGTTTGGGGGTGAAGCCCCTGAAAGAAATTTTTGAGATGTTTGTTGGCCAATAGTTTGTGGACCCATGGTATTGGGTGACCCCTAGTATTTTCCCATGGTGATTCCCCTATTAAAGGAAAGCATTGTAACACGGATGTGTATTGTATTGTAGCATTGTAAAAAAATATATCTGATTGTGTGAGAGAGACTGTGAGAGAGTGAAGAGGAAGTGCAGTAGGGTTGATGTAGGTTGTATCCCTTCATTTTGTTGGATGGTATAATAATAAAGGGATAGAAATTTATGTGTAGATGTAGCCCATCTTGGGTGAACCACATTATATCTATGTCTCTCTTGTAATGTGTTTAATATTTTCATCTTGTTTAATTATTTAATTCTATAATTTTTATTGCTCTATGATCCTGTTTTTCTAACAATTGGTATCAGATCCAGAAGGTCTATTTGGCTGGTAAACTCGGAGGAAAGAAGGGTTCCTGGTTTGAGTGGGAGAAATGGAAGAAAAAGGAAAGTTTAGGGTCAAGAAGTTTAATAGTAAAAAATACTAGTTATGGAAGACGCAAATGGAGGACTATCTGTACCATAAGGATATGTAACTACCATTGGGAGAAAAAGGAACAACTTAAGACTATGAAGGATGAAGAATGGGAGGTTCTTGACAGAAATACACTAGGAACAATAGGACTATTCCTGGTTTCATTGGTGGCTTTCAATATCTCAAAAGAAAAGACAATATAGGGTGTGATGAGCGCATTGGCTAAGCTCTATAAAAAACCATCGACTTCCAACAAGGTATTTTTAATGAAGAATTTAATTAATATGAATATTTCAGAAGGAAGATCTGTTGATGACCATTTAAATGAATTTATTACGCTTACTAGTCAATTAATTTCTGTAAAAGTGAAATTTGATGATGGGGTTAGGGCTCTTCTATTGTTGTGCTCATTGCCAGAAATCTAGAATAGCTTGGTCATGGATGTAAGTAAATTTATCCCTAGTTTAAAGACTCTTAAATTTGATTATGTTGTTGGTGTTATTCTTAGCGAGGAAATGGAGAGAAAAATCATAGGTGAGACATCAGGTAATATGTTTCCCATGGAGAGCAAGGGGAGAAAAAACAAGAGAGGAAGGAATCGACGTAATCACCAAAAGTATAGAAAGGGAATATCGAAGTCCATATTTGGAAAGGTAGAGTGTTGGAACTGTGGTAAGAAAGGACATATGAATGAAGACTGCATAGCTCCAAAGAAGAAAGGGGAGGAGCAACAAGAGACTACTCAGGAAACAAATGTAGCAGGTGATGTGTTACAAGATTATTTGATTCTTGCATTAGATAATACTAGTGATTACTGGGTAGTATATTCAAGGGATTCATGTCCTGCTACACCCCATAGGAAATTATTTCCTAATTATGTTCCAGGTTATTTTGGACATGTTTCATTGGGCGATGATGAACCATGTAAAATTGTTGGAATGGGTAAGGTACATATTAAGTTAAATAATGGAAAAGAATGGATTCTAAAATATGTAAGGCATATTCCTACTATGAAATAAAGATGATCTCAATAGGGAAGTTGGGAGATATCGACCGTTTGTCTACGTTTGGAAAATTTTTGTGGAAGATCACTAAAGGAGCACTGGTAATAGAAAAAGGAGATAGGATAGATACGATGTATTTATGTCCTCATAATACTAATTATTCTATCTCTGTAGCTTTTACAGAAACAAGTGCAACATTGTGGCATCATAGGCTTGGCCACATGAGTGAGAAGGGGATGCAAATTCTCCACTCGAGGAAATTGATTCCAGATCTGAAGCAGGTAAGTTCGGAATTATGTGAGAACTATGTTTATGGAAAACAAAAGAGAGTTAGATTTCTCAGGGTTGGGAAATAGAAAAAGAGTTAAAAGTTAGAACTTGTGCATATAGATGTATGGGGACCCTCTCAGGTATAATCTCGTGGTGTCTGTCGTTATTATGTTACTTTTATTGATGATGCAACTAGAAAAATTTGTGCATAATTGCATTAGACATATATCCAATGTGTTTTCTACTTTTAAGAAGTGTAAATCTTTGGTTGAGAATGAGACAAGAAAAAAGTTGAAATGTCTCATATCTAATAATGGAGGTGAATACTGCATCAAGGAATTTTATAGTTACTCTTCATACTACGGGATTCACAGAAAGAAGACAGTTCCTGGTGTTATAGCCTGTTTTTGCTTCTCATTAGAAAGAATTTGCTTGTTTTTTAAAACATGGTTTTGTTCATTTTTAAGTTTGGACTTAGGTTCTTTTAAATCTTTTCTTTGATTTTTATGTTTGTATTTATAGTTGACTTCATAGGATTTTCCAATTTTGGTTTTACTTAACAAAATTTATAGTTTTTAGGAGCTTGTAGGATGTTTATATGACTTAAAGTTTCTAAAAAATATCATAAGGTTTTATTTTAAGCCATTTAACTAAAGTTAACCCTTTGCTGTGAGTTTTATTTTGAAAATTATTAAAACAGGTATTCTTGTAGCACAAGCCCAAAAAAGTTAAACACGCGTGCCACAAGAAAATCGCGCTATCTAAAAATCATGATTTTTGGCTCAAAATTTTTGAAATTCGCACATAGGAGAGCTCATTCGCACTTGTTAATGAGTTTGATACGTGTTTTCAGCCAGAGTAATCATTGTGACAAGTGTTAATAGTTGAGGCAAGGAATCATTAGGGTAAGTTGTGGTGGTCTAGAAGTTATGAGATGCAGAGTAGTGGAACATTAATAATTATCCCTGATGAGGAAAATTTTCCTTTAGTTATGCATCTCCTGAAGCGCATGAAGAGCATAGAAGTCCTGGTAGAGTTCTGGCAGTTTGTAATCAAAGATTGAAGAAGGTAGGTAATTTAGGGCTTTAAAGGGTAACTGTTTAGCACTATCGTGGTGGTTAGAGAAATATTTAAGAATGAAATTAGACACCTATCAGATAGGAAAAACATATTTCTAGCAGTTGAATCCACTATTCTGACAGGTATGAGGTGAATTACTATCATATTCCATGTATTCGGGTTCACATTGACAGAAGATTAATTATGGAGTCTAACTAAGAACGGTAGTACATAAACCCAATTTTTGCTCACTGTAGAAATTTCTCTATCAATAGAATTAAGATACTTATCAGTTTGAGTGATAAAATCCAGTTTAGGGGTTTAGTTTTCTCAGCATATCATTGTCTGTTAAAATTGCCAAGATTTGAATAGAGTTAAAGTTCTTTACTAAAGGAGGCAACTTTTAAGTTCAATTATCTAAAATGAAAAGGAGTGGGAAAACAAATAGCGCTGAACCCTCAGATATGTCTTGGGTTCAAGCTTTCCCTGACTATGCAAGATTATTTTTAGAAGCAGGATGGTTAAGCATTTTTGAGAAGATTGATGGATATCACACAGAGGTCTCATATAAGTTTGCTTAGGGATTGGATAAAGATATTGTTACTTTTGACACCTTAAATATTGAATTGACCAGAGAACTAATAGTAGAGGCTACATGGATCCTAGATGAAGGAAAATATTGGTTCAAAAAAGTACCTTTTACCTTTGATGCATGGAATTACTTGCTTCCAGATGTTGTTGCAGACTGGGGTAAAGTAGTACATATCCAGAAGTTCAAATCAGAGTGGAGAGAACCAATAAAAATTATGCAAAGTTATATAACTTGTGAAGGAAGATTTCCATTTGTATTTAAGTATCATTTCAGGTTTTTGCAGCATCTTAACCATGAAGGAAAGATGAACCTTCCTTTCTTTTTCCTTAAAAGTCTACAAAAGATTTCCAGCAGGGTAAAGGAGCATCAAGACCATACTAAATAGTCTATATTTCATCATGGTCTAATAAAGCTAATCATAAGTACTGTGCTTCGAAAGAAGGAAAAAAAATGGTATTATTTTCTATTCTAGTCTGGGTTTCAATCAGAGAAAGAAGACCAAGCTCATAAAATACAGTTGAATAAAGGACATAATTTGGTCAAGAAGCTGAAGAAGAGAGTCATAGTCGAGATAGAAGAGGATAATGTACGGGGAAAATCTATGACCCAAAGAGATGAAAATGTTGAAGATGAACAGCAGACTAACATTGAGGAAAATGAAATATCAAAGGCAGAAATGAAGGATTTGGAGCATATAGAAGATAGTCTTCATGTAGAAGTAAACCAGGAAGTAAATGAAAATTTGAAAGAACAGGAACAAGTTCCTATGGGAGTATAGTCAGAAGATAAGGAAAATTCATTGCTTGATGAAGCTAGGGTTGACACTGAACAGGATGTACAGAAACAGTCTGAAGAAGAGGTAGTGTCACGAGGGATAAAAAGAAAGGTAGATCAGCTAGCTTCTATCAAACATCAAGGAAAAACTTTGATCATGTTAGGGGAAATTGGGGCAGGTTGGAGGCCTAGGATTGACCCAAGAATAAACTCAGATTGAATATGAAAAAATTGTTAAACCCTAAATAGCTCAAAAGAAAATTACAGTGATTGAAGACTCTTCATCTCAATAAGAGTTAGAAGACAATGAAGATTTAAATGTAAAGGAGATGAAGGGTAAGAAACAAATTATTTCAGAATATAAGTTAGCTTTCACTGAAACCAAAATTTTAGAGATATTTAAGGAAGTTCGAAAGAAGGTAATATTAGACCATCATCAAGATGATTCAAAGAAGAAGCATTCAGTCATATCAAGTTTTTGTGTAGAGAAAGAAAAGGTTGCAAAGCCATCATCCCGATGCAGTGTTGAAGTAAATGAATCTTCAAGGGTTCCTGTGGCTATGACAGAGTAGCTAGAGGAAGATGAAGAGATTTTTAAGAAAATGAAGATCCCTTTGATGCCAGAAGAAATCCATCCAGTTTCAGAAGGGAAGTGCATTGATTCAGAGAATGAGAATTTGCAGAGAAGTATTAAATAGTACAAATATCACATAGAATACCTGCATGAAACAAATGAGGTGTTGGTGACTTCTAACAGAAGATTGAGAGAATATTTAGAGGTGGTAAATAGCCACTATCAAGAATTAATTGTATTTTCTAAGGAATCTTTGAAAAGGAAAGGACAGACACAAAGTCTGTATACAAAATTGAAGCAAACCATTCAATACCTAACACAGCAAAATCAGGAGCTTTCAAAAAGAGTTGAAGACCTAGAAGTTGATCATTAGAAAACAAGAAAGAAGACTCAAGCTTTAGAAGGGATAGCTCTTTTGGAAGAGGCTGCTAAGGATTTGTAAAGTACTTTAAAATTAGTGGTTATTAGTTAGTCTTTGAAAAATTTAGTTTAATTTATATGACTATATTTTTATTGAGTAATTCGGTAGTATGACCTAAAAAGTAGTTTTTTTTAGTTATGTAACTGTTTTTGGGAAACCAAGATAAAAGTAAGACTTGAAAAAGACTGGGGGTTCGAATTTTTGTGCAAGGGGAGGCTATGAAGCTATTGTTTATGGAGCTAAGTGTCAAAAACTCTTGACTGATTATGGAATATATGCGAACTATAAGCTTTGTTGATCTTATATGCTGGTTTCATTTCTGATTGGTGTAATCGCTCAGTTGATATATTCATTTCTTGTTTGAGGTTATTATTCAAGAAATGCTTGTTAACTGTGGATGAAATTTAGTGTTCTGCTTATTGTTTCTGGTTTATGTTTTATATATTATTCATCTCATTCCTTCATTGTTGCATGATTTAGTGTTTTCCTTAGCCTTGTGAAGTTTTTACCCTCTTGTTTACAAACTGCACAACCAAAACCCTAAAAAAACCTATGTTACCTCATTTTATTTTATGAGATTGTGTTGGCTTGTTCTTTTGTAGTCTGAGAAGAATTTCTGGCACTAACAATTTCTGGCACAGTTGTCGGTGACAAAGTTGAAAGCCTACTTTCCTTGGGTTACTTATCATTTAACTGGTTTTGAGAGGTGGACTTAAACCAACAAATTTTAAAAGACTACACTTCGCCAATTATTTCACAATGGCTACTAAAGGAGTTGGAACAAGAGGTAGACCTAGTTCAACTTTACAGCTGGGCATCTCAGACCCAGAGCAGATTCTGAAAATAGCTAGGAAAATCAAAAGGTCTTAGTCATATCCATCCTTATGTAACCGTGATCAAATAGACTTATTATCACCTTTTTCTATTTTAAAGGAAGAGGAAAAAGATTCATCCTAGTTGAAACCTACAATCCCTGTTAGTAATTTTCAGATTTTGACTAATCCTCAATCTTTCAAGAAAGCAAAGACCTTATCTCCTGGAAAAATCCCTTTATTTCACCTCAAAGTTGGTAAGACTCCTTTTCAGCCAGGTCCTAGTCAAGTTTTTCCTTCATCTGAAACAGTCAACTTAAATATGGTAGCCCAAAATCAACCATTAGACATGATGGATCGAATGGTGGCAGCTAGGTATGCACCTCTAGTCTTACCTCAACCCTTAAATGCTCTCGCTGGTGGAGATTACCAAAAATACTTACCTAGGTTTAATGGACAAGGTGAGACTATAGCTAAGGAGCATTGGGATGCATTTATCAGATATGCAGATAATCAAAATATCGAGGCAAAAGATGTGTGGATGAGGATGTTCATACAGAGTCTAGATGGAGAGGTCAAAAGATGGTTCAAAGAGTTACCAACAAACTCTATTACTATAATAGAAGAGCTTCAGGATCTTTTCATGAAACAATGGGGTGATACTAAGGATCACACATATTACATTACAGAGTTTGGAGCTCTAAGAAGGAAGAAAGATGAAACTATAGCTGATTTCTCTAAGAGGTTCAATAAAATGTATGGTAGAATCCTGACATAGATTAAACCTTCTAAAAATTCTGCAAAACTCACTTACGCTAATGCTTTTGATCATGAGATTTCCCTACTTTTGAGAGAAATAAGACCTCTTACTTTACTTAACATGCAAGAGTCAGCATTAGAAGTGGAATCCAATATTCTTTCTTCATTAGAGAGTTACAATTTCCTTATATTGTCACTGATGACAACACGATGACAAGAATCCTACAAATCATCCATTGTATGCTGTTGAAAAGGATTTGGGTACTTGTATGTTGCACTTTAGTGATGATAATGATGCTACTGGTATATTGCAAGTTGAAAAATAAAAATCAGTCAAATGCACTAGGGAACAGGAGGATGAACTTTGGCAAATGTATTTTGATGGATCATCATCTAAAGAAGGTGCTGGAGCAGGAGTTGTTTTGATATCTCCTGGTGGTGAAGTGGTAAGATTAATGTATAAGTTGGAATTTATTACCACTAATAATACAGCAGAGTATGAGGATCTGTTGTTAGGTTTGAGAGCTACAAAAGATCTAGGTATTCAAAAAATCTCTGTGTATGGCGACTTCGATTTGGTTGTTCAACAAGTAAGGAATAACTATCAAGTAAAGCAAGATTTGTTGAAAGTGTACATGAATGAAGTATGGAATATGGTAGACAATTTATTTGTGGCTTTTAATATCACTTATATTCCTAGGGATCATAACCAAACTGCTAATTCTCTTTCCCTAGTAGCCACACATTTCAGGATTCCTAAAACAACACAGCTGAAGTATCCTATTGAAGCTAGGTACAGATCTTCTGTGCCATGGTAATATAAAGCAATGGAGAGTTTTTGAAGATGATTTTGAGATAAAAAGGTTTTTAGAGCTGACATGTGATTTTTCTAATTCCTTAATTGACCAAGAATAGGATGATGAAATTGAACATTTTGAAGGTGTTACAAAAAATGAGATTGCAGGTCACAAGATCATTGAACTGAAAAGTAATTTTATTCCTAAGGGTCTGGTGCCTTTGGAGAGGATTTTTTTGAAGGATGATACCCCTTTAAAACCAGCTATGCAATCTTCAGAAGAAAATGTAATGGATTGTAATATTGGCACCAAGGAGCACCCCAGAATAGTGAAGGTCTCAAAGACACTCACAACAGAGTAAAGAAACAGGTACATCAAGTTATTAAAAGAGTGTATTGATGTTTTTGCTTGGTCATACGAGGATTTGAAGACATATGATACTAGTATTATACAGCATAAAGTGCCTTTGAAACCAAATGTTAAACCTTTCAGACATAAATTAAGGAGAATCAATCCTGCTTTGTTTCCCTTTATAGAAAAGGAGGTAAAAAAATTGTTAGATGCTAAGATTATTGTTCCCCTTCGATATTGTTCATGGGTATCAAATCTAGTACCTGTCAGAAAAAATAATGGTGAAATTAGATTGTGTGTTGATTTTCGAAATTTGAATAGGTCTTCACTGAAAGATAACTATCCATTGTCAAAGATTGAACAAATATTGCAGAAGGTGGTTGGTGCACAAAGAATTTCAATGGTAGATTGTTTTTCAGGATATAACCAAATTGCAATGCACCCTAATGATAGAGAAAAGACAACTTTTACTACTCCTTGGGGTACGTTTATGTACGACAAAATGCCTTTTGGATTAATGAATGTTGGAGATACCTTTCAAAGAGCCATGGAAATAGCCTTTGTGGAAGAGAGGGATAAGTTTGTAGTGATTTATTTAGATGATATTACAGTCTTCTCACAATCTGATGATGAGCACTTACTTTCCTGAAATGCAGAAAATATGGTTTGTCTCTCAATCCCAAAAAGTCACATTTTGCTGTACAAGAAGTTAAGTTGTTGGGTCATTTAGTTTCAGCTGATGGCATAAAGATAGATCCAGAAAGGGTAAAAGCTATTTTGAAAATTAGTTTACCAAGAAGCAAGAAAGATGTGCAATCTTTTGTTGGAAAACTAAATTTCCTGTGTTGGTTCATACCAAATTTTGCTGAAACTATAAACAAATTACAACCATGTTGAAGAGAGATCAGGAAGTTAAGTGGACTGCAGAAGCTAAAAAATCATTTGAAAAGATTAAGATAGCTCTTACGGAAGCACCAGTACTAGTAAGTCCTGATTTTACAAAGGATTTTTTTACTTTTTCTTTTGCATCAGAGGATACTTTAGCTGCTATTTTATTACAGAAGAATAATGATGGACTTGAACAGCCAATTGCATTTTTCAGCAAGATCCTCAGAGATTCAGAATTGAAGTACAACACTTTGGAGAATCAAGCTTACTCATTGGTAAAGGCATTAAAGTTTTTTAGAATTTATGTTCTACATTCCAAAGTCATTGCTTATGTTCCTAATGTTGCCATTAAGGATGTATTGACTCAACCTAATAGTGAAGGAAAAAGGGGGAAATAGATTGCAAAGATAATGGAATATGATGTGGACATTAAGCCTACAAAGCTAGTGAAGGGACAAGGTTTGGATAAATTGTTAGTTGATTCAAATTGTCAAGCTTTCAGTCTTCATCTCATGGCAAAATAGCCTGCACAAGAAGAATTGCAAGCAGAGCAAGAGAAGGAAATAATTATGGACCACTATGCAGAATCCACATGGTATGTAGATATTGTACACTTTATTTTGTATTTACAATGTCCAGAACATCTAGACAAGAAAGATGCTAGGTCATTGAAGTTGAAAACTACTAAATATTGTTTGATAGAACAACAGTTGTTTTGGAAAGATCCAGGGGGTATTTTGCTTAGATGTTTGGATAAGCCAAAAATTGAAGAAGTAATCTCTAAATCACATGAAGGTGCTTGCAGGGGACATAAGTATTGGAAGGCAACAACTTATAAAATTTTCACAACCGGATACTATTGGCCTTCTTTATTCTCCGATGTATATTAGCAGGTAAGAGCATGTATCCCATGTCAAAAATTTGTTGGCAAGCAAAAGTTGGTGTCTTTTCCATTTAAGTCTATTGTAGTGAATGCCCCTTTTCAGCAATGGGGTTTGGACTTCATAGAGGAGATAAATCCTTCTTCTTCAGGGCAGCATAAATGGATTTTGAAAGCTACAGATTACTTCTTTAAATGGGTAGAATCTATCCCCACAAGAAATGCAACAAACAAGGTAATCATAGATTTCATTCAGGAAAATATTCTCAGCAAATTTGGATGTCCCAAGAAGTTATTGACTGATAATGCTCAAGCTTTTAAGTCCAAAGCTATTGTGGCATTTTGTGAAAAGAATGGGATTGTTTTGAAACACTGAACACCTTATTATCCTCAGGGAAATGGGTTAGCTGAGTCAACCAATAAGAATATTATTCAGAGTATCAAGAAGTTATTGAAGTAGAATAAACAATCATGGGACTCAATGTTAAAATATGCATTGTGGGCAAACAGAATAGCAATTAAAAAGGCAATTGGAACTTCTCCTTTTCAATTGGTATATGGTACTGATGTAGTGTTTCATGTTCAACTTGGTGTTCTAGTGATATTCAAAGAAGAATTTATGCACTGATAGAATTACAACAAAAACGTGAAATAGTATAGGAAAAAGATCAGCTATACAGGACAAATATCAAAGAAAGTTTTGATAGAAAGATCAAGGAGAACACCTTTTCAAATGGAGATATGGTTTTGAGATGGGATGCTAGAAAGGATCAAAAAAGAAAGCATGGCAAGTTTGATAATCTATGGTTTGGTCCTTTCATAGTATGAAAGAATCTAGAGAATAATAATTTTGTGTTACAGACTTTGGATGGTGAGGAATTTTCCAATCCAGTTAATGGGTGTTTCCTCAAACATTTTTACAGCTTTTGATGTAGATATTGGATTTTCATTGTATATACCAGTGTGAAGAGTAGAATAAAGACTCCATGAACCAATGGAATTTGTGCAGAGTAGTAGGCAATTGTAGTTAAAACACAGAAGGCACTGATCTACAGGTTCTTGAAGCCTCATAGGGATGACTTCATCCCGCAGCAGGAGCCAGATGTTATAGCTTGTTTTTGCTTCTCATTTTAAAGCATTTGCTTGTTTTTTAAAACATGGTTTTGTTTATTTTTAAGTTTGGACTTTAGGTTCTTTTAAATCTTTTCTTTGATTAATATGTTTGTATTTATAGTTGACTTCATAGGTTTTTCCAATTTTGGTTTTACTTAGCGAAATTTATAGGTTTTAGGGGCTTGTAGGATGTTTATATGACTTAAAGGTTCTAAAAAATATCCTAAGGTTTTATTTTAAGCCATTTAACCAAAGTTAACCCTTTGCTGGGAGTTTTATTTTGAAAATTATTAAAACCGGTATTCTTGTAGCGCAAGCCCAAAAAAGTTAAACACGCGCGCTACAAGAAAATCGCGCTATCTAAAAATCATGATTTTTGGCTCAAATTTTTCAAAATTCATGCATAGGAGAGGTCATTCACACTTGTTAATGAGTTTGGTACGTGTTTTCAGCTAGGGTAATTATTGTAACAAGTGTTAACATTTTAGGCAAGGAATCATTAGGGTAAGTTGCAGTGGTTTGGAAGTTATGAGATACAGAGTAGTGGAACATTAATAACTATCCATGATGAGGAAAATTCGTCTTTAGTTACGCATCTCCTAAAGCACATGAAGAGCATAGAATTTGTGGCAGAGTTATGGCAGTTTGTAATCAAAGATTGAAGAAGGTCGGTAATTTAGGGCTTGAAAGGGTAACTGTTTAGCACTGTTGTGGCGGTCAGAGAAAGATTTAAGAATGAAATTGGACACCTAGTAGATAGGAAAACATATTTCTAGTAGCTGAATCCACTATTTTGACAGGTATGAGGCAAATTACTATCATATTCCATGTATTCGGGTTCACATTGATAGAAGATTAATTATGGAGTTTAACTAAGAATGCTAGTATATAAATTCAATTGTTGCTCAATGTCAAATTTTATTCGTCAATAGAGTTAAGATACTTACCAGTTTGAGTGATAAAATCTAGTTCAGGGGTTTGGTTTTCTCAACATATAATTGTCTGTTAAAATTGCCAAGATTTGAATAGAGTTAAATTTCTTTATTGAAGGAAGAAAATTTTAAGTTCAGTTATCTAAAATGAAGAGGAGTGGGAAAACAAAGAGAACTGAACCCTCAGATATGTCTTGGGTTCAATATTTCCCTAACTGTGCAAGATTATTTTTAGAAGCATGATGGTTAATATTTTTTGAGAAGATTGATGGATATCACACAGAGGTCTCATATAAGTTTGCTCAGGCATTGGATAAAGATATTGTTACTTTTGACACCTTGAAGATTGAATTGATCGGATAACTAATAGCAGAGGCTACAAGGATCCCAGATGAAGGAAAATATTGGTTCAAAAAAGTACCTTTTACCTTTGATGCACATAATTACTTTCTTCCAGATGTTGTTGCAGACTGGGGTAAAGGAGTACATATCCAGAAGTTCAAACCATAGTGGAGAGAACCAATAAAAAATCTGCAAAGTTATATAAATTGTGAAGGAAGATTTGCATTTGTATTTAAGTATCATTTAAGTTTTTTGTAGCATCTTAACCATGAAGCAAAGATGAACCTTCCTTTCTTTTTCCTAAAAGTCTGCAAAAGATGTCCAGTAGGGTAAAGGACCATCAAGACCATACTAAACAGTTTATATTTCATCATGGTCTAATAAAGCTAATCATAAGTACTGTCCTTCAAAAGAAGGAAAAAACAAGGGATTATTTTCTATTCTGGTCTGGCTTTCAATCAGAGAAAGAACACCAAGCTCAGAAAAGACAGTTGAATAAAGGACATAATTTGGTCAAGAAACTGAAGAAGAGAGTCATAGTCGAGAGAGAAGAGGATAATGTACTAGGAAAATCTATGACCCAAAGAGATGAAAATGTTGAAGATGAACAACAGACTAACATTGAGGAAAGTGAAATATCAAAGGCATAAATGAAGGATTTGGAGCATGTAGAAGTAAACCAGGAAGTAAATGAAAATTTGAAAGAACAGGAACAAGTTCCTATGGGAGTACAGTCAGAAGATAAGGAAAATTCATTGTTTGATGAAGCTAGGGTCGACACTGAACAGGATGTACAGAAACAGTCTGAAGAAGCGATAATGTCACAAGGGATAAAAAGAAAGGCAGTTCAGCTAGCTTCTATCAAACATCAAGGAAAAAATTTGAGCATGTTAGGGGAAATTGGTGCAGGTTGGAGGCCTAAGACCAGACCCAAGAATAAACTCAGATTGAATATGAAAAAATTGTTAAACCATAAACTAGCTCAGAAGAAAATTACAGTGATTGAAGACTCTTCATCTCAAGAAGAGTTAGAAGACAATGAAGATTTAAATGTAAAGGAGATGAAGGGTAAGAAACAAATTATTTTTGAAGCTAAGTTAGCTTTCACTGAAACCAAAATTTCAGATATATTTAAGGAAGTTCGGAAGTAGGTAATCTTAGACCATCATTAAGATGATTCAAAGAAGCAGCATTCAGTCATATCAAGTTTTTGTGCAGAGAAAGAAAAGGTTGCAGAGCCATCAACCCAATGCAGTGTTGAAGTCTATGAATCTTTAGGGGTTCCTGTGGCTATGAAAGAGTAGCTAGAGGAAGATGAAGAGATTTTTAAGAAATTGAAAATCCCTTGAATGCCAGAAGAAATGCATCCAGTTTCAGAAGGGAAGTTCATTGATTTAGAGAATGAGAATTTGCAGAGAAGTATTAAACAGTACAAATATCAGATAGAATACCTACATGAAACAAATGAGGTGTTAGTGACTACTAACAGAAGATTGAGAGAAGATTTAGAGGAGGTAAATAGCCACTATCAAGAATTAATTCTAGTTTCCAAGGAAGCTTTGAAAAGGAAAAGACAGACACAAACTATGTATGCAGAATTGAAGCAAACCATTCAAGACCTAACACAATAAAATCAGGAGCTTTCAAAAAGAGTTGAAGACTTGGAAGCTGATAATCAAAAAACAAGAAAGAAGACTCAAGCTTTAGAAGGGATAGCTCTTTTGGCAGAGGCTGCTAATGATTTGTAAAGTAATTTACAAATAGTGGTTATTAGTTAGTCTTTGAAAAAGTTAGTTTAATTTGTATCACTATATTTTTATTGATTAATTCGGTAGTATGAACTAAAAATTAGTTTTTTCAGTTATGTAACTATTTTTGGGAAACGAAGATAAAAGTAAGGCTAGAAAAAAACTGGGGGTTCAAATTTTTGTACAAGGGGAGGATATCAAGCTATTGTTTATGGAGCTAAGTGTCAAAAACTCTTATGTATTTTGAATGACTGATTATGGAATATATGCAAACTATAAGCCGATGTTTATCTTATCTGCTAGTTTCATTTTTTATTGGTTTAATCACTCAGTTGATATATTCATTTCTTGTTTGAGGTTATTATTCATGAAATGATTGTTAACTGTGGATGAAATTCAGTGTTGTGCTTATTGTTTCTGGTTTATGCTTTATATATTATGCATCTCATTCCTTCATTGTTGCATGATTTAGTGTTTTCCTTAGCTTTGTGAAGTTTTTACCCTCTTGTTTACAAACTACACATCCAAAACCCTAAAAAAACCTATTTTACCTAATTTTGTTTTATGAGATTATGTTGGCTTGTTCTTTTGTAGTCTGAGAACAATTTCTGGCACTAACACCTGGAACACAAAAAGAAAATGGTGTGTAAGAAAGGATGAACATAATGATCATGGAGCGTGCAAGGTGTATGTAATTTCATATAGGGTTCCCCTTACAGTTTTTGGATGATGCAATAGATACTATTCTTTATTTAATAAATAAAGGGCCTTCAAGCACTTTGGATGGTGTGCTTCGATATGAGGCATGGGAAGACAAAAAATTAAACTACTAATTTCTGAGAACTTTTGGTTGTGAAGCATTTGTCCACATTGATAAAGAATATAGAACAAATCTTGAGGATAAATCCAAAAATGACCTTTATTGGATACGGGGTTGATAATTTTTCTTGTCGCTTATGGGATTATGAAAATCACAAAATCATTAGGAGCAGAGATGTAGTATTCAATGAAAAGGTTATGCAAAAATATCAGTTGCAGGGAAAGAAAGAGGCAAAGGAAAACACAGAGTACACAGTGCTTGATGAAATCAAAGAAAATGAAGTTCCAAAGGCACCTGAAAATCAAGAGAAAAACAGGTACCTAAAACTCCTACAAATGTAAGAAGATCTACCAAGTTAAGTAACCCCCTAATTGATTCTCTCCTTCACTTTATTATTTATAGATGACCAATTCTAGTGAACCAAAATGTTATGAAGAGACAATGTAGGTAGAAACTAGAAGGAAGTAGGAGCAAGCCTATGGATGAGGAATGGACTCATTGGTAATAAACCAAAGTTTGGTATTTGGTTGAGTTTCTTATAGGAAAAAGAGCATTGTAGAATAAATGGGTTTATAGGTTGAAGGAAGAAGATGGATGCAAGAAGCGGTACAAGGCTATACTCATTGGAAGGGGGTTTGCACAAAATAAAGGTATAGAGTTTGATGAAATATTTTCTCTTGTTGTTAAAATGACTTCAATTAGGACTATTTTAAGTCTAGCGATGGTAGAATATTTGCATCTTGAACAGTTAGATGTAAAAACAACCTTTGTCCATGGGGATTTGGAGGAATATATTTATATGCAACAACCACATGGGTATGAGGTCAGAGGGAAGGAGAATTTGGCTTGCATGTTAAAAAATAGATTGTATGGTCTAAAGAAAGCTCCAAGGCAGTGGTATTTAAAATTTGATAAGTTTATGACAAAATAGGGTTATAGTAGATGCCATTTTGACCACTGTGTTAATTTCAATAGGCTAGATAATGGAAGACATATTATCTTGTTATTGTATGTGGATGACATTCTTGTTGCAGGGTCTAACATGTGGGATATAAATTTGCTCAAAAGGAAACTAGGTAAATTATTTGTGATGGAGGAGTTGGGTGCTGCAAAGCAAATCCTTGGTATGAGCATAACAAGAGACAAGAAAAATTGCAAATTGACATTGTTTCAAGGCGAGTACATAGAAAAGGTGTTGGAGAGGTTTAGAATGCAAAATAAAAAACCAGTTAGTACATCTTTGGCCAGTCATTGCAAACTAAGTAAGGAGATGTGTCCCAAGACATAGTAAGAGATAAAATACATGTCCACGATTCCCTATTCATCGACAGTTGACAACTTGATGTATGCCATGGTGTGCACAATACCAAATATTGCACATGCATTGGGAGTTGTAAGAATGTATATGAAAAATCTAGGTAAAGAGCGTTGGAAGGAAGTACAATGGATTCTGAGGTATTTGAGAGGTAGCACTTCTCATGCATTATTTTTTGGAGGTTCAAACATTGTTCTATAGGGATATGTTGATTCATATATGGTTGGTGATAAATACAATAGGAGGAGCACCACAGGGTATGTATTTATTGTAGGTGGAACAACAATAAGTTGGATTTTGAAACTGCAAAAGGTTGTTTCACTTTCAATAACAAAATCAGAGTATGTTGTTGCTGCAAAATCTAGTAAAGAGATGATTTGGTTGTAGTGGTTCATGGAGGAGTTGGGTAAGAAGCAGGAGAATAGAAGGTTGTATAGTGACAACCAGAGTGCCATTCATCTTGCAAATAACTCATCCTTTCATTTGAAGAATAAACATATAAAATTCAATTACCATTTCATAAGATCTATTCTAGAAGATAAACTGGTAAAGTTGGAAAAAATACATACTAGAAAGAATCCTGCAGACATGTTGACAAAAGTAGTAATTAGAGAGAAACCAATTTCTTGCTCGGGTTCAGTTGGACTTCAAGCATGAAGGTGAATGAGAGAAATTTGCAAAGTCCAAGGTCCATAGCATAGTCCAGCAAGTGCAACAATGATGGATTTGTTGTGATCAGTATCCAAGTGGGAGATTGTTGGTTGTGGGGCTTGATATTCCATATTTAGAGATTTTATTGTTCAAATGTGTTTGTACCACAGTTTTATTGTACACTCGTCCCATATGGGGTGTGTGGGGGCCATCGGTCCCCCAACGGGGGTTCGGGGGTGAGTCCCCTAAAAGAATCTTTTGGGATGTTTGTTGGCCAACAATTTGCAAACCCATGGTATTGGGTGACCCATAGTATTTTCCCATGGTAATTCCCCTATAAAAGGAAAGAATTGGAATACAACTGGGTAGTGTATTGTAGCATTGTAAAACAATCTATGTGATTGTGTGAGCGAGACTGTGAGAGAGTGAAGAGGAAGTGCAATGGGGTTGCTGCAGGTTATATCCATTCATTTTGCTGGATGGTATAATAATAAATGACTGGAAATTTCTGTGTGGACATATCCCATCTTAGGTGAACCATGTTATATATGTGTATCTCTTATGTTGTGTTTAATATTTACATCTTGTTTAATTAGTTAATTGTATAATTGTTATTGCTCTACGATCATGTTTTTCTAACATTCACTTGCAATACCATATTGACTTATATCATTTTGACATGCATCATTTTGATATGTATAATTTTGACATAATCATTTGGACATCTATCATTTTTACTTATATCATTTGGGCATGTTATTGATCTACTAACATATTTGACTTTCTTTGTTTTAGTTATATATGATGACAATCTTATTAGTATTAACTTGTCAATGTATATGTATTGGAAGTGGTTGATGCTTTTTGAAGGATATTTATTATGTAAGATGATTTTCCTAAGGATGGATGTTTTCAATTTCAATTAAATTTCTTCATAAATGGTATGGATTAAATTTGAAATGCAATATATGTTTTTTTACATTTCCTCAAATGTTATGATATAAATTTCAAATGTAATATACCTTTTTTATAGATATAAGTTATTTGACATGATATTTATCTAATATTGGTATATTTGACTTACTTATAGATGATGATGATGATGTTATAAGAATTATCTTGTTAATTGATATATATTGGATGTTCTAGATTTATTTTTGATGGAAATTTAATAAGTATAATGATTTTTCTAGTTTGTATGGATTTTTTTCCCTAAAAATTCCTTTACAATGTTATAATATAAAATATTTGAAATGCAATATGAGTTACTCTACAATCATATATGTTATTTAAGATCCATGATATATTTAACTAATTTAATTTAAAGTAATAATATTAAAATAATAAATGGAAGCTATAAAGGAAGCAACATGAGTTGCTAAAATGGAAGAAAAATTTTGTTCTAAAATGGAAGCAAAACTCGACATTAAAATGGAAGCTATACTTGGTGTTATTTTTGGCTTTAAATAGGAATATAAATTGGTTACTTAACAAGAATCAAACATGGATGCTAATTAAGATGCAAATCCAAACACTAAAAGGAAGTAAATGCTTCAAGCTAAAAAAGAAGCAAAACTAGGAACTAAAAAGGAAGAAAACCATAGAGCTAAGAAGGAATCGAGTATGGAAGAAAAATTCAGTGCCAATTAAGAAGAAAATCCTAGTGGCAATTAGGAAGAAAAAAATCATTTTTGGAAGCAAAAAAGGAAGCAACAATGGAAGCAAAACTAGAAGCAAAACATAAGCAATATTGGAATCAAACCCTGACATTACTTAGGAAGCAAAAAACAAATAAATTCTGGAAGCAAACGAAGAAGTAATAATGGAAGCAATACTAGAAGCAAAAAAAAATGATAATGGAAGTGAAAATAGAAGAAACAAATACACAATAATGGAGTCAAAACATGGCATAAATTACAAAGAAAAAAAAGAAAAATTATGGAAGTAAATTTGGAATCAAAATAGAAAGAAAAACAAGAAGCACAAAATGGAGCAATAATGGAAGAAAGAATCATCACTAAATCAGAAGCAATACTCAATGCTAAATAGGGAGTTAAAATTGAAGAAAAAGTGGAAGCCAAATATGAATAAATACTAGAAGGAAAAATGGAAGTTAAAACCAAAGTTAATATAGAGTTTGATTAGGGTACAATTTACATAATCAACATAATTCCAGTTCTATTATAGGCATGTTTCTAGGTGTTATTTCTGGTGCTAATAATGAAGAAAAAAGTAGCGCTATTTGTTGTGATAATTTTGGATCAAAAAAGGAAGCAAAGTGAACATGCAGCGTGGAAGCGGATTTAGCGCCTGCAATTGAGCCCAACTTGTGGAAATAGTTACTCTAAAACACAACTCTATTTTTGGCACGAATAACTTGTTTTGTTGTAGTGATTGGAGAAATTCAAAAGTAATTTTACCTCTTGAACTCTATCCATAATAGGAAAAATACAAAATTTTTCACTCCACACCGTTGATTAGCCTAGTCCATCAAGAATTTTGGGTCTCCAAAACCTAGAAATGCTTTAAACATCTTTCTTTCATTATGTTCATCCACAACCACGATGCAAAAAATTCATGTGAGCATTAGTCCCTTCCATAGTTACATATTTCAATATTAAGTAATGATTTGAAGTGAAATAAAGTACAACCCTCACTCCACAAAAATCTAGTTATTCCTTGGAATGATCCATCAAAGAATACCCATGGATTATTATGATATATACATATTATTAACAAAACTATGATATTATTCAATTTTGGTGGTCTCCAACTACCTTCCAAAAACAATCTTATCCTATGTTCCAATTGAGAAGGTGTGAAAACTATATTGGCATATCATTTGAATCCCAGTCAACTGAATTCAATATATTGCATAGTAGGGTAAATATTTTTAAGCACTTACAGATCGACCATTTACCAAATTCCACTAGAAAATCCACTAATGCCTTATTATCCCAATTGTTCTTACCAGATGTGACTTGTATAACTTATTTCCAAACATATCTTGTATATGGACAATGTATAAACATGTGAAACATAGATTCCTCATTATATTTGCATAAAATACATCTTCTTGTCCCTATACAACTTATCTTTTGACCATTATCCCAAGTGAGAATTTTGTTTTCCAATGCAAGCCATAGAAATGTTTTTTTTATTTAATGGGAATTCCAATTTCCAAATATTTTTCGACCACCAAATCCTCTAAACAACAAAATCCTATTCTATTTTAGTTGAATACCCCACTCTAATAATATATACCCTAGTTCTTGGATTCTTCGACCATTTAAGTTGGTATTTCTCATATGATGGTTTGAGTCACTATGTTGTACTATATTTACATATTGAATCCATTCCTCAACCAATTCATGATGGGGATTTAAGAATTCTTATATGACCCATCCATTTCACCAAACATTCCTCACATGCTATAAATCTAACTCATTTAAATTATAGATAACTCATTTATGTAATGCCTCCAGAAATTCTTGTGATAGTTTCAAATCACCCTTTCAACCAATTTAAGGGCCCTCCCTAATCTTTAATTTTCTTCCATCCCTTATTTTCCAAGAATCACACCTAACAACCAAATTAAATTCCTTAACTATTTCTTTCCAAACAATAGATTCTCCATGTTATCATTGTTATCATAAAAAAATCGCACACCTACGACAATTTCGTAATTCACACGGAAAAGTATCATCAACATACATCATGCACTCAACAAAAGTCATCTTCACAAGTTCCAAAGAGTAGATTCGTCGCAAAATGGCCCCAAAATAACTAGCATCAGCAACAATGTAGGTTTAAATATATCTACTTTTGCTACACCGTGTGACTCCAAGACAATATCTGTGCTGCGACGCAAAAAAACCCTCGAGATCCATTGTACTAAAAAAAATGACAGGATCTCACCCGCCAACTATGCATTGATGGATCATGAAGGATCCACTTGCGTCTTTGAATTCGAATTTGGCCGCTCACAAATTTGGTTACCCTAAATGAACTCTTGGTGTACTTGGTATCTCAAACCATGAATCAATGGGTTCACACTACGATCTTGTTATTTCTTGGCTACTTCTTGTCCTATTAAAGAAATCCATATGCATGTTATTTGTAATAATATTTAGAGGAAAGTTATGCTTCTATAATTGTGATTGATATTCCTCTTAGGTCACCTCTTCCCTCTTGTCAAGCATTCCAAATCTCCCTTGCTTCCTTCCCTCAAGGGGCAAGTGTTCTTCTCACCCACTAGTTCATTAGTTACACTCCAAGAATTTTGGTGGCCAAGATAGGCCTCCTTTAGGAAGAGTTTTTTCCTCCATTTGGATCTCACCTATCTAAGGTGTTGTATTAGCTTGACCATTGGGAAATATACGAGTTTGGATCACATTTATTGTTGGAGTTTGTATTCCCCCCCCCTTCTACTATTTAGTTTAAATTGTGTCATATTTTTATTTGTTTTTCTTTATTTCCTCTAACAATCTATTGTAGGATAACCTTGGGGTCATCCCAACCAAATAAAAAATGGGATCTCTACCAAGGCCTTACTGTAACCTACAAGGCCAAGCCACATCCCAAAGCAGGAAGCACTCTTATCAATATTTCCCACAACAATAATTTCGTGACTATTAGGATCCTACCCTACACCCTCTATGAGTTCATATCCTTTGAATAATGCCTATTAGATATTTAGTTAATAGTTACTCAATGTAAAATGGTCTCTTTAAAAATTAATACCTCCTAGGTGGTCGATGTTGGCAGGGGTTTTCAAGTAAGTGAGTTGTGCAGCACCACGGAGGCTACGCAAGCCCTCGTGACACTACGCAAGGCAAAGACAACACGATAGGTGGAAAAAAATCGTTTTTGAATATTTTATGCATCTTTTTGTATCGCTTGACCACATTTTGTGGATATAGGTCATTAGTAGTTAAATACGTTAGAAGTTAGTTAGAAGCGAACCTTAAATGTAAAGGCGCAAGCCTATATATAGAATTAGAATTTCATAAGTTGAGATACTGAAGTGAGAAGGATAGTAGAGAGTAATTGAGAGATTGAATATTTTGTTATCTATATGCGACCTTGTGGGTCAATCTTTCTCTCGTTGTGGAGAAAGATAGTTGCTGTTTTGGATATGTTGCATAGAAAGTAATACGATATGACGAATGTTGAACTGAACTATTGTTGTCTTTTATCTTTTCCTGTCTTTATGTATTGCGATGGAAATGTCTTATAATTGTGTTTTATGAATGGAGAATAAAATATTGTTGCAATGAATGAATGAATGATGCAAATGGTTAGATATATGGTTGTAATGGTAGATATGTAATGAATGCTACGATATCTCATAAATGGTTCTATTGGATCTAATAGTTATGTTGATAAATTGTTGATGCCTCGATCCTCCTCCTTACTATCAGAAAATTGGTTCCGACATCTCTCCCTCGAACATCTTGGGTGAGACTTCATCCTCTCTGCGGGTGTTGCTAGGCAGGGTAAAACCTGTCTAGGCTGGTGCTCAGGAAGATCGCGCTAGTTGGGTGTCGATAGAACGAGGACCCCTGTAGAGGAGGCTTTGTTGGTGGGTTCAGGACAACAAATGGTTCCATTTCCGAGGCCTGTTTGCGACTGAAGAGGAGGATATGTTCTGGCGTCCAACGAAACTAGAGATCCAATATTGGTTCAACCTAAGACTGCAAGAGTTCACTGAAGCCGAGAAATAGAACCCAAATTTGAGGGAAAATGTATGGTTGGAAAGGTACATTCACGACGGTCCTCATGAATGGTTTTTCTGTGAGTTTCCCATCATACTCTATGAGTCACTGGCATTATTTACCTACAAGAACCGCAACTGCTAGGGAGGAGAGCCGACATCCTGGACCACCGAGCCAATTCAAAAACTCCAAGAAATTGACAATAAGGCGTCGCGGGCTGTCGAAGTTTGGTTGAACAGTATTCAAGAAGGATACATCACTAAGCTCGCAGTTGATACCAACAAGTCCTACAGCAAATCAGAACGGGAATTCTTCAACCGACCACGTAGCAGGTTCTTACTATCTCTACAACTGTCAGTCAAGATGCTTATTTGTGAAAAGAGCATACTAAAGATGCACCTTGAGGAGAAACAATATGGTGTGTAGAGGCTATGAACACCATGATAGAGGGTGGCGATGAATGGAAAGATAAGGGGAAGATGGCAGTGAGTTTCGACGAGATTGTGAGGGAAGCCAACGAAGAGAGTGGTTGTACAAGGGGAGGAGCAAGGTTCTAAGTATAGAAGAGGTAGAGGACATGGGAAGGTCCTGTTGCGATCGGAACACAAGACTACGAAGGATAACCACATGAGACAAAGCGGCCCTGTAGCAACAAAGAGGATGAGAAGACACAAGCTATGCCCAGGGTAGACGCAAGGTCAAACCCCGATAGCAATGTGTCCACACCTTCGCGCACTAGTCCACCATCAGGAAAATATATGCATTCAATGTCGACATGTTCGACGTGCCAAGAAACGTCTAGTAGTAAAGAAACATCTACAGGAAGAAGGTCTAAGATGGCGGGAGATGATATGAAGCTACCTATGTTCCACAGAAATGACACTGATAACCTGGAACATTATTTGTTCTTATGTGAGGCAGTATGTACTATCAAACAGACTACCGATGAGGATGTAAAGAAAGGCCAATTAGCAACCACCCTTTGGGGTCATGCACTTGATTGGTAAATGAGATTCATGCAGGTCCCACAAGGGATCGTGACGAAGAAATTGGATGAGATTAGAAAGGGATTGCTCAAAGAATTCAAGAAAACAAAATCGGAAGCACAGTACATTACAGAGCTGAAGGAAATCAAACAATTCCCTAATGAGATGGTTTGGGACTTTGATCAGAGGTTTAAGACATTGATGGAATAGGTCGGCTTTGATATGCACGACATCCAAAACAAGGAATGGTGCATTGCAACAGTGGTCCCTCATATCCGACATCCGTTGATGCAGCAAAATATCATGACACAGAGTGAGGCTCTAGAAACTACAATAAAGCTAGAGGCTTCACGCGCCAGAGAAACTGTTGTCAGCATGAACCAAATCCAGGCATAGCTGGAGAACATGACACTACAATTGCAGGATATCAAGAAGGTGAAATATCAACATGATGACTTGTGGTGCACTCAGTTTCATGTAGATGGACACATGAAAGAAACATGTACGTCTTTCCGGAATTATCTACTCTCATGAGCGTTGAACCCGTTGAGTTGCGGTAGTGTGTCATGGTGTCACATATGCCAAGTATATGGGCATTGACATGAAGACTATACCTACATACAGAAAATGGTTACAAATCCAACAAGCTTATATTGCATCTTCTGTCGCTCAGTTGGCCACAAGGATAAGGACTGTCAAGCTTACGATAGGTTTCAAGAGCAGACATATGATTTGTATTTCGTGAAAGGTGAAGATCCTCGCATGGTGTCGCAGCTGTAGGTGACACATCCACCACCTCAAGTATAGTATATGCTGCCACCACTGATGGAATTTATTCCGTTGCAACCACAAACATAGGTTGCACCACAGCCGCAGTTTGCGCCACGACCGTAGTACACCCAGACCCCAATGGCTCCGCCACAGCCGCAGTATGTCCAAGTAGCACACTACGTTCAGTAGCAGCCGAATCCTCCATAGCAGTAGATGGCTCAATCCCAATATTAGCAATAAGTATTTCAACCACAATATCAGCAGCAACAAGGATTCCATGGAGGATTCAGGGGACAGGGAGGTTTCGGTCGTGGAGGAGGACGAGGTTGTGCATCAATTCAGTGTTACAACTGTGGGACATTTGGGAACTATCAAAGGGATTGTCCCCATTTACAATGTGTATACTACGTGGTGAATGATCATACTATTGAAAATTTCCCTTATTTAATTGCAAGATGGCAGGTCGGCAATGTTCCTTTATTACAGAACCAGAACCAGTTCCAGACCCATAATCAGATACAAAACCAGCAACAACTATAGAATCAAGGTTAGCCCCAAATTCTAGTCCAAAATCAAACTATAAATCAACCTATGAATCCACCTCTGAATCATCCTCCACCGCATATCCAGAATCAAGGGTCGACGGTTGCAACCATTTTAGCAGAACCATGAACAGAGGATGTTGATGTTGGGATCGTTACTCGAGGAGGCATGACGAATTGAGAAGATGGACCATGACCACAAGTGTGACTGGCTGTCAAGAAGAAAGCATAGTTTTATATCACAACTGAGAGAGATACCTTATTTGAAGCTTGCGAGGCACTTAGAATAAATCCTGGTAAGACACCTATTTTTTGCATGCCTTCTCCTTTTGATTCTTCATTAGAAGATGGACCATCACGGTAGTATGGGACCTTGAAATAGCTCTTTGAGAGTTTTTTATCCTTGGAAAGAGATCTTGATGCTCTGGTTGAGTTTTAGAATTGCACCGTCCAGATAGAGAGTTGCAGGACTCTGCGGTGAATTCTTTACAGAAGAAAAAGACAGGCAAGGAAATGTAGATGAACAACCAAACAGGGGACTATGAAGTTGATTCAGTTATTCTAGCTCTTGGATATGATGTAAATATCCTGATGAAGAAGACATCATAGAAGATGGGGCAGACAAAAATTGGTTGGTCCCCAGTACAGCTGATATTGGCTAATCAGGCCAAAGTTCAACCGATCGACCATGTGTCGAATCTGGTTGTAGATGTTGAAGTTATGAGGACTCGTGTTGATTTCGATGTAATCAAAGCCATTGATGGAGGGGGATCATATCGCATACTTATAGGAATTGGATGGGCCAATGAAAACATGGATCTAATAAACATTAAGAAGTGGTTGATTACATTTGAGAACTAGGATATCCGAGTCATTGCCCCGATGGATCCTAATGAAGGAAGGCGATATATTGAACCTATCAAAAATGAAGTTGTTAGAGGATGGGATCACATTTACAATATTTATGAAGACTATATCCACCCTACTGTCGATGGAGAACTAGGGTGGTGCAGTGCTAGCTCTGTGTCCTTTGATGCTTATGATGTGTTGGAAAATTGGAAACACTAGATGCATGAAGTCTTGCTCAAAAAATGTGGGTTGATTACGCAGCCGCTACGCCATGTTGCAACTAAGATCATTGAGTTTCCAATGTATGAAGGACTAATAGAACAATCTAGGTTCCTTGAGGAGTTTGAAGCAAAGGTCTCTGAGCCTCAATGCTTGGTGGCATTAGGGGAAGCATTGAAGGCCACTCTAGTACATTGGTGGGTAGTTCATAAGGAGACCATTCATGAATGGGCACAGTGTCGATCGTTGATGATAGTGTGCTTCAGAGATATGGAGGTATATCACACTGGGAGATATGATGGAAAGATTAACCCTTGTAGTAATATGAGGGAATGCTAGACAGTGTGGGAATCACGACACAAGGTTGAGTGGGTCCATGCTTTTATTCACGCATTGGATGAAATGCCAAGGTCTTCGTACATATCAGCAGAACTACGCAGAGAATTAACTACTTGGGAGGAGCTTACTTCTTGCTTTGTGCATACCTTTGGATTTGCAGATGCTAATACAAAGGTTAACAATGCACTACAGATAATTCAAGATGTAGTCTTGAAAGTTATCCCAGTCGCATATCCTATGGACCCACGTGCACATTACCACATACAATTGATGATGGAATGCTACAACCTATTTGGCGAGCTGGAGGTCGATGATGAGTTGCGCAACATTAATATTCTAGATACCGAAGGAAGTTAGGATATCATAGCACCAGATGTACCGAATGATCCCATGACTCAGGCAATAAAGATTAGGAAAGTTAACATTGGGACAGAAGAGAATACAAAATTTGCAAATATTGGGGACTACTGGGATGAGGAGACCATGGTGAAGATCATAGATCTCTTGCATGAGTTTGAAGATATGTTCCCGACAAAATTATCAGAAATGAAGGGGATATTGGGATACCTAGGGGAAATGAAAATATCATTAAAACTAGATGTAAAACCAGTACGACAGAGGCCATATTGCTTAAATATAGGATATAAAGAATGGGTCAAGGATGACCTTCATCGGATGCTAGATGTAGGGATTATTGAGCTTGTTGAAGAATCAGAATGGATAAGCCCAATGGTAGTCCAAGTAAAGAAAATTGATGAAATATGAATTTGTGTCAATCTAAGGAAGCTGAATGATCCTTACATGCATGATCCCTTTTCGACACCATTCACGGATGAGGTTCTTGAGGGATTAGGTGGTCATGAAATGTATTCTTTCATAGATGGATTTCTTGGGTATCACTAGATTAGAATTGCAAAGAAAGATCACCATAAAACCACATTTGTCACCGAATGGGGTTGCTTTTAATACACAGTAATTCCCTTTGGATTGAAGAATGCATCGTCGATATTCTCTTGGGTTGTTGTTGCTTCATTTAAATATTTTATTCAAAAATTTCTACAAGTATATATGGATGATTTGACTGTCTACAGGCTGATTAAGGATCACTTGGAAAATCTACGCTTGATGTTGGAAAGGTGTCGACAGCATCAGATTGCATTGAACTCGAAGAAGTCCATCTTCTGTGTAGCGTTTGGGATACTGTTGGGTCATATCGTTTGTAAGAAGGGGCTTTTGGTTGATCCAGTGAATATTGCACTCATTTTGAGCTTACCGCCACCTATAAAAATGAATATGCTTCACCCAACACTGGGACATACTAGGTACTTTCATAAGTTTAGCCACGGTTATGCTGTGATTATTGCCCCCATGGATAAAATGTTAAAGAAGGATTCAGCATTCGTATGGAATCAAGAGTGTCAAAGTAGCTTTGACACCTTGAAGGCCAAGATGGCTTAAACTCCCATACTTGTGTTCCTCGATTGGAACAAGGAGTTCCATGTCCATGTCGATGCCTCATCCATTGCGCTAGGAGTTGTACTCGCACAACCAAGAGAATGAGATATGGATCATCTAATTTCCTTTGTTGATAAGAATTATACGACCACAGAAAGAGAAGGGTTGGCAATGGTCTATGCACTGTAGAAGTTCAAGAACTATCTCTTGGGAGGTCACTTAAAAATGTTCATTGACCATTCGACTTTGAAATATCTAGTCAATAAGCCTGTGTTGGGGGGGAAGATATGTTGCTGGCTACTTCTCTTTCAGAAGTTTGATTTTGAAATTATCGTCAAGCCAAGATGCTTAAATGTTGGTCCTGATCATTTGTCCCACATTGAAACAGGAGAAGAACCCACTAATATTGATGATGTATTTCCAGATGCACAACTATTCCAAGTTGATATCGCAAATGACCACTATGCACTGATAATTCAGTTCTTGGCAACCAGACTTGCGCCGGAGGACATGATGACCAGTCAAAAAAAGTAGTTGGTAGTAAAGCCTTCAAATTTCCAGCTGATCGTGGGGCACTTATACAAATTTGTACCTGATGAGATCCTACGATGGTGTGTTCAACCTCATGAACAAGGGAAAATTTTGGCGAAAGCACATGCAAGTGTTGTGGGTGGACATTTGGAGGATGAAAGAATGTGTGAAAGATACTGCACGTTGAACTGTGGTGGCCTACTTTGCATAATGACGCTACATATTTTGCGCAAAACTATGACATATGTCAACGTGTTGGGAAGCCATTGAGATGGGACAAAATGCCGCTTGGAACGTAGGTAACTTTACAACCTTTTGATAAATGGGCTGTGGACTTTGTGGGAACCAATAGCATGTCGGGGAAGTGCATTGGTGCACGATACTGTTGATGTAATCGTAACTTCAGAATGTATTCACTTGTATTTCTTATGTAATGTACCTTGATGTTTATTCCAGGAAGTGTTTGTAATGTAATTGAGTCATGTCATACCCTGATGTTCCAATCGGGAGTTTCTATAATGTAAACAAGTCATGTCAAGTCATTGTGGGTAACCCTCCTATTGTTCAAGGGTTAAAGTCCCCACAATTGTGGGGCCCTAGGGTTATTAGACTATCCTAAAGAATTCTACCCTAGGTGAGTTATTGTAAGTCAGGGAAATAGTCCCCACCATTGTGTTAAGGATAAACCTCCTTGTTGGTCAGAGGGGCAAAGTCCCCAAAGGTTGTGGGGCACTAGGGTTATTAGACTCTCCTAGAGATTTCGGCTCTAGTAAGTAATTTTAAAGTGAGCCTGACATGTTAGAGAGGACATTTAAGTGAATGAAAGAATATAAATAGAGAGTGAGCCTCTCTATTTTATCACACACACACTCACTCATTGGGGCGCATGAGTGAGAGGAGAAGTTGTTGGGACAAGAGAGAGACTACTACTGTCGGGAGATCATATTTATGTTTTTCAGGTTTTACTTTTGGTGTTGATTCTATCTCTGAGGAATTTGTGGGGTTTTCTCCCTTTATTATTTCCCCGAGGAAAAACATTGTGTTCATTGTCTCTTGTCTTTGATTGGTATGCTTGTTATTCTCTCAATTAAAGATCCTAATATAATGCTAGTTTGAATGATAAAAATCTAACATGGTATCAGAGCTAACCTGAGAAGAAGACATTGTGCAGCTACAAAATCTAGGGATTCTTATTTTTTGGGTATCTATCCACAATCCATCAGCAAAATTATGCTAGGATGACTCTCTGTTGAAGGGCACATCGTTCTGTCGAAGCAGAATTCGATTCCGAGCATTTTCAATTTTTGGTGCGGGAAATTAGGGCTTCTTACAGAAGATCAATTTTTGAGTGAGCCCGACATAGGATTTCTCTCCTCATTAAAATCAAATTTTAGAGACCTGGGTCAATATTTTTGGTTGGGTGTAACTCCGGGAAAGTCAAACCCTAGTTTGACCCCGAGCTGGAAAAACCCTAAATACTAAAAATTATAAGTTTTGGTACATTCTCTATATCTCTGGATTGGAGAAGGCTCGGGAGAGGAAACATTCACAGGAAAAATATAAAATCCTGATTTACACTATCTCCAAAATTCATCCTCATATTTTGCTATATTCTGGGAGATATGATCCCTCCAAGTTAGGGTTCCAGCCTCTTCCAGGATTCATCCTTAAGCAGGACACCTGGGGAGAATTGCCATATACCTGGATACAAAGGTCCAAATGAAATTTATGAAGATCTTCCAGAAAGGAAATGGACTTTAATTTCTGTGGTCCAAATATTAGACCTAGAAGATGAAACAATGACACATGGAAGTCCATACAACTTCGTTGTTCGAAACAGTTCTGTAACAGGTCACCTTGGGAAACGGATCATAAGTCCCAATTGGTGAAACCAATTCTAAAGAAACATATGGTGTTGAAACAGGGACATGTGAGGCTACCTTAATGTATAGTTTCATACACATAGGATTATTAATTTTGGAGATACCATAGAAACAGTATCAGGCATTTATGCAGAAGAAATTAGTAAACTAGGGTTTCCTGTTCCGATAGCTTCCCTCCATTATTTTCAGAAAATGAGTACATTGGATAGCTCAAATTGAAGAGATCTATCTTTCTATCCAATAAGATTTGAAAGATTCCAAGTTTTGAAAATTAGGGTTTCTCTGACAAACCCTAGATCAGCCAGCTCCGTAACCAAGAGGAACACCTGAAATCGGTAAGATCTAATATTTTTATATTTTCATTCGAGGTTCTCATTTCAAAGTGATCTATGACATCAGCTTGATGATAATCTTGGTGAAGTTGACAACTTCCAAGCATGGAAGTATATGATATCTCTGAAGAAAATGAATTGGACACCTACATAAGTAGAGAGGTTCCTGTTCCAGAGGGAGATTAGGCTAAAAGCCTTACATAAGAAGAACTCGGTCATGGCCAAGAAGATCATTGATGATTCAATCATGGATCAACTTGTACCACAAGTGTCTCCCCTAAAGACACCGAAAGAGATGTTTGATTCCTTGACCAAGCTATTTGAAGGGAAGAACATAAATCGGAATATGAATTTGAGAAAACAGTTGAAGAATGTGAAGATCCAGAATGCAGAGACCATACAGTCATACTTTACAAGGGTCTCTCAATTCAAAGAACAACTTGTAGCAGTAAAAGAAAAAATGGAAAATGTAGAAGTGGTGAGAGCCACCTTGAATGGCCTCTCAGGATCATGGGATTCATTCATGCGAGGAATGTGTGCCAGAAGGAAGTGATTACTTTCAGCAGACTTTGGGAAGAACAAGAAGATCGACTCATAATAAGAGAAGAGAAGATGGGAGCAACTGAAGATCAAGCTCTCACCATGCAAAGAAGATACCTCAAGCGATGAGGAATATGAAGAAATCAACTCTTGAAGAACCTCTTATCCATCTTAGCATTTGGATAAGAAATGATGCTATTATGAATGAAGAAGATGATAACGTTGAAGGCTCAAGAAGGAGCCTACCCATGAAACAAATAAAGATAATTATTCAATTGTCATTTGATGATATTGTTTTGTTATGCATTTGTTTATATTCAGTTAATGTATTATGCATGATAGAATGTTTGCATACTACTAATATGCATGTCATGGGTAAATAGTTCATGGTGCTATACAACTCTCCATTGCTGCTTATCTAGAATGAAACCTCTTTGCTGACATATTGGATTAGTGCACAATCTCAATGTTGTCCTGGTAGAGATGGAAGGAATATAGAAAGTTTCCGTGAGATATGGATGAACGGTTGTATTGGCTAAAATAGTTGCATGATCATATATTTATGCATAAGAATTTGCTGTTATGAATATGTCTTATGAAATGTTTCTAACCATACAACTAATGCATTTGACTTGTAGGAAACATCGTGTAAAATCACCTACTAGTAAAGAAGGATGAGACTTGTTCCGAAGAACAAGTGACGATAGTTCAAGATGAAGAATAATATGACGAGCGTAGCAACATCATTGATGCAGAACCTTCCAGCTATGAAGAAGTAAACAAGAAGAAAGGGAAGACCAGTTCAAGAAGAATGATGTCTAGGATCCAGTATTGATACATGAACAGAAGTTCGTAGTTCCATCATGTAGTAGATGGAAATATCCTCGGATACAAGGCAAGATTCGTAGCACGAGGTTTCTCACGAAAAGAAGGCATAGACTACAAAGAGACATTTGCAGCCAGTGGGAGTTGAGACACATGACAAGCAGAATCATGTGTGAAAATGAAAGAAGGCCTTGTATGAGTTCAAAAGACACCCATGGGATAACACATACATGATGAGCTTGATGAAGATCTTAACCTTTGCTACAAGGTTGAATATGAAAGCCTATAGAGGATGACAAGCTCACAGATGGGTGCAAGAAGAAATTTTGAAAAATTTCAAGATAGAGGATCTTGGTATCCGGTGATCCTAGATGGATACATAGAATATTAGTAGAATATGATGCTACTTGTCACTCTGGTACATAATGTTTTATTGCATAGAGTACGTAAGACAGAGAGAGTATGATGCTCCGCTTCAGAGGGAGTGATTTCAGAATATCCCAAGGTTCGACATGGTACGACAGGATGGATAGATTACTGATGACTCTAGGCTTTACTGAGAGTAAAGTGGATTCCAACCTTTGCTTCAAGGTTGAAGGTGGAAGACCAGTGATGCTCCTGTTATGTGTCGATGTAGTATTTTCTAGGCATGGAGGTGTGTTAGAATGCAGATGGAATTTCCCTGGTACAAGGGAAGTATACAGTAGAGATCCTGAAGAGGTTTGGGATGATGGATTACAAGACCATAACCACACCTATGGCATTGAACATGAAGCTATTGAGTGATGCTCCATTAGATACGGTTGATTCCATGATGTATCGTGAGATGATTGGGTCCTTGATGTAGTTGATGAACATGAGACCAAATATCTTCTTTACTGTGAACACCTTAAGCCAATTCCTAACATATTCGAGACATGTTCACTTGATTACTACAAAGCATATTCTAAGGTACCTAAGGGGTACAGCTGATTATGGGCTCAAGTATGAGGCGAATCAAAAGATTAACCTTGAAGGTTATGTTGATCCAGATTGGGCAGGTAGTGCCATCGATAGGAAGAGCACTTCAGGGTGTTGCTTCAGTATGTGATCAAGTGTGATCTCTTGGTTTAGCAAGAAGCAATCCTATGTGGCATTGAGTATAGCTGAAGCAGAGTATGTTGCAGCTTGTTCAACTAGTTGTGAGGTAGTATGGGTAAGGAAGCTGTTGTATGATTTATTTGATCTCTAGTTGGATGCTACTTGTATATATTGTGACAACCAAAGCTGTGCAAAGTTGTCAGAGAACTCGGCATTCCATGACAAGTCGAAACATATCGAGATCAAATATCACTATATCAGGGATATGGTGCAGAGAGGAGCAGTGAAGCTCTAGTATGTTGTGATGGATGAACAAATAGCTGATGTGTTGACAAAGCCATTGTCCAAAGTGAAGTTTGAATAATTCATGGGGAAGCTTGGTGTTCTCTAGATCGAGGTTCCCTCCAAAGGGAAGTGATGAGTCCATGATCCATTTTGACATGGTGAGAGGATTGGTTCCTTCCATGGTCAAATGTAAGGGCTGATCCATTATTTCATGGTGAGGGGATTGGTTCCTTCCATGTCAGATATGAGTGCTGAGCCATTATAATGTGACTATAGGATTGGTTCCTACATGATCAGATATAAGTGCTAAATGCCATTCTTGGAATGGAGGCACCTGGTCAGTTACCAGGAAATCTCAGTTTGGGACTGAGGGCCATTCTGATATGACTGTTGGATGTGTTCTCACATGATCAGATATGAGTGCATGGCCATTCTAATGTGATTGAGGGATGTGTTCCCACTTGATTTGATATAAGGGATGATGCCATTCTATGGGAGAATGGAGGCACCTAGTCAGTTACCAGGAATTCTCAGCCTAAGGCTGGGAGCCATTTTGATGTGACTGTGGGATTGGTTCCCACATGATCATATGTAAGTGCAAAGCCTTTCCACAGATGATAGTAGGTGTGTCCTATCATACTGGTGGATGTGAGTGTTGGCCTTTCCATAGAGATAGTAGGTGTGTCCTATCATGCTGGTGGATGTGAGTGCTGTGCCTTTTCACAGATGGTAGTAGGTGTGTCCTACCATGCTGGTGATTGTAAGTGCTATGCCTTTCCACGGATGGTAGTAGGTGTGTCCTACCATGCTAGTGGATGTGAGTGTTGTGCCTTTCCACAGATGGTAGTAGGTGTGTCCTACCATGCTAGTGGATGTAATTGCTGAGCCTTTCCACAGATGATAGTAGGTGTGTCTTATCATGCTAGTGGATGTGAGTGTTGTGCCTTTTCAGACATGATAGTAGGTGTATTCTATCATGCTAGTGAATGTAAGTGCTAGGCCTTTCTGACAGGGTTGTGGGATGTGTTCCCACATGGTCAAGTGTGAGTGCTGGGAATTCCTTTCTGATGTCATTATAGGATTGGTTCCTACATGATCAGATGTAAGTGCTAGGTAGGCCATTCTGACTTAGAGTCACATATAAGTGCTGAAGAAGAACTACATGGAGGCTAGGCCTACAACCAGCATGAAAAAGGGCTGGCTCAGTAGAACTTCCTGTGACGAGAAGAATCATGAGATAGCACTCGTGATGATGATCCAGTAGTGATGATCCATATCAAGTGATGATCTAGATCCAGTGATGATGTTCCAGTGATGATCTAGATCCAGTGATGATCCAGATCTAGTGCTGATGTTCCAGTGATGATCCAGATCCAGTGATGATCCAGATATGATGATGAAGATGACTTGAAGATGACGAGGATTCGATGATGATCTAAATGATACAAAGAAGAAGACTTGTACTGATAAATTGTGTCGAGAGAATACCTTCCTAGTTAAGAGGGAATGCTGATGTAATTGTAACTTTGGAATGTATTCACTTCTATTTCTTATGTATTGTACCCCGATGTTTATTCTCAGAAGTGTTTGTAATGTAATTGAGTCATGTCATGCCCCAATGTTCTAATCAGGAGTTTCTATAATGTAAACAAGTCATGTCAAGTCATTGTGGGTAACCCTCCTATTGTTCAAGGGTTAAAGTCCCCACAGTTGTGGGGCCCTATGGTTATTAGACTATCCTAGAGAAGTCGACCCTAGTTCAGTTATTGTAAGTCGGGGCAATAGTCCCCACCATTGTGTTAAGGATAACCCTCCTTGTTGGTCAGAGGGGCAAAGTCCCCACAAGCTATGGGCCACTAGGGTTATTAGACTCTCCTAGAGACGTTGGCTCTAGTAAGTAATTGTTAAGTGAGGCCGATATGTTGGAGAGGACATTAAGTGAATGAAACAATATAAATATAGAGTGAGCCTCTCTATTTTATCACACACACACTCACTCATTGGGGCGCATGAGTGAGAGGAGAAGTTGCTGGTACAAGAGAGATACTATTGTTGTTGAGAGATCATCTTTATGTTTTTTGGGTTTTACTTTTGATGCTGATTCTATTTCTGAGGAAGTTGCGGGGTTTTCTCCATTTACAGTTTCCCTAAGGAAAAAAATCATGTTCATTGTCTCTTATGTTTGATTGTTGTGCTTGTTATTCTCTCAGTTAAAGATCCTAATATAATGCTAGCTTGAATGATAAAAATATAACAGATACATCATTACAGCAACTGATTATCTGACAAGGTGGGCGGAGGCCACACTAGTTGTGGATTGCACCGCTGCAACAGCAACAAAGTTCATATTTGAAAACATTGTGACACATTTTAGATGCCCTAGGATATTGATGAGCAACCAGGGCAGTCACTTTATCAGCCCCACAGTAAAAGAATTGACAGAGGAGTTGCGGGTGTTGCATAAGAAAAGTACCCCATATCATCCATAGGAAAATGGAACTCTAGAAGCCTTCAACAAAATCCTAGAAATCATGCTGGAAAAATTATGTAACACTAACCGGGATGGCTAGGATTTAAAGATCCCTACGGTGCTGTGGGAATATCACCCCACTTGCAGAATTCTAACAGGGAAGACCTCGTTCAAATTGGTATTTGGGAAAGAGGGAGTCATGCTTATGGAGTACATTGTTCCTAGTCTGTGCATCGTCGCAGCAACTAGAATGGGCGATGAAGAAGAACTTGAGGAGCGAGCAACAAAGCTAGTCCAACTGGAAGAGGACTGCTTCATCGCAGGCTTCCATTGGCACGTCGAGAAGGATTGACAGAAGGTGTGGCATTATCGCCACATTAAAAACAAACAATTTGTAATGTCTCCGACCCTCCGACCGGCGAAGAGGATGCTACCATATATTAACCATCCTGGAAACTAGCCCCATGAACATATACATACATATGACTGAAAAAAAATGCATGGAAGTAAAAAGATGCAGAGATCCATAATTGTTTAACATACAGTGGAAGCAAAACATACATTCAGGAATTCAACATGTTCATCATAATTCATTAGACATCAAATATAATTGCAGAGATGAAATATACAAGAAGGCTTATATTTGAATAAAGAACTCGTCTCGCAACTAGCTATGTCGCTGCAACGTTCCACCCAACCATAGGCTAGCGTGCTCCTTAATCTCTCAGCAACACTACCACCCCCGAGTTGGGCATGATTCCACAAGGAATAAGGAACAAGCAGGCTTACACATAGCCAAGGATACACAAATCATCCAAGTCAATGTAGTTGGGTTTATCAGGCCATCAAGGAGCTGGGAAAAGATGAATGCTAAACTAGTGAGCTCATTGAAGAGCTAAGGACACCTACACTAGAACTATCCTAACTTATAGGACACCTACACTAGAACTAGCATGACTTCTAGGACACCCACACACACTCAACACAAGGAAATCAGTCCCTTCTCTGCTACACAGTCCCTCAGGCCGTCACCTCCCTTCTAGTGTTTTTCAGGGGTTGTGGAGAAGAAAGCCAGCCCTCTAGCTCTGTCTGTGTGGCTCCCAAACACCCCATTTTTATCAAGAAAACCAAGCCTTCATCCCACTCCAACACAGTCTGGAGACCGACCACTGCATACACGTAGCAAAATAAGGTATTCACAGCTTGATAGGGAAATCAATTCCTGAGTCATTCTTGGCCCTATCGTGGCCAAAATGACTCAATAAGAATCTACAGCAGTCCAAAATGTAGCTGAACCACAGAAAACCAAATCATGGGTGAAACCAACAGCAAACCAATAATCATGGGAAGAACAACAGCCCCAGTCTCACCACTGAAACAACAGGAAATGCACAGCCCAAAAATGGAAGAGAAGATCTGACTCTCAGTTTGGATAGGTGGAAAACAGAATACACCGAAGCTCAAAATTGGTATGGAAACACACATATACATATCCTAGAACATGAATGGCTCATTCATAGGAATCATGGATGACAGAAAATGGTTCCCCAACCTGCTGCATGAGGAAGCAATCCCATCCTGTGCATGAGGAAAGATAGAACCACTCCCACGTGAGGATGGAATTCCCTAGACCACAATCGTCAAGGTGTAGACCAGGATGACTACCTTCTTGATGGAAACGATGGCTCTGCTCCTGGGTATGCGTACCGTCATAGTTGACAGTAGCCTGCCATACTGACGCCCCCCATGCCCACGTTTCCTCAAGCAATAACTGCACTCAACTAACACCTACCTAAAGGACTTGGTGGCTGAAAGAGACAAGAAGGTGGTTGACACATGGAACTTTCCCAATGGCTTCCACGGTTAGAAAATTCCCCCCCCTTAACCTTAGCAAATCATGCCCTTTTCATTATCATTGCACCGCCATAGCTGGTTGTAGGTTTTTTATTAATTTTGCATATTTACATGATGCCAAAACTATAATGTGATGGATAGCATGATATACCATCGGCAACGATTCCAATCGCCGAAACATAACACAATCCCCGATGGTGGGGCTTTTTCCTTTAGCTCCACACCACAATTAATTACAATATATACATCATGTACCTTTTAATGCAACGGGGTCAAAACTGGGGTATTACAATCCCCTCCCCCTTGTAATAACACTGTCCTTGGTGTTCCAATACTTAGGAATACATATACAATTTATACATCCAAAATTTCAAAATTTTGCAGATCTGTCCTACGTTCAATTATTTACTCTGAACTTTCAGGACCAAGTCCCTTGGCTTCCACGAGATTCTCTTGCTAGTTCTCAGCTTTCGGCTCATCCCTAAGTCTAGGAACTTTGTCGCTGCTACCCTCTTGATTTTTCCTTGTTGGGTAGTCCCGACGGTAATGATGTCCTCCGCATTTCCAACATTTCGCTAGCTGCTTCATTTTTACCTACTCAATTTCCTTTGAGTCTTCATGCCTGGAACGCTTCTTAATGGACCGATTGGATGAATGCCCCATCATTGATCCACTTTCCATTCCCTTACAGATTGCTCCCATAAGGATTTTTACTTCCTTTTGCAAACAAATAGAATCCTGCAAAATATGGTGGTTCATGTCATTTTTCCTTTTCTGTATCTTGAGCATCTCTACAAGATTTTCTTGGGTCTTGGAAATTGTTTGAAGGAGACTTCTAGACAAGTCCAATAGCTTCTAGTCTGCTGCCATGATCAATGTGCATGACTGGATTTTACTTTTCTCACTTGTGAAATGCATCATTGTAATTCCGTTAGACCAAGCATAGTATAGGCATTAAAATCAATCAATTAATTGCACAATGGGCATGGCAGTCCAAGTCTTATCAAGGAGACTTTCATACTTTTCATGCCTTCCCAACATGCACATGAGCTCATTCATGTCCATTCTTGGGCAGGGAATTAACTATTCCATCATTCATAATTTATTTTAATCAATTAAACACATTCTATTTTCAGCCATACATGCATTCAACAATCTTCTGTTTTCATAAATGCATANCCTCACAGTCCCACTAACACCTTCTTCATTATTGCTCATTTTGATCTCTTTAGGACAGTCACATGTCCACATGCACCCCTAGGATTCCCTCATAGTCCTCGCTCCCAGTGATACCTATATTCAAACATTGAATAGATTCACATGTTTATTTTATTCTCATCGTTTTTTTTAATCTCTAAACACAAGCTTAGAATATCATAACCAAACCATATACACATGTATATTCATAAGCAAGAAGATGGAAGATAATCCAATACTTATCTGTATTGTGTGTTTCCTCTTTGGTCCACAGGGTCTTTCTTTTCTCTCCAAGCCTTGGGATTGCCTATGGACTTGGATGTTAGGTCAGCACGCAGGCTACTCCACAACATCAAATAATTAATGTCCATCTAGTACACCTTCACGCCGACTGGGGAGGAAACTTTACCAAGACCATTTCTAGGTCAAGGATCTACTATGGATCCCTAGGCATATAACAGCCCTATTTTAGCAATGCATCCTCTCCTTCCAGTAAACCTTCACTCTGAATGGGAAGGAAACTTTACCATGACCATTTCTAGGTCAAGGATCTACTATGGATCCTTAGGAATATAACAACCCTATTTCAATAACACCTTCACAACATCTCATCAAATCCCCTTTCACCACAACCCCTCACAACAACTGTTTACCCTTTTCTCTTTAGTGTGCAACACCAAAATGCATCTGTTTAGCCTGAAAACACAAGCAATATAACCAAACTCATCAGCATTATTTCTCTAAAATTGTAATCATATTTCATGTCATTCACTATCAAGTATTGAAACACCAGTAGTGCATCCACTCCCTAGGGTGTATTCAATATTGAAAACCCTTTCATGACCCAACATCGGGAAAGTGTGCACCCCTTTCCGATGTGAGACATGTAGGCCCTATTCATACTCAAGCAATCTATCATAATGGAAATAAAATAAAAACATACTCTGCATATTGAATTTAACAATTTGACATGCATATTCTTAGCTAGGGTCACAGAACACTTAGCCATTTGTCGATGCACACTTTCCCGATGTGAGGCATGTAGGCCCTATTCATACTCAAGCAATCTATCATAATGGAAATAAAATCAAAACATACTCTGCATATTGAATTTAACAATTTGACATGCATATTCTTAGCTAGGGTCACAGAACACTTAGCCATTTGCTGATGCAATATTCCTTCGTTAAGGAGGAATGGGGGCTCCCTTCTTCGAGTTAACAGTCACTCGGTTTTTCATCCCAAATCCTTTTTACATTCCATATCCCACACATGTCTTACCGACATAATCTATACCATATCACTCATGTTGCTTACCAAACATGTAGTGCAGATGGGACATTTCCAAAATGTCCAATGGAGTTCCACCTGAAACCCATTTCCAAGATAGGGGAAACCTTCCCATGAAGTTTGGCTCCTGCAGGCCATCACACATGGTCTTCCTGCAATGTGTACCCCTGGCACATTCATCAAGTATCCAAAAAATCAATCATTATCTACTAATACAATCCAAATTTGATTGTTCCATAACCAAGCAATGGCATTAGTAATTAAATTCAATACGAATTTCCAACTCTGTCTACTATAGAAATTGATTTGCTTAGCTAGAGGTGATCCTCATTAGTTGGTCTCTTGTAAGCGGCACCACTATGCCCATTATAATTTTATGCTTACTAGCATAACATAAACATTCACTTACAACACGTCCTCTTGACACAATTCTATGCAAGCCAATAGTGATTAGTAGTTGTCAGCAATTTCTCAAATCTGAAATTTACAAGTTCAAATTGACAATGCATTCTGCATACAAACTAATTTCACAGCCATGAGACTCTTCTCATGAGGTTTGGATCTTTCACATGGTAGATTTCGGCCTTTGTCATGGTCTTACCCACATTGCCATGCCCCAAACAAACTACCTAAAATCTGAACTTCAGTCAACCAAACACTTGGTGAGTCTCCATGGATATAACATTTCATTGCTGCAACAATAACTGAAGCATTTTCAGAATTATAGAATTCAAACACTTCCATCTGTTAATCACATCAATATTACCAAAACTCATTTACTTCACGTGAATCATTACCATACTAAAATTGCAAGGTATAGTCACATCAAATGAAATGTTTAGATACTCCTTACTTCACAAGCGTATCATTTGTACCATCTTTCCCTTCCATAGAGCATTCCGGCAACCAATTCGATCATGACTACTCTCTTCATGCACTTACTATTCTGCATTCATAACAGCTCTTGAAAGGATTCTAGAATTATCATCAATTCATCATTCCAGCCATTGGTTAGTCATAATAACACATGCACTATCTTGATGCATTCATGCAATGCATCACAACTTTTGCACCCACACTTATGTGTGCATATTTACAACATTTACTCAAACTTTTCATATGCATCCATTCAATGCATAACTACAAGATTTATAAAATCTCTTAATGCATATCCACTCAATGCTACCTTATATTGATTCAGGGATACTATGCATTCAAACATACTATGGCCTAACCGTGACTACCTCATATAGGATTCCCTACCATAATCAAGACCACCAGTAGTCACTTCTTCTAGTTATTAAGTTCATATCAACATTTGCAAGGCAGGATATATTTCTATATGAATGTAGTATAAATTTTAAATAACCACATGGTATGAGATCTATCGGCTTTACCACTCCACGCAATTGTCATAATTAAACCATTACCTGCATGGATCCTATTTACACCCTTGACATTACCAGTTTAGTCAGTCTCTTACAGAGGAGTGTAGAATTCACTCGCCATCTTCTTGATCATGGATTTGTTGCCTTATCCTTTTCTCCATAGGTTGCTGGTCACTGCATCAACATCATCAATATATTCATCCATGCTCATGTTGTCATTGGTTTTTCCACCAATACCAACACCAATACAATATTTACCATTAGTGGTTCATTGTAAATGTATAATTCCCACTACTTTTACCAATGTGTAATATCCTATGCATGCAAAACATATCCCCATGCATTTTCAGCATCCCCATGCCATAATTTTTATGTACACAAAACTTATAAAATATAAATATAGTTAGCAAGACAAGGGTTAAGGAATTTTCCCTTTTCAAGTCCCTCATCTTTGCATGGAATTCCTCTTCCACATAACAGTTGGTTCGATTTCATGGTCTTTGCTACTCTAGGCATGCAATTTTTGGATCTGTCCATATTGACAGCAACACATTTTTTTTTAAACAACCACTAGTACTTTTCTTCTCCTCATTCGAATTCTGGTGATTCTCCCTTATTCCCTACTGGATAAGCTTTCCAACGCCTAACCATATGCTCCATTCTGACCTCGGGTGTGAAAATCACACCACTTCTAAAATGATAATTTTCACCAAATTTATGCACTTTTACACACAACTGTATTCTGGTTTGTAATGCCAACTTCAGCCACCTAGAATTTCTCACTTTTCAACCCTTAAAATCCCACTGAAAACTACTAAAATTTGCTGAGAGATCCCGCTTGAAAACTCAAAATTTTCCTTTGTTAAATCGGGTGTCTTCCCAACTAATCTTCCGATGTATCGGGTCACTAGTTATCTAAGCTCTCGATGCTTCGGTGGTCCAGTCAACTAAATCTCTACAATGTGTTGACGGACCAAACAACTAAACTTTTTCGACGCATCGGTGGTCCAAACCACTATTATTCTCCAATGTGTCCGCGATCCAATCAACTAATCTTATCTAATGTGTCGGTGGTCCAATCAACTAAAATTTTTCGATGTGTCAGCGGATCGATCATCCAAATTTCTCCGATGCTTCCAGCTCTTTGGAAAAATTTCTCCCTTAATTTGTCGCTGCATCGGCTGCTCGATCAACTAATCTCCTCCACCGTTTCGGCTTCCTTCGGGTGATCTCCACCAACACCGCGGCTCTGCATCAGGGATCAGCTTCCGATGATTTCCATACTTAGGAAAATTTTCAACGAAACTTCCTTTTATCTTTCATCTCCGCATCGGCTCCATCACCCTTTTCCCGTCGATGTATCGGTAATTTCATCACCTTTCTTCCATCGACGTATTGACACCTTCATCATCTATTTTTCGTCGACGTTGCGGCGCCTTCATTCCTTTCCAGCCGAAAGTCTCAGCGTTCTTATCCTATAACTTTCTCCGACGTTTTCGGTACTTAGGAAAATTTTTGGAAAAATTTTCTTTCCCTGTCCGTCGCCGCATCAGCCTCTCCATCGGCTAAAATTTTCCGACGCTTTAGCATCCTTCAAGAGATCTCCCCCGACACTACGACTCCGTCTTCACCTATTTTCTGCTGATGTATCAGAAGTCCATCCGTCTAAATGAGTCGATGTTTCGGCGGTCTTCATCTGAAGGCTTCCGAAACATCCCAACACTTCAAAAAAAATTCAAGAATTTTCCTCCAGGGTTCCGCGTCAGCTCAATCATCTACTGTCTACCGCCGCCATTGCGGCTCAAACCTTCTGACCTAGCCAACATATCGGCTCATACTTCCTCTATTTTTCACCGATGTCGGGTCTGTATCAGAGGTCTTCCGACCACGGGGTCTTCACTTGTTGACCAATATCCTATCACGTTAGTTCATATTGTGGGTTTTAAAATTATCAAAAATTGAACCAATATATTGCAGGTATTGGAGGGATGAGGGGTTTGAGGGGGGGGTGGGTAGGGTGGTTTATAAGGATTGAGGTATAAAAAGGGGTGGGGAGGAGGTTTTAAGTATTGGGAGGGGGTTTCAACAAAAATATTTTGGGTCAATATCTCTAGAAATTAAGGGTATGCTTTAATATCCCACGATCGTATGTGCTATGTGAGAGGTTCACTAAGTGAAGTCCCCATGCTTCCAACTAAGCTATCTGCTGCCTCGGAGGGGCTTTAGAATAAGTCCTTCGACGATTCGACGATCTAACACTTACAAAAATTTCTTCTTGTCAGCTTATTTCTCCCAACATATCGGCTCTCAACACCTCTTCATTTCCGCCATTGCGGCTCCCTTTTGGCGAGCCTTCCCTTTCTTCTACAGCTGCCGCTGCATCGGAAAACTTCTCGTGAAGCTTCCCGCCATTGACGCTCCGTCTCTAAGTCCTGTCCGCTGTGGATTGGGCGGACTTCCACCTAGCTCTCCACCGCATCGGATGAGCTTTAGGATAATTTTTTCGATGTATTGGAGGTGCTTCATCCTAAGCTCTCCGATGATTGCAACACTTAGAAATTTCCATTGAATTTTTCTGTCATACTCAAATTTCTCATTTCTTCTAATTTCTGCTGGGGAGAGGGCAACCCGCCTCTGCTGGCTGATTCTTCACAGCCTATTCAGGCCCATGCTGCAACATGAGCTCTGATACCACTCTATAACGTCCCCGACCCTCCAACCAGTGAAGAGGACGCTACCATACACTAACCATCCCAGAAACTAGCCCCATGAACATGTACATACATATGACTAAAATAAAATGCTTGGAAGTAAAAACATGCAAAGATGCATAATTGTTTAACATACAGTGGAAGTAAAACATACATTCAGGCATTCAACATGTTCATCATAATTCATTAGACATCAAATATAATTGCAGAGATGAAATAGACAAGAAGGCTTATCTTTGAATGAAGAACTCCTCCCACAACCAGCTATGTCACTGCAACGTTCCAGCCAGCCATAGGCTAGCATGCTCCTTAATCTCTCAGTAATGCTGCCACCCCTAAGCTGGGCATGATTCCCCAAGGACTAAGGAACAAGCAGGCTTACACATAGCCAAGCATACACAAATCATCTAAGTCAACGTAGTTGGGTTTATCAAGCCATCAAGGAGCTGGAAAAAGTTGAATGCTAAACTGGTGAGCTCATTTAAGAGCTAAGGACACCTACACTAGAACTATCCTGACTTCTAGGACACCCACAAACACTCAACACAAGGAAATCAGTCCCTTCTCTGCTACACAGTCCCTCAGGACCTGACATCCCTTCCAGTGTTTTTCAGCGGTTGTGGAGAAGAAAGCCATCCCTCTAGCTCTATCTATGTGGCTCCCAAACACCCCATATTTATCAAGCAAACCAAGCCTTCATCCCACTCCAACACAGTCTAGAGACCGACCACTCCCTACACGCAGCAAAACAGGGTATTCACAACTTGACAGGGAAATTGATTCCTGAGTCATTCTTGGCCCTATCATGGCCAAAACGACTCAATAAGAATCTGCAACAGTCCAAAACGTAGATGAACCATAGAAAACCAAATCATGGGTGAAACCAACAGCAAACCAACAATCGTGGGAAGAACAACAGCCCCGGTCTCACCACTAAAACAATGGGAAATGCACAGCCCGAAAATGGAAGAGAAGATCTAACTCTCAGTCTGGATAGGTGGAAAACAGAATACACCGAAGCTCAAAATCGGTATGGAAACACACATACACACAGCCCAGAACGTGAGTGGCTCATTCACAGGAATCATGGATGACAGAAAATGGTTCCCCAACCCACTGTGTGAGGAAGCAATCCCAGCCTATGCGTGAGGAAAGATAGAACCACTCCTGCGTGAGGATGGAATTCCCCAGACCACAATCGTGAAGGTGAAGACCAGGCCGACTGCCTACTTGAGGGAAACGATGGCTCTACCACTGGGTATGCATACCGTCAGAGCTAACATTAGCCTACCATATTGACGCCCCCCATGCCCACGTTTCCTCAAGCAGTACCTGCCCTCAACTAATGCCTTCCCAAAGGACTTGGTGGTTGAAAGAGACAAGAAGGTGGTCGACACATGGCACTTTCCCAATGGTTCCCACGGTTAGACAATTCCCCCCCCTTAACCTTAAGAAAGCATGCCTTTTTCATTATCATTGCACTACCATAGCTGGTTGTAGGTTTTTGATTAATTTTGCATATTTACATGATGCCAAAACTATAATGTGTCGGATAGCACGATATACCATCGGCAACGATTCCAATCGCTGAAACATAACACAACCAAATCGATGGTGGGGCTTTTGCCTTTAGCTCCACACCACGATTAATTACAATATATACATCATGTACATTTTAATGCAAACAGGGGAAAAACTGGGGTATTACACAATTTTTCAAAGCAGATTTGGTGATGTTGTACGACAGCAAGTTCATGAAGCATCCAGGTGTTGTAGGCACAACAGATCCCATGTTATTTAAAACACGGGAGCCCTAATTACACACACAAAGGTAAAAATTTGAATTCCTTAAATAATTTTGAGGACCCTATCACATTTTGTCGTGGTTTCTGTGTTCTCTAACTTAGTCGAATTTCTCAAATTTATGTGTGGATTGTGTGCTTTTGATAAGTTGCGGAAGACTATCTTTTTTTTGAAATTGTTTCATTCCGCAACCCGCATCCCTCATCCTGCATCTTGTGGATGTGGGGTTTCAAAGTTTAAACATTTTCAGAGTTTCTTATCCCGCAACCCGCATCTCGCACAATGCGGAATGCAGGATGCAAAAAGGTTTTGATGCGTGCGATTTGGTCATCCCACAACTTGCGGAATGCGAGGTGCGGGAAGTCATTTATTTTAATGCTTTTGTTGTGTGTTCCGCAACCCGCAACTAGTAATTTAAGGGATGTGGATTGTGGCAAGGGTTGAATAAAATTTTGATATTTTGTAATCCCGCATCCCGCATCCTGCATTTACAGAATGCAGGTTGCGGGATGGTGAATAAAACTTAAAACCTCGTGTTGTGATCCCATGTTCTGCAATTGCAGATTGCAGGAATACGCAGCTTGAAAGTTAAATCTCTGTTACGGATTCGTCTTCATCCGATGGTTGGGATTATTTTGTAAACATTTAGCTTTTGGCTTGCTTTTAATTGATTTGGTAGGTGATTTGATGGCTATCTTTTCTGAGTTAAGTACGTGCTAGCACATTGATAGATCGATGTCATTAAACTAAAACCCCCAATTCAAGGATTTTGTTCCATTTCATGCAAATATTATATGTTTGGGATTGGGGGTGAAGTGTTTATTTTCAACTTCAATGAGTCATCCAAGTTTACAAGTTTTTAAGTTCTAATTAAAAATTTTCCTTACCATTTTTATAATTTGGGGCAAAATATGATTACTTTAATGAAGGCCCGTTCATATCCAATTTAACCCACATCTAAGAAGACCACATATTCAAGAGTTAAAATGAAATTACACTTTTGGAATTTGCATATATATATTTTAATTTCTTGGAAATGTTTTGCATTTTCCATAATATTTTTGTAATGCAATAAAAGTGTTATTTGGCCATTTTGAAGAATAAAAGTGAAATTTTGTTTATAAAACTTTAATAAACTTATTGTTTCAACTATTTTGAACCATATTTTAATTCACAAATTATGTAAATATAATGTGGGACAAAATACTATATTTTGCTAAAGAAGAACTTTATATATATAGAATGAATGATTTTTTATAAGTTTCTTTTTTAGAATATAAGTTTATTGGAAGTTTTCCATCAATATTCATTTAAAGGAAATAATATAATAATTTAAAATATCTTTTGGCTTATATTTTTTCCTTATCTTTTATGATCCAGATCACTTCAAAAATTTAAAAAGGTGATATTTGTTTTACTTATTTAAAAAAACAAAGACATTTCTTTAATTTACAATACTTTTGAATCACCTTTCCTCGCTTCATTACAATTAATGGGCTAACGTGTTTTAAGAAACAACGAATGGGTCTCATTATGTTAAATGGATTCAAAGTAATAATTGGTAAGATATTAAAGTTTTATGTTTTTTTATGTTTTTGTGCAGTAATATCACATTGTTAAAGATTATTTGAGATACTACAGGGAAAGCATAAAGTGTCATCGTTTTACCAAATCGCTGCCCAGAAAATGCCAACATAACCTCAACCAATTATTGGCTATAATAACACTGACATGTTCACGAATCTTATAGTATTCAAGGAGATTAGCAATCCGCGATCCAATCGTAGATTGCATCTATGAGTTCTCGGGGATTATTGTTAGAGTTTGTAATTGCTTTCGATATTTCTTCATTTAGAATTCTATTAATTGAGACGCATCAGTGTACATTAATCCGATTGCAAAATTCGTGTAAGAAATAACCACAAGGACGGTTGACAGAAAAACTAGAAGCTGAAGATCTGATTCTGAGAAGATACCACTTGATCTTCTTTTCTATCAAAATCGTCGCTTTCGTTTTTGAATTGATAATTAAGTAACTGCTCGTGTAGAAAATTGCTACATTGATGAGATTAATAGCACGTCAATCATTCTACCCACCAAGACGAGACCTCACAGATTTCCACAATTTTGTCAAAATTAAAGAAATCGCAGTTCATCTATTCACCAACGTGAAGGAGATTAATGGTAAAGGTAAACTTTATTTACTTTTCTATTTTATTTCTGATCGTTGGTTTATTATGTGTAGATTTCGAGGTGGTTGATATGAACAACAACTATGAAGAGTCACAATAACTCTGCGGATTCTTTAATTGGAGTAAACTTTCTACTCAACCATTTGCACAGATCGGACGACCGATAATGGGTGATGTGAAAGCTCACGCTAGCCAGGTCGTCGAATCGGTGCAAATGGTCGAGTAGAAAGTTTACTCCTTCCTTAATTACCTTGGATCGTAGAACCATGAAAAAATTTGATCGCCAGAGGAAACAAAGATTGTACCATTTCATAAAAGGTGAAATTGCGAGTTAAAATTATTGCGAGTTGGCAAGAAGCCTACGCAGACTGCAAAGCTCATAAAATTTTCCCATGGATTCACCGCATGGAAAGATAAATGAATATTAGAACCTCTGAGAAGGATGCGACATTCATAAAATAGAAGAAAGGGAAGTTTATTTTACTATACTATTCAAACAAATATCCTCTTCCTTTGTTGACAATTTTTATCATGGTGAATTGATTTGTCTTTTATGTGCAGATGAAATGATGTGTGAGATTTGTTGTAACAATTTCATGAAATCTAGCTCACCTAATGCAACCAGGAAAGGTGGATTATGTTCTGTCACTTTGAACAGAATTGGATTGCTTCTTCGACGTGTAGCTGGGAAGTCCATGAATTAAAGATATCATGGTTGCTACTTTCACTCGATTCAGATAGCTAAACGGTACCGAGAACCTGAAGTAGATTGATAAATACAGTTGTGTCAACTGCTAATTATTCATTGATTTCCTTAAAATTGGATATCTTCTACCTATTTAAGGAAGCAACAATCGAAGTAGAGGAGTGGTCTAGCGGTAAATCGGTGGGAGTTTCCATCACTGGCCCAGGTTCGATTCCCACAGGGGAGTCCTCAGAGTGACATCTTTCCCAGGAGTGATCAAAATATAAGTCCCCGACTCCGGCCAAAAAATCAAGGGGTGTTCTTGTCAAAATTAAAAAAAAAAAAAAAAAAAAAAAAATCGAAGTAGAGGAGTGGGGGCGCACGATAGAGTTGGAAGATCTTTTCTTTCAGAACACATATGCTGTTTCAAAGCGGTTCTTTGCAGGCCAGAAGGATCTATTTTCCTCTCTTAAACTCTTTTTATGTGTATTTCTACTTGGAGGAGAGCGCTTGACCGAAGGGAGAAGGATTTATTTTTCAGATATGAGGAGAGGCCGCCAAAGGAGGAATTTCAGGAGGGAGAAAATCAAGACAAAATACTGGAGACACTATGTTGTTTCAGGGTTTGCAATTTTTTGTAGATTTTGTTTTAATAATAGAGACTTATTGTTTTCTGAGATATTTTGTTTATTTTGTCAAATGCTGGTTTTTCAACCTCAGATTTCTTACCTTTGCTGTTATAATCTTTGTAAACCAATAAGAATATTAATCTGTGGTTTAGATTTATCTATGCTAACGATTGGCATGTTCATATTGGTATAAATGAATTTCTTCATTTATAACCTTTATTTATTTTTACAAATGATTATACAGTGATATTTACAATTGGTGTTAATATTTCTATTAACATATGGATGACAGGTTTAAGTTTCAGATGAGCTAATGTTTAAATCATCATTGGTCAATTGTTATTGATTAGTATTGGTTTAAATGAATTAAGCAATTTACCTTTTTCACATTTTTGTCAAATTGATGAGAAGCTTAATATCCTTTCACCTTGAAGTTTAACCTGCGTTGCTACAAAACACTTTTTTTTATAGCAGATTAAACTTGATTTAGGTTTCTTTTATAGCAAACTAACTCATAGGTCTGGTCATATTCTTGATCTTCCTTGACGGGAAGACCGATCCCTTGAGATTGAACATCCATAGAGCCAGCGGAGGCTATTGAAATTTTCGTGGGAGATTACTATCCCAAACAGCTCAAGTATAAAGCAATTCTTTCGTGGGAATGCTTGAACCCTTTGGCTGGGTTTTCTTTGTGTGTTGTAAGCCTTAGACACCCATATCAGACACATACACAGCTGGGGCTTCAACACCAGGTAAGTTACAAATGCACTGGCTAGGCCCGTATCTAGTTCATTCAATTACTTCTGGGAGTGTAGTTCAATTGCAGCAGTTAGATTGAGCAGTGCTGCCAAAGCTCGTGAATGGTAGCTTCTTGAAGCCCTATAGGATAGGGGCAGAAGGGTGCACTGCCTGCAACACTATGCAATAAAAAAGAAAAGTAGAGATAGGATAGATAGAGAATGGAAGGGCGCGCTAGGAGGAAGTGGTTGTGCCAATATAGGAGTCGGTAGCGCAGTTAGATAGAGCGACCGCGATAGCCGTAGGGCTGCAATTTGGTCAAATTAGTAATAAATGTAGATAGTTAAGAGAAGTTAGCCAACGACGCTCGTTGAAGTGAAATTCATTTATGGTTTATCCAGCCGTTACCATGCTAGGATCGTCGGCGGATTTGGGTTGTTAATGCAGGATTTGGTCATGATGGCTATGATAGATTTGGCAATGATGAAACAAGATTCGTCAGTAACTATAAGAAGGTGTGAGATGTGGGATGAAGACATCATTGCGTTTAGTCGAGTTGAGGGAAGTGCATAGTTGAGTGTAGTAGGAGCATTATGAGCAGTAGCTCGGGTGTAGGGTGCGTTCAATTTCTTGGTAAGGTTTTTTGGTGCGGCATGCTGAGCAACCCCGACACTGTGGATATTTCCAGTGAGTAGGAGTCACCCATCCATCCAACTGCTATCCTAGAAGAAGTCATGAGTATTCCAGTCAAATCATCTTCAATCGCCCCGGGGCAAGCGGAAGGCTCAAAATCCAGGATCAATGCCACCGCACAAGAGGTAGATGTGCACTTCCATTAGGGCATAAGGGGAGGGAACTAGACACACAGGGCCATCTAGTTCAGGAGCTGTGGAGTCTGCGGCACCCAGGTGCGTGTCCATCAATGATATCCCTAGATATGTCACTCCCACGTGACTTGGTGTAAAGCCCCGAAAGTTAACAAAAAATCAAAAGTATCAGCGGAAAGTGTCGCCGCTACCCAAACGAATGCAGTGCACTATGGAGATTATTCCCACCCTAGTCAAAATGAAGTATGAGGACCATGACTTGTTGTTGTTGAAGGACATAGCAGATGAGCCCTACGTGTCCTTTCCTACGGTTCTAGTGCACCCATCGAGCATATTCCGCACCCATGGGCGCAAGGATTGAACAACTCTGGGTTTTTGGGGCTTATCAATATGCCCCACTTTGGATAATTGAATGAACTGAATGCATGCATCAAACAATTGTTGGCATGTTTTTATGGCAAGACATTGTGGTTGGATACCCCCATTATGGTGACGGTGGACATGATTTCAGATATCACAGGGCTGCCAAAGGTCGGGGTAGACCCCGCTCAACAACTAAAGGAGAGATACAGATTGCAGTAGGATGTTCGCGCATACCGCATCGATAGCATCAATCAGCAGGTGGTACATATTGGAGCACGTATTTTAGCAAGTAAAGTTCTCAGGTGGAATCGCTCGGTCCAGTGCAATTCAGGAGTGGTTGCTTGTGTGCGGCAGTGTGTTGAGGGAGTCCAAATGAATTGGTCCCTCTTCTTTTTGAACCAAGTAACAGAGGATGTGGTCGTAGCTTAGGAAGGGGAGAGGTCTTTCTTATATAGTTGATTGCTGATCCTAATTTATTTGGTGGCTTGGATGGATCCCGAGGACTATCAGCCGATGGTTGTTGAAGCGATCAAGGTGTGCAAAGGTGAACGATACCAAACTTTATGGTGGGTAGAGGAGCCCAATTGGAATACTGATTGTGCGATCCAATTCTGGACCTACTGGGAAGCACTACAAGCTGCAACAGTTAAAATTCCACGCTTATCAGATGCAGCAGCAATAAAATATCAGAGGATCGTGCGGTTCACCATCAGTCCCCATTCAATTCATATCTAGGCATGATGAGACCCTAATAGGAAATGGATCCCAATGCCTTATAAATTAACCAATGATGAAGTTGAAGTAGTAGTTTAGGACTGGCTTGCTGCATGGCATGAACCAATTAGTGCCAAAGAGATATCAGTGGGCCCACTAGTAGATGCCCTTGAAGAGCCGGTGCAAGAAAGCCAAGGTACTCATGAATTCGATGGAGAATCATCGACCGATACTGAACTAGATGTCGAGTGCATCCTGGAAGAAGGGCGAACCAAATGGCGCATGGAGCTTGATGCAGGGAGTAGCACCAGAGTCGCGTTGGAGGTCCAATTGTAGCGGCTCATTAAGGCTATCAAGGATTCATCTGGCAATGTTGTGCAAGCAATGCGCCAGTCTAGCTAGGAAGGGTTTGCTGTGGTAAGAGATAAGTTAGATTCTATTTATGATGATGTTATAAAGACCACACCGAAGAGTGTCTCTATGCAGGAACTCCCATCAATTAGCACTGAGCCGTGGGCCAGGAACGTTCGGGTTCCCCCAACTGCAATCAATGCAGGAAGTGAGGATGTGAAATCCTCCTTCAGTAGCTATAGGGTGTTACAGTGGATATCAACAAGCTACTGATGCAGACCCTAGTACACATGCAACATGTGGCCAACCAAGAGTTGGCCAACAAACAAAAGGATATCAATGAAGGATATTTGCAATCACATGGGGAAGCGACATAGTTGAAGACAGAGGTTGAGGAGCTTCTCTAGGTAAAGGAACAGTTAGCAGCAGCAAAAACACAACAGTTCATGTAATTGAAGATGGTGCAAGATGAGATGAAGAGGAAAACTACTGAAGAGATTGTTGACCTAAAGAAGAAGACCGACCACCTGATTGTAGAGAATGCGCAGCTGGTTGCGAGTAGAGGCGAGGTAGAAGCTGTTGTTGATCAGGCATGTCAACACATCTATGAAAGCACAATGGAACTTGATGCATCCTCCAAAACCAAGCGACTGGGAGAGGTCATCGCCAAGCTCCAACTGTCCAAAAGTCTACTCAATGCTATGCTCTACCCAGACACACCACTAGAGCAAGTTTCAGAGCAGAAGAATGCCAACGAAGCGATCACAACACAGTTCGAAGCGATGTAACAAGAAGAAAAGAAGATCTCAGTGGCCATGGCACAATTTTGGGGAAGTGTCATCCAAGATGAGAAATTATACCAACTAACAAAACAAGCACGGGAAGCTGATAAACAAATGAAAATGCTACCCATGATTCAGCTGACGCTATCCACCAAGCTGAGAGAGCTGCATAAATGAGACGCAAAGGCACAAGAACCGCAGTGCAAGTGCACCACTGAGATAGATGAGCTCCAAGATATTGGAATTCAATTGGCTATCAAAGAAGTTTCCGCACTACAGGATGTGCAAGATGGCAAGAAGACAGTGAATACCAAGTTGGTGGAGCACCCTACGAAGCAATACCTACTTAGTTCTCAAGATGAAGCTTAAAAAGTTCAAGTGCAGGTTGAGGAGATATCGTAGCAGTACGAGGACTTCAAGACAAAGACGATGGATGGAACCCTGTCCATGTGACATGGCTCGAGGACGAGCCACAAAACTGTGTTGGGAGCCTGTTAGCAAAGGTTTTGGGGTAAGTGAGTTGCGCAACACCATGGAGGCTGCGCAAGCTCATGCGACACCGTGCAAGGCAAAGACAATGCAATGGGAGGAAAACAAACCGTTTTTGAATATTTTATGCATCTTTTTGTATCGCTTGAACACATTTTGTGGATATAGGTCATTAGTGGTTAAATCAGTTAGGAGTTAGTTAGAAGTGGACCTTAAATGTAGAGGTGCAAGCCTATATATAGAATTAGAACTGCATAAGTTGAGACACTAAAGTGAGAAGGATAGTAGAGAGAAATTGAGAGATTGGATCTTTTGTTATCTGTATGCGACCTTGTGAGTCGATCTTTTTCTCACTGTGGAGAAAGACAACTGTTGTTTTGGATCTGTTGTGCAGAAAGTAATATGATACGACAAATCTTGAACTGAACTACTGTTTCCTTTTATCTTTTTTTCTTTCTTTATGTACTGCGATGTCAATGTTTGATGATTCTGTTTTATGAAGGGAGAAGAAAATACTGTTGCGATGAATAAATGAATGCTGCAAACTGTTAGATCTGTGGTTTTAATTGTAGATCTGTTATGAATGTTGCGATATCTCATAAATCGTTCTATTGGATCTGACAGTTATGCTGATAAATTGTCGATGCCCCGATCCTCCTCCTTATTGCTAGAAACTTGGTTTCAACAGCTCTCCCTTGACCATCTCAGGTGAGACTTCATCCTCTCTGTGGGTTTTACTGGGAAGTGTAAAACCTGTCTAGGCTAGTGCTCAAGGACATCGCGTTGGTTGGGCATTGACAGAATGGTGACCCCTATCGATGAGGCTTTGTTGGTGGGTTCAGGCCAACAGTTGAACCTCTCTAATAATGGGAACATAGGTAGTTAGGGTTTGTTTGAGTAAATAAACTTCCTAAATCTAATGTTGATGACTCTAATGGAACAAACCACACCAAAATCCGCTTCCTTAGTCACCCCTGATACCAAACCACACTCGAATCCACTACCTTGTCACCCATGATACCAAACCCTATATTCGAGGTTCCTTCCTTGGTTTGGGGTAATTTGTTACAAGATTTAAGGAATAACATGAGTTACAACTAAATATTCTCCACTTACTTACCCTAAACTAAATTCTAACTGTTGTTGTAATTGGAACTTCCGAATGTATTCACTTGTATTGTACCCCGATGTTTATTCTAGGAAGTGTTTTTAATGTAATTGAGTCATGTCATGCCCCGATGTTTCGATCAGGAGATTCTAGAATGTAAGCAAGTCATGTCAAGTCATTGTGGGTAACCCTCCTATTGATCAAGGGTTAAATTCCGTGCAGTTGTGGGGCCCTAGGGTTATTAGACTCTCCTAGAGAATTTGGTCGTGGTGAGTTATTGTCAAGTTGGGAATTACTATAAATAGAGAGTGAGCCTCTCTATTTATCATAGATTCACTCACACTCAGTTGTAGTGCATAACTAAGAGAGAAGAAGTTGTTGGGACAAGAGAGAGAGAGACTACTGCTATCGAGAGATCATCTTACTATTTTGGGGTTTTACTTTTGGTGTTGATTCTATCTCTGAGAAAGTTACAGGGTTTTCTACTTTATGGTTTCCCCGAGGAAAAACTTTGTCTTCATTGTCTCTTATGTTTGATTGTTGTGCTTGTTATTCTCTGAGTTAAATATCCTAAGATAATGCTAGCTTAAATGATAAAAATCTAACATGGTATCAGAACTAACCTAAGAAGAAGACACTGTGCAGCTGTGGAAACTAGGGCTTCCTAATTTTTGGATCTCTCTCCACATATTTTCAGCAAAAGAGGGTTGGAATGAATCTCCTCTATAGGGTGCATCTTTCTATCAAAGCAGAAACTGATTTTGAGTATTTTCAGTTTTTGACCTGACACTACTGCCAAAAATTAGGGCTTTCCACAGAAGTGGAATTTTTGAGTGAGCCAAGGCATGGATTGATCTCCTCCTCAAAATCGAAGTTTAGAGATCAAGATCAAATATTTTGTTTTGACAGAACTTCGGGAAAGTCAAACCCTAATCTGCTCCCGAACCAGCTCTACAGAAATTCAGCTCTAGATCCAGATCCAACATCTTGACCTGGTAAGATCTAAATCTTTTGTATTTCCATTTGAGGTTGTCATTTAAGATGTCACATCATACCAAGCTTTATGAAAATATTGAGGGAGATAATAACTTTCGAGAATGGAATTATAGGATCTCCCTGGTCCTGGAATAAAATGAGTTGTACTCCTACATCAATGAGGAGGTTCCAGTTTTAGAGGGAGATGAGGCTAAGGCCTTACAAAAGAACAAATTGGTCATGGATAAGAGGATTATTGCTGATTCAATCAAGGATCATCTTATACCATAGTTGTACTCCCTAAAGACATCTAAAGCTATGTTTGATGCCTTGACCAAACTGTTTGAAGGAAAGAACATAAACCGGAAGATGACCTTGAGGAACCAGTTGAAGAATGTGAAGATCCAGAATATAGATACCATAAAGTCATACTTCACAAGGGTCTCCTAGATCAAAGAACAACTTGAAGCAGTGAATGAAGAAGTGGAGAATGTAGATATTGTAATGACCACCTCGAATGGTCTCCCTAGAACACGGGACTATTTCATTCAAGGGATCTGTGCCAGAAAGAAGCTAGTCAAGTTCAACAGACTATGGAAAGAATGCTCTCAAGAAGAAGCTCGAATAGCAACTCGGGAAGAAAAGATGGGAAGTGAATATCAAGCTCTCACAGTACAATCCAAGAAGAGAAAAATAAACCATCACAGAGGTAAGCATTCTCATCCTAATAAATTTAATAAGAATCGACCCAAATTTAGATGCTTCATATGTGATGAAAAATGACACTATGCTAAAGAATTTCCTAAGAACCCAAATGTCTCTCACAAGAAGAAGGGAAACAAGAGAAGACATCATGCTCATGCTGGAGAAGATGATAAACCCTCCAGAAAGAGAATCAAGAAAGAAAGTGATGAAGAATATGTTTTGATTTCCACTCTCATGGGAAACATCACACATGGAAGCAATGATTGGCTTATAGACAGTGGAGCTTCCAAACATATGACGAGATTCAAAGAATCCTTTGTGAAACTATCAGAACATGAATCACCCCACAAGGTGAATCTTGGAGATGACTACCGATATCCAATAAAAGGTAGTGGGGAATCCTCCTATAAGCTAGAATATGGAAAGTCTATAACAATAAAGGATGTATTGTTCGTACCAGAACTAAAGAAGAACCTCCTCTCCATATCTGCATTAGATGCAAAAGGCATGAGGGTTGCATTTGTAGATGTCCAAGTTCTCATGTGGTCAAAGGGGAAGACTATTGATGATGCGTTAGTAATTGGGGAACAAGAGGGAGGTCTATACAAATTGAAGGGCCATCCAGAAAAATCCTTGATCCATGAATCGGTATAACCAAATGAACTTTGGCATAGAAGACTTGCACATGTGCACTACATAGAACTACCACTTGTAAGCAAAGCTGTTGAAGGACTTCCCGAAATTCAGACAAATCATGACAGTGTTTGGAAAGGATGTGCGAAAGGAAAGAACACAAAGAAGACATTTCCAAGCAGTGAAAGCAAGGAAAAAGGAATCTTGGAAATCATTCACTCCGATGTATGCGGTCCAATGTCATCCAGTTCATTAAGCGGGTATGTATACTATGTATCTTTTATTGATGATTTTTCTAGGAAGACATGGATATACTTCTTGAAGAACAAAGATGAAGTATTCAACAAGTTCAAGGAATTCAAAGCCTTGATCGAGAACCACACTGAAAAGAAGATTAAAACCTTTCGATCAGATAATGGCGAAGGATTCACATCAAATGAATTCAAAGAATTATGCAAATATTCAGGGATTAAGAGGGAGTTATCCACTCCATATAATCCACAACAGAATGGGGTTGCAAAAAGGAGGAATAGAACGATCATGGAAGCTGCAAGAGCAATGCTTCATGATCAATATCTTCCCATGCATCTATGGGTAGAAGCTTCCAAAACAACGGTGTATGTACAAAACCATACTCCACACAGATTACTCGAAAACAAGACACCTGAAGAAATCTTTTCCGATAAGAAAACAGAAGTCATCCATCTCAGAATATTCGGCTTTCCAGTGTACATACACATTCTGAAAGAAAAGAGGACAAATTTAGATCCTTCAGGAAAGAAGGGTATATTTGTGGGATACTCTAAAAGCTTGAAGGATTACAAAATATACTTCCCAGGATTCAAGAAGATCGACATCAGCAAGGATGTAACATTTGACAAAGACTTGGATTACAACAAATCCAGAAAGAGACCTGTTGAATATCCTGAAGAAACATAAGCATCCAGAATCCATGACACAACCATGAATGAAGAAATTCAAGAAGAAGATTGAGAATTAGAAGAACCTAAAGAACCTGTAGATCCATCTCAGGAGAAGAATCCTCACAAGAGGAAACCTGCTTGGGTACGAGAAGCTATCCAAGGTGCAGAAAGATATGGGGCTCCAGAAGAAAATCACAGAGAAAGAAAAAGGACCAGGCCCTGCTCCGAGTATGTAGCCTTGTTATGTGACTTCATTGATAAAGAACCTTCCAACTATGAAGAAGTGACATGAAGGAAAGAATGGAAGGATGCTGTGATCAAAGAGTATCAATCGATCATGAAGAATGATTTCTGGGATGTTGTCCCTAGACCAAAGGGGAAGTCTATTGTAACCTCCAAATGGATCTACAAGGTCAAGCATGCTGTAGATGGCAGCATAGAAAAATAAACAACGAGATTTGTGGCTTGTGGCTTACCCCAGAAAGAAGGAATACATTATGAAGAAACTTTTGCACCTATAGCCAGATACACTTCCATCATATCAGTACTTGCTTTGGTTGTAGTGATGAAATGGAAGATACACCAAATGTATGTCAAGATTGCTTTCTTGAATGGTGTAGTGGAAGAGAAAGTGTATGTAGAGAAGCCACTCAGTTTTGAGACACATGACAGGGAGACTCATGTGTGTAAATTGAAGAAATCCCTGTATGGTTTGAAACAGGCACCCAGGACATGGTATGATAGAATTCACAGCTTTATTTCTAGTTTGGGCTTTACCAAGAGTAAAGCAGATTCCAACCTTTACTACAAGGTTGAATATGGTAACCTAGTGATACTCCTACTGTATGTAGATTATATGTTTATGATAGGTATGGATGGGTTGATTTATGATACGAAGAGGAAGCTTGCTTCCAAGTTCAAAATGAAGGACTTGGGGATGATGCACTATTTTCTAGGCATGGAGGTGTGGCAGAATGTAAATGGAATTTCCCTGGGACAAGGGAAGTATATGGTAGAGATCCTAAAGAGATTCAGGATGATGGATTGCAAGGACATGACCAAACCTATGGCATCGAACCTAAAGCTATTGAGAGATGCTTCATCAGAGTCATTTGATGCTACAATGTATCATTAGATGATTGGGTCCTTGATGTTCCTGATGAATACAAGACTAGATATTTGCTTTGTTGTGAACACCTTGAGCCAGTTCCTGACAGATTCAAGACATGCTCACTTGATTGCTGCAAAGCATATTCTGTGGTACCTGAGGGGTACAGTTGATTATGGGCTCAAGTGTAAGGATGCTCAAAATATTAACCTAGAAGGTTATGTTGATTTAGATTGAGAAGAAAGTGCCATCGATAGAAAGAGCACCTCAGGGTGTTTCTTTAGTATGGGATCAGTTGTGATCTCTTGGTTTAGCAGGAAATAGTCTTGCGTGGCACTAAGTACAGCTGAAGTAGAGTATGGCACAGCTTGTTCAGCTAGTTGTGAGGCAGTATGGCTGAGGAAGCTACTGTCTTATTTATTTGATCTCTAGTTGGATGCTACTTGTATATACTGCGACAACCAAAGTTGTGTGAAGTTGTCAGAGAACCTGGTGTTCCATGACAAGTCAAAGCATATCAATATCAAATATCACTATATCAGGGATATGGTATAGAGAGGAGCAATGAAGCTCTAGTATATTGCGACGAGCAAACAGATAGCTGATGTCTTGACTAAGCCATTGGCCAGAGTGATGTTTGAGTACTTCAGGGAGAAGATTGGTGTTCTCCAAATCGAGGTTCCCTCCAAGGGGTAGTGATGGGTCTATGAGCCATTCTAACATGGTGAGAGGATTTGTTCCTTCCGTGGTTAGATGAAAGGGCTGAGCCATTCTATCATGATGAGAGGATTGGTTCCTTCCATGTCAGATATGAGTGCTGAGCCATTCTGATGTGACTGTAGGATTGGTTCCTACATGATCAGATATAAGTGCTAAATTCCATTCTCTGGGAGAATGGAGGAACCTGGTCAGTTACCAGGAATTTGTTCGATCTGGGACTGAAACTCAGCCTAGGGTTTAGAGCCTTTCTGACATGATGTGTGAATAAATGTTTCCTATCATGATGTGTGAATAAAGTTTCCTATCATGATGTGTGAATAGATTTTCCTATCGTGGTCAAATATAAGTGCAGAGCCTTTCTGAAATGATGTGTGAATAAAGTTTCCTATCATGATGTGTGAATAAATTTTCCTATCATGGTCAGATATAAGTGCAGATCCTTTCTGACAGGATGTGTGAATAAAATTTTCCTATCATAATGTGTGAATAAAGTTTCCTATCATGGTCAGATATAAATGAAGAGCCTTTCTAACATGTTGTGTGAATAAAGTTTCCTATCATTGTTAAATATAAGTGTTGAAGAAGATGAAGACCTACTTGGAGGCTAGGCCTACAACCAACATGAAAAAGGGATGGTTTTGTAGAACTTCTTGTTACGAGAAGAATCAAGAGATAGTACCTGTGATGATGATCCAGCAGAGATGATCTAGGTCCGGAGATGTTCCAGATCCAGTGATGATCCAGATCGAGTAATGATCCAGATCCTATGATGATGATCCAGATCCAGTGAAGATGACTTGAAGATGAAGATGACGAGAACTCGATGATGATCTAGATGATATAGAGAAGAAGACTTGTGCTGATAAATTGTGTCGAAAGAATACCTTTCTAGTTAAGAGGGATTGTTTTTGTAATTGTAACTTTGGAATGTTTTCACTTGTATTATACCTCGATGTTTATTCCGGGAAGTGTTTGTAATGTAATTGAATCATGTCATGCCTTGATGTTTCGATCGAGAGATTCTATAATGTAAACAAGTCATGTCAAGTCATTGTGGGTAACACTCCTATTGATCAAGGTTTAAAGTTCCCGCAGTTGTGGGGCCCTAGGGTTATTAGACTCTCTTAGAGAAGTCGGCCCTGGTGAGTTATTGTCAAGTCGGGAATTAGTATAAATAGAGAGTGAGCCTCTCTATTTATCATACATTCACTCTCACTCAGTTGTAGCGCATAACTGAGAGAGAAGAAGTTGTTGGGACAAGAGAGAGAGACTACTGCTGTCGGGAGATCATCTTACTATTTTGGGTTTTTAATTTTGGTGTTGATTCTATCTCTGAGGGATTTGCATGGTTTTCTCCTTTATGGTTTCCCTGAGGAAAACCTTTGTGTTCATTGTCTCTTATGTTTGATTGTTGTGCTTGTTATTCTCTGAGTTAAAGATGCTAAGATAATGCTAGCTTAAATGATAAAAATCTAACAAATCCTCTTTATTTATCATACATTCACTCACACTCAGTTGTAGTGCATAAGTAAGAGAGAAGAAGTTGCTAGGACAAGAGAGAGAGAGAGAGACTACTGCTGTCAGGAGATTATCTTACTATTTTGGGGTTTTACTTTTGGTGCTGATTCTATCTCTGAGGAAGTTACGGGGTTTTCTCCTTTATGGTTTCCCCGAGGAAAAAAATTTGTGTTCATTGTCTCTTATGTTTGATTGATGTGTTTGTTATTCTCTCAGTTAAATATCCTAAGATAATGCTAGCTTAAATGATAAAAATCTAACACTAATTGACCCTTAACACTCATTAGTACCCTAGTTAATTCAATATCTCCCTTCTTGAGAGATTTTAGGGACATGCATGTTGTCATTTAGTTAAGTGAGTGATCACTGAGTTCCTTTATTTTTCAACTCAATCTATGAGTGGATGCATGATTTATTAGGGTTATTTTCTCTCAGTTAATCCTGACTATCCCTCTCCGCATGGCATAGAATCTATGTACATGGCATGGAAAATTCGAGTTTCTCTTTGACCAAATTCAAGATTGATCACCTATATATTGTCACCTCCTTCATTCATTTAGACTCTGACAATACAATCATTGTATTCCTTCTCTTCAAGGTTACTATATAATGGTTCATGTTAATTATTGTACAATTGTTCTTGCTTGATTTAATATTGATATATTGTTATATTTTTCACATATATCTATGAGGTTTCAAGTCCTATATGGTATATGTTATCACACAATATGTATCTACCCACTAAAGATATCACATCCGGGACAGTAGAGGTGAGGTAGCTAGATGGTGACACTGCAAGGACCTCGTCCACCATGGAAGAAGTGTAGTTGTCACACTAGAAGAGATCTTATCGCTTTAGATCAATATGGAGAATGCTCTAGGGGGAGACCCTATTATCCTTAGAGGGATAGCGCACCCACTTAAGACAACTCCTAGGGTTATGTAGTGATTAAAAGGGAGAGGTAAAGAGTGAGAGAAACTAGATCTATGGAAAGGATACAGTATAGTGGTTAGGGAAAAGATGGGGAGGCTTAGAAAATAGAGAAAATTAACCAACTTGATAGGAAATATAACACAAACAATTTAGGAACGTAGATCTTGAGAGAGATAGAAAAAAATAAGGAAATCTTAATGGGACCCACCTAGTGTTTATGAAAAAGTGAACAAAGTGGAACCAATAAGGTAGATCAGGACAATGGATGACTAGATCAGGATGCTTGAAGGATAGATCTGTGATTTTGAGGTGATTTCAATAAGACCCAACTGAAATATTTAAAAATTTGACCACCCACCCAAAGGGGCTGCCCCACCTAGAGATACTAGTGCTAGATCGTGGGGAAAATAGAGTCTGATTTATGTGAAGTTCGATATCTAGGGTTTATTCAACAATATCCAAGTGGGTTTTGATGGTTGTCATCGAAATCTCACTGGATCTATCATATCTACAAAATAAGGGTTTTAAAATGAGGGTTTGGTGTTAACAATTGGATTAAGCCCAAGAAAAATAAAACAAATTAAATCGTACATGGAAATACTTGCTACTAACCTTGTATGATTATGATATTTCCTCTCCAATTAATTACAACCATTTTCCATGCCTCTCCAAGTGAAATCACTAATCCCTTCAAGATGTCAATCGCTCCCTCCTCCTGTAGAAAAGATCTATATTGATAATCAATTTTTAAAATGATAGATTAAATTATGAATAAAAAAGAATTAAATAACATCAAAATGGATGCAAGACACAATAAAGATACTCCCTGACTCAATGGAAATTTGAAAGAATGCTATGGAGCCTTGTTACAATAGAGCCCCTACTCAAATCGATTCCTTCACCAAGTGGATGGAAACCTGCAAAAGTATTATAAATACATAGATCCACAAGAGTGCTAGAGAGAATATGATTTTCCAATATTCATACAAGACATTCAACAAAGCTTCCAATGGTTTTGAAAAAATATTTTATTATTCCAAGAGCTCAAGAGCCAAAAGTCCCTTTAGAAATGAGAGAGCATATCAATATATATCTCTCTTAAGTATATAAAACCTAGATCCAAAAGATCAAGGGTCATGATCAAAAGATAATAAAAAAAATATAATCAACAGCTAATATTACCCAGATACATCATACATGGATCAACTCAGTAATAGAAGAGGGGCGCACCACTAAAATTGCCCAATGAGGGGGCACACCACATAAAAATAACCAATAAACATAATATAACATATGGTGGGGGAAAGGAGGTTATAAAATCCCTCACTAGCATGTCCCCATAGCACAACAAAATGTGTGGTGATCAAATATATGAAGGAGTGATAAAAATCACTACGACGTCTCTCTCAAAATACATCAAAACACCCTCAATATGAAGAAATCAAGGACGTGCGGACCCCATGTGAAGTGGAGTTGATGATGGATGATGAAGGTGACCCAAAAAATATTCCTTAGACCTATTTCATGCCATTTCTTTTCCTCATTATCCTAAACCGATTTCCTCATTAGCCATTTTTTATCATCAAAATGTTGCTTTGGGAACATAAAATTGCCAAATATCACCGAGGACCAAACATTGAAGACAAATGACTACACGAATGTGTTTGTAACCATATTAGTATGGTAATATTAACTAGATGTACCCCTATATTCCCTCTGGATCCCTACGAGATCTCACCATTATTTGCATTGTGTTTTATTTTTAGTTTCGCAGGGAAAATCTGCTGCAAAATTCCTGAAAGACCTGTATCTCTCCTGTAACTACTCAAAACTGAAAACTAGCTATACAAATCAACTCAAAATGTACAAATCAACTAGAAATTCATACTCATATACAACATGTCCATCATAAAGATACATTAGAGGCCCCATCCATGTCAGAACAATCAAAATAATAAAGCATGTAAATGCTGATAATTATAAAAATAATACAAGCCATCATAGTAAACCACCATTTGAAGCATGGATATATCTAGTGGAAACCCATAAACAATAAATAATCATCATCCACAACCATTGGTCTAAAACGCAGCTTAGACCCTTCTCCTGGCTTGGTCAACATTGGGTTGACCAGGTCAAGACTGATCAAATGATGACCAAAGTGCTAAACTCTGATACTGCAAATTACAAAATGGACATGCATGCTCAATTATCTATGCTAATAGTGAGACTCGAGTACATGTACATTTTGATGGTGAGTATAATAACAACACATATATAATAATCTAAAATTAAAATGATTAGTTTCTTTAAACAAGAACCTCTAGTTTATACTCATGTATATATTTATCCATTTTTCTAGTCAAGGGTGAAGGTGAATGAAAATAGGTAAGGATGAGGGAATTACTTGACACTCGACACTGTAATAATCCAAGATAAAGTACAAGGGAATCCACACAACACATAATTTGCACTAGGTGAACAGTAGGGAATGGAAGTGTCTCAAAAATGGGTGGAATGATGAGAAGGATCCACTAGAGTCTATACAAGAAAATTTGTAGCAATTTATTTACATAGAAATATACACTAGTTAACCTTTAGAGGTAGGTACCCTAGTAAGCCTTTCGAGATTCCAGAAAATGAAAAATACATGACCTATGGGTGCCAGTCTCACCTTGTTTCCTTGTGGGTGAAAATGATCTATACATTATAAAAAGAATGAGTGCTCATCCTCTAGCCATCAACTTTATTTGAAAATAATTATTTTTATTAACTTTCTAGGCTCCAAGAGCAGGTGCCCTGGAAATCCTTCTGGGATCCAGAAAATGACCAAGTCTTATCTCTGACTGGTTTCCCTTACCCTGATACCATATGGGGGTAAATGCGCCTTACACAATCAAATGGATGAGTTCTCATCTTATGGACACTAGCTATTTTTTATTTTATTTATCATAGTGTCTAAAGACACTTTTATTTTTCTAGCAAGGAATCCATTTAGAAGAACTTTAAGCTCCGATGCCTTATTGTCTAAAGAAATATTTTGGTAAGACAACTTGTGTTCAAGTCCTAGATGAAGACAATCCTTGAGAAAAGAATCACATAAACAAACACCGAGACACAATTTAAACATTGAGACCTATTCCAACATAGAGGTTAATGTAGGGGAAATCCTAACCTGCCACTAGTCAAGTTACAAGTCAAGGTTAATCAACAACATGGGAAGGAAAATGATGGATAGAGACAATTAATATGGTGCGAAGACTAGCAAGCTGTGTCCTTAAAGGGAAATGACCAAATCCATACTAGGAGTAGAGAAAGTCCAATGAGTATACAAAAGAATCTCTTGGACATAACAGCTAGATCATTTATACTTTAAATTCCAAGTAAAACCAAGATAAAGTATCACCAACATATAACCAATATCAACCAAGTCTCACTGCTAAAATAGAAAACATAGCAACATCAAAATCCATATGCACAAATGATAATATCACCTGGCCATCTACTTGCACTAGATCTGAAACCAGTTTGAAAATCACTAAAACAATTGTTGTTGCTACATATCATGGGCAATGTAATAATCTCTGCTTTGGTTCGTGAAAGAATAGCTAACTCAATCATCAAATATGGGGTCATGAGGCTTATCCATAGCATAGAACTAGCCAATATAGATACTTTGGATCTGTTGAAAGTGGGAGATCATCAAGTGGTGGCTCATCATTTGTTGATCTCATAGTAAAGTATTGGCTCAAAGAATTGATTAGTACTTCTCAAGAAAAAAAGTAGCCTATCTACTATATATGTGACAACAATATCATAGATGGGGGTGATAAACTAGCTAGTGTGCTAGTATTATTTTATTAAGTTTTTGTAGGTTGAGAAGGGATTTTTCAGCCACCAACTAATATTTTTCAGCTACCAAAAAAGTCTCTTGAATCCACCAAAGAAGGCACTTTGCATCCACAAAAGAAGGCTTTAATAGCAACCACTTTTTTAGATTGAAGAAGGATACTTTAGTAGAACCAAGGAAGAAGTATTTTTTGGATCGTTAAAAGATATTTTTTACAACCATGAATCTAACTTCTAATGATATTCCAAATCCGTTCAACTACTTATAAGCAAATTCTAGAGTGGATATGCTCTTGAGAATGAATGGTTTGTAATTGAATGACCATGGGAAATGAGATAGAAATAATGTCTCTTATTGAGAAATCCAAGTATCCTAACCGAACAAATGAATCACATGGGATGCTATGTTATGTAGTGTCTCCTTACTTTCTTTATTTTATTCAAGACAAGAATACCCCTAAACAAATATTAACAACCCTGTCAAAACTCTTCGATACATAAGATGAAATGAGGGGTCATATTTTAAAGGTATATTTAATGAATATGAGGAAAAGTGAGTTGGAATCCATACAATAATTATTTACAAAGTTCATAACCCAACTATTGCATCTTAATATGTTAAAAATCAATAAAGAATATAGTCAAAATTTACTGTCTATCCTATCTAAATTGGGTCCTGAATTCAACACTTTTGTTTATTCATTTCATTCTACTAGATTAGCACTTGGAGAATCATTCACCATGCCTTCTCTAGTTTTATTTTCTACCTATCTTATTCAAGAGTAGGAGAATATTTCTCATATGATCCTACAAATTTCCTCAAATACTCATGCACTTGCAGCAGATAAGGACAAGAAGAAAGATACTAAGGAGAAATCTTCATACAAAGGAAATAAGGAGCAAAAATTTGAGTTCTCTTATGACAAGACTATCTTAAAAGAAGGAAAGACTAAGGAGAATATTCCCTTCTATGGTTATCGCAAAAAGGTACCTCGCAAAGAAGAAAATTGTGGAAATAAGATATTGTTTGAAGAAAATCAAGGAAAATTACGCAAGCCAAAGCCTCTTCCTGAAAGAGGACATGCTATTATAACAACTTCAACTTCAAAATCAGCCTCTTGGATTCTAGATTCTGGATATTTAAATCATATGTATTCATCTAGGGACATGTTCACTTCCATCCAACTATAATTTATCCAATAATTACTCATGGGAGACAATGACTCCAATCAAGGTATGTGGAAAAGGCGATATTTTACAAGAATATGGGCATTTTCAAGATGTTTTCTTTGTACCTTCTCTATCAGAAAATATGGTTTCCATCTATCATCTCACACACTCGAGACATGGTAAGCAATCTCTTTTCACCGATGACTCATTAATTATTTCATATTTAGTAGATGGTTCAAATATTGCAATTGGAAAATCCGATCACAAAAACAAATTGTATGTTATTAAATTTTTTTACATAAATATCCTACTTTAGCTTTGTTAATGCATTCTAATGATGTTAGTAAGTTATGCAATGATTTATTTGGGAATATTAACCACCCTTAATTACAATAATTAAGCAAGTAATACATGGTAGTGTGGATGCCACCTATCTCCACCTAGTGTCTACTTCTTAAAACAATAAAATCATGTATTTTCTTGTCTTAAAGATTTTAAATCTCTTGCAAAGAAACATTATGGTAATGGGATCAACATCCTTTGTGTAGATAATGATGTATATTATGTCATTAAATGTGTGCATAATCTATGGTCTAAAATATGTATATATATGCAACCTATCATTCCTTATAATCCACAACATAATGGGGTTGCAGATTGGAAAAACTACATATTGAAAGAGATGAAAAACTACATATTCTTCGACTACATGTCGTAGTCGAAGAATATTCCCCCAAAACTATAGGTTGAGGACATAATTTGCTCAAATTATATTCAAAATAAAACAAAATTTTAAAATGGGTTACTCCTTTTGAATCATGGAATGGTAAGAAACCAACAGTAAAACACTTTAGGGTATTTGGATCCCATGTATGGGCTCATATCCTTTCCAAGAAAGGGTAGGATTTAGAATCTCAAAGTGAGGAATGTATCTTTGTGGGATGTCATGAAGGGGTAAATGTTTATATGCTACTAAATATTTATACTAAAAAAAACTTTTTTGAAATAAGTGTCCAATTATATGAAATTCCTATACTTAATACTAGCTTGTCTATTGATACACATCTAGTTACTCATAATGAATTCTCTTATTCTTGTTCTGATGCTGCAACTAAAATTTTGGATTCAGATACATATTCATAGTCTCATCCAAATGATAATTATCCTTCTACAACTTATATTATTACATACCCAATAATTCATCCTTCTTTCGAAAATCAAAGATTAAAAGCAATCGGTGAACTAATGGGTGATCCTGCCAATACTCGAAGAACACATTCTCAGTCATGCTGCCAATCACACCCTTTCTTACATACAACCATTTATTCTCACTCATTGCTACATGGTGTCATAATATTATCCTAAAATTCACAGTGAATCCTTCGACAATTCTCATTGGAAGGCTATCATTGATGAAGCATATCAATCCCTCATGGACAACAAAAATTGGGATTTGGTACCGGAAAGGAAATAAATTTGATGCAAATGGATTTATAAGACCAATATGGAAGCAAAATAACTTATTAGAAACTAAAAATAAATATTAGTGGCTAAATTATTCTCTCAAATACATGGAATCGACTACACATAAACCTTTGCTCCAGTTGAAAACATGGATTCAGTTCAACTTGTTCTTTCCATAGAAGTTGCACAAAAATGGGAGATCCATCATGGTTGTGAAGAGATAAGTTATTCATGGGGACCTTGAATAAGATATATAAATGGAGCATCCACTGGGGTATATTCAAAACTCATCTATGCTATGCAAATTAAATAAATATTTATGTGAAGTGAAACAAGCTCCTCGAGCTTGGTATGTAAAAATGGATTCTTTTCTTATATTCAATTTTTTTAAAGATGCAATTCAAATCCAAATGTGAATATGATTTGAGAATAAAACTCTCCCTTACTTATTTTACTCTATGTGGACGATATATTCATCACTAGAAGTTCCACTACCTCCTTTTCATTGTTTAAATATGCCTTGCATGATTAATTTTCCATGACCGACTTTGGACTGCTACAATTATTTCTTGGAGTCCAAATCACCGAATCAAATTTGGGGGTTACCTTAACACAACCTAAGTTTTCAAATATATCCTCACTCAATTCAAAATGGATGATTGCAAACCTTCTCCATTTCCCTTTATTACTAGAGTCCAACTTGAAGATGAAGGGGCTACACCAATGGTTGATTGTACAATGCATAGACAGTTAGTTGGGAGTATTCTTTATATTACACATAGTCGATCAAATATCTCCTTTATAGTTGGGGAATTATCTATATACATACAAGAACTACATTATTTGTAAGCAACTCGATGGGATCATCAGGATGGATTGAACCTCATAGTGAAAGAAAGATGAATAAGGAATCATTTCAGTGTTAGAATTGTCAAACAATCATGGTGAAATTATCCAAACAATAGGAAAAAATTTGGCAACATAACCATAATTAAATAATCATTATTCTATATGAAATACATTCATGATTCAATAGAGATAATTTGGATCATCTAGGAGTGATTCAAATCCCATGACTTGGACTCACTCCAGACATCACTAATTGTGGAATAACCACCACTGAAGGTTCACTAGTGTAACTCCACAGAACTGAAACACCTCACAATCAGTTCACAAACCAAGGAAGGTGAGAAAAGGTGCCCATATTCTTAAATAATGCAAAAGTGGTTCTATACTAGCTGAAGGAAAATTGAATGTGGTCAATCAGAGCATAGCTGAACACAAAATAGGGTGAACTTATGGTGGGACTCCCATGAATTAATGTGGGATCCTAAAATCTAGGGATTGGTCTCTATAGCTCTTAAGCTCATGCATGAGGGCACATCAAGTGTTAGGTGGGCACGAGATAACTTCTCCATGGAACTAATGACGTGTTAACATATTATTAAGCTAGGAAACTGACATTTAGACTTTGATGGATAACAAAGGATTACAATAATATTAGCACCCCCACCCCGCCTTAATCCAAAATTGGAAAATCTGGGCCCTGGAATCTGAGACCAAAGGTCACCCATACATTTTAATACAAAACAAATAATTTCTCAATAAACCAAGGAAATGGGGAAAACATCATGGGAAACCCCCTGCCCCCCTCAAAATGAACAGTGGAGAACTAGATCAATCCTTCACACCAAGAAACAAATTTCTCCTTAGTAAAACAATTTGTAAGAAAATTATGCATCCTGCAACTTTGTAGAACAACAATACAGTGTGGTGGTCCTCATGTGCACTCATTCCCTCATACAATGCATGTGAACTAGGTGAATGTCCTTCTGCTAATATGATTCCAAATAGGAAAGGCGATTTTGTTACTTTGTAACCAAAATTGTACCTTTAAAACCTCTAACAATATGGAAGATTTCAACTTGTGATTCCATGACCGGGGGGCTTGTTTGAGACATACAATGGTTTCCTCATCTTGCATACCAAGGAAGAATCATAAATGTACCCCTTAGGTTGTTCCATCTAGATCTCTTCTTCCAATTTATTATGTCACGAAGGAACATTGGTCTCTTCTCTCTGGAGGAAGAGAGACATGATCCAATATCTCATTGTTCTGTAGTGACTCACGTTCTGTATTCATGGCTTCCTGCCTTAGTGGATCATGGAAAGCCACTTTATAGGACTATGGATCAGAAATCACCATCATGTTGCACCTCTATGGGATTTTATAGAACCTGCATGGGAGAAGTGGATCTGTATGACATAGCTCAAGGTTTTGATCTTGAAACCAAGATCTGGTTCCTCTTTTTTCAGATGATTCTCGATCCATGTTCCCAACAACATGAATGAGTTTATGATCCCATTTAGGCCTACGATTGGGAGTAGGGATTGGATATGGGTTTGTATCTCTTCAAGGTTCATCCTCAATACTAAGATCTAATTCAACTTGTTCTTCATATTCAAATTATGAATCTGAAACATCAGTAGAAACATCATCATATGCAAATGGTTTAGTTAGAATAGATTTACCTCTCCTTTTAATTGGGTGCAGATATTGCAATGGATCTAAGTTGTTATATTTTTATCATTTAAGCAATATGATCTAGGATATTATGTGAGAGAGTAACATGCACAACAATAATCTCAAGAGACGAGAGACACAAAGAATTTTCCTTGGGGAAACCATAAAGGAGAAAACCCCACAACTTCCTTAGAGATAGAATGAGCACCAATAGCAAAAGTAAAACCCAAAAACATAAAGATGATCTTCGATAGCTGATCTCTCTCACTTATGCCAGCGCTTCCTCGACTCTCAATCATGCTTCCCTGTTGAGTGGGTGTATGTATCAAATAGAGAGGCTCGCTCTCTATTTATACTAGTTCTCAACTTAACAATTACTTACCAGGGCTGAATTCTCTATGAGAGTCTAATTACCCTAGTGCCCATCAACTCTAGGGACTTTTCCCCTGTGAGCAACAAGGAGGGTTAACCTCAAATCAATTGTGGGGACTATTAGCCCAACTTACAATAGAGGGTTAACCTCATTGACTTTACATGACTTTATTATATTAATGACTCTCACAATAAGAACATCAAGGTATAATGAAATACAATATATAAAATATACAAGTGAATACATTCCAAAGTTACAAATACATCAACACTCCCTCTTAACTAGGAAGGTATTCTATTGGCACAATTCATTAGCACAAGTCTTCTTCTTTGGATCATCACTGGATCATCATCAAAGCTGGATAATCACTAGATCATCATCAAAGCTGGATCATCAATGGATCATTATTAAAGATGGATCATAACAGGATCATCATCATCACTGCTTCCGCTATCTCAATCAAATGGTTCTATCTATCGATTCTACTCGTCAGAGGAAGTTCTACAAATCTAGCCCTTTTTCATTCTGGTTGTAGGCCTAGCCTCCATGTAGGTATTCATCTTCTTCAACACTTATATTTGACCATGGGAGGAACACATCCAACATCCATGTTAGAAAGGCCCACCCAACACTTACATATGACCATGGGAGGAACACATCCAACATCCATGTCAAAAAGGCACGCACAACACTCACATCTGGCCATGGGAGGCCCAGCCTATCACCATGTCAGAAAGGACGAGAAATTACATCTAACCCAGTCAGAAAGGACCAACACTTACATCCTCCAGCATGGTATCTACCATCTGAGGAAAGGGCCAACACTTATATCTGACCCAATCAGAAAGGCACAACACTTATATTTGACCTAGTAAAAAAGGACCAACACTTACATCATTTGGCATGGTAGGACACACCTTCTAGAACCTGAGGAAAGGACTAACACTTACATCCTTCAGCATGGTATCTACCATCCGAGGAAAGTCCCAGCACTTACATTTGACCCATTCAAAAAGGCCCAACACTTATATTTGACCCAGTCAGAAAGGCTCAACACTTACATCCTTCGGCATGGTATCTACCATCCAAGGAAAGGCCCTAGACTTACATATGACCATGGATAGAACTAGTCCTATCACCATGTCAGAAGGGCTCTCCTCTTACATCTGACCATGGGATGCCTCACCTACCACCACGTTAGAAGGGCTCTGCACTTACATCTGACCATGGGAGGCCCTGCTTACAACCATGTCAGAAGAGATCTGTGCTTACATATGACCATGGGAGGCCTGACCTACAACCATGTAAAAAGGGCTCACAGACTCATCACTTCTCCTTGGAAGGAATCTCGATATAGAGAACACCAAGATTCTCCCTAAAGTACTCAAAATTCACTCTGGCCATTTCTAGCATAGAATCACATCAGGGATGATTATGTCCAAGGATAGCCTGTGATCTTTTCCATGACCGATTACATCCGAGGAAAATATACAGGACCGTTTACGTCTGAGAAACCTATGAGCTTCACAAGTATTTTATGCTCAGACAACCTGCCTCGCCGGCTATGCTACAACTCCCTCTTTCGAGAGATCTTGATATGGATCACAAACTGGATCTTCACTGCTCCTCTCTGCCAAGTAGTCAAGAAAGTGGCAACATATTTTTCTTCGATTGTACTTAGCACCATGAAGGACTCCTTCCTACTAAAACAAGAGATCACACTTGATCCCATACTGAAGTAGCACCCTAAAGTGCTCTTCCTATCAATCGCACTATCCAATCTGAATCCACATAACCCTACAGTTTAATCTTATGATTCGTATCATACTTGAGCCCATACTCAACTATACCCTTCAGGTACCTCAGAATATGATTTGCAGCAATCAAGTGAACATGTCTCGGATCTTTCAGCAACTAGCTCAATGTGTTCACAGAAAACCAAATATCTGGTCTCGTATTCGTCAGGTACATCAATTATTACCCAATCATCTAATGATACATCGTAGCATCAACCGTCTCTGATAAAGCAACACTCAATAGCTTCAGGTTCGATGTCATTGGTGTTGTCATGGCCTTGCAGTCCATCATCATGAACCTCTTCAAGATCTCCACTTCATACTTCCCTTGACCCGGGGAGATTCCATCCACATTCTTCCACACCTCCATGCCTAGAAAGTAGTGCATCATATCCAAGTCCTTCATCTCAAACTCGGTAGCAAGTCTCCTTCTTGTAACTTTAATGAGTTCCTCTTTTCTATCAGGAACAAGTCATCGACATATAACAGGAGCATCACTGGTATTTAACCTTGAAGTAAAGGTTGGAATCCACTTTACTCTCAGTAAATCCTAGAGCCATCAGTAATCTTTCCTTTCTATCGTTCCATGTCAAACCTTGGGATCTTCTGCAGGCACTCCCTCTGAAGCAAAGCATCATTCTCCCTCTATCTTTCATACTCCATGTATTCTATGTTGGAGTAACAAGTAGCTTCCTATGCTATTAATATTCTATGTATCCATCTAGGGTCATTGGATACCAAGATCCTCTATCTTGAAAATGTTCTTCTTGCACCCATCTGTGAGCTTGTCATCCTCTATAGGATTTCATCTTCAAAATTGTAGAAAAGGTTAAGATATTCATCACTCTAGGTGATCTTCAAGCTCCTTATGTATGTGTTATCCCATGGGTGTCTTCTGAGCTCGTACAAGGACTTCTTTAATTTGTACACATGAGTCTTCCTGTCATGTTTATTAACTGCCAATGGCTGCAAATGTCTCTTCATATTCTATGCCTTCTTTCCATGAGAATACTCATGCTACACATCTTGCCTTGTATATCATGATGTTTCCATCTACTACATGTTGGATCATGTAGATCCATATGGAAGATACTATGGACTTCCCTTCGGGTCTCGATACGACATCCTAGAAATCATTCTTCTTGAACTGGTACTCTCCTTCCCTTTCTTCTTGGCTTCTTCTTCATAGCTAGAAGGTTCTGAATCCATGATTTTGATCAACAGTGTTACATAAATACACTGTGTCTGAGGCCTCTTGAATTCTCGTTATACTATTCTTCATTTTTTATTATTTCTTGAACTTTCATCACTTGTTCTTTAGAACGAGTCTCATCCTTCTTTTCTTCTATGCAATTGTACGCGATCTTTCCTACAAGTCAAATGCACCAGTTGTATGGTTAGAATCATTTCATAAGGCATATTCACAATGGAAAATTCTTATGCATAAAGATATAATAATTCAACTATTTTAGCCAATACAACATTCATCCATATCTCACGGAAAATTTCTATACGCCTTCCATCTCTACCAAGACATCATTGAGATTGTGCACTAATCCAATATGTTAGCAAGGAGGTTTCATTCTAGATAAGTAGCAATGGAGAGTTGTATAGAACCATCACATACATATTAGTAGTGTATTATCATTAATGCAAACATTATATCATGCATAATGCATCAACTTAATATAAACAAATGCATAAGAAAACAATATCATGAAATGACAATTGAATACTTATCTTTATTTGTTTCGTGGGTAGACTCCTTTCAGCTTCATTATCTTCTTCATTCATAACAACATCATTTATTATCCAAATGCTTAAGATGGATAAGAGTTTCTTCAATAATTGAGTTCTTCATATTCCTCATCGCTTGAGGGATCTTCTTTGAATCGTGAGCGCTTGATCTTCAGTTGCTCCCATCTTCTCTTCTCTTATTATGGGTCAAGCTTCATCTTTTGTGTGCTATTCCTAGAGTTTGTTGAAAGTAATCACTTCCTTCTGGCACACATTCCTCAAATGAATGAATACCATGATCTTGGGAGCCCATTCAAGGTGTTTATCACAAATTTTGCATTCTCCACTTCTTCTTCTATTGCTTCATGTTGTTCTTTTATTTGAGAGACCCTTGTAAAGTATGACTGTATGGTATCTGCATTCTCGATCTTCACATTCTTCAACTGGTTTCTCAAAGTCATCTTTTGATTTATGTTCTTCCCTTCAAATAGCTTGGTCAAGGAATAAAACAACTCTTTAGGTGTCTTTAGGGAAGATACTTGTAGTATAAGGTGATCCTTAATTGAATCAACAATGATTTTCTTGGCCTTGACCAAGTTCCTCTTGTCTAAGGCTTTTAGCCTCACCTCCCTCTGGAACTGGAACCTCTCCACTTATGTAGGTTTCCAATTCATTTTATTCAAGAACCAGTGAAATCCTATACTTCCATGCTTGTAAGTTGACAACTTCACCAAGCTGGTGTGATTAGTCATCTTGAAATGAGAACCTCAACTGTAAATAGCAAAAGATTATATCTTACCGATTTGAGGTATCCATCCTAGTTGCGGAGCTGGCCAATCTAGGGTTTGTTAGATAAAATCTAATTTTCAAAAATTGGAATCTTTCAAGTATGATTGGATATAAATATGGGCCTCTTCAAGGTGAGCTATCCAATGTACTCCTTTTCTGAAAAAAATGGAGGGAATCTCTCGGAATAGGAAGCCCTAGTTTTCCAATTTCCTTTGTAGAAATGCCTAATATTGTTTATGTGGTATCTCTAAAAGTACTACTGCTATGTGTCTAAAATTTTGTATTGAAGTATCCTCATCTATATTGTTTCTGACATCATAGGTTTGAGTTGAATTGGTTTCATAAATTGGTACTTATGAGAGTGTTCCGAAGGTGACGTATTTTAGGACGGTTCAGCATATTGAACTTGCACGAACTTCCACGTGTCCATGTTTCATCATTGGGGTATGAAAGTTTTACCACAAAAATAAAATTATGCTCCTTATCTATAACATCTTGATGACTTTGATTTTGACGTTCATAAACCGAGATATAGCAATTCTCCCTATATGTCCTGTTTAGGGATGAATCCTGGAAGGGGATGGAACCCTGATTTGGAGGAGTCATATCTCCCCGAATATAGTGAATCTAAGGCTAACAGTTTAACACAAGGTACACCATTCCTGTATATTTGGCCTATGATAATTTCGGCCCCTGAGACTTCTTCAATCCCAAGATATAGTGAATGTACAAAAACTACCAGTTTTAGTATTTTAGTATTTTTCAGCCCCGGGGTCAAACTAGGGTTTGACTTTACTGGAGTTTTACTCAACCAAAAACTTAGACCTTTGTCTCTAAAATTTGATTTTGATGAGGAGAGAAATCCTATGCTGGGCTCACTCAAAAATTCCTCTTCTGTAAAAATCCCTAATTTCCCACAGCAAAAACTGAAAATGCCCGAAAACAAACTCCTAGGTGGCACATCGGTTGTGGTTTGCATAAAAATGACTTAACAATTAAATGTGGAATGCAGGAGGGAATAAGCATGAGAGTTCCTTATATTTCCATCCGGAGGGTTCCAACTGTAGATTTTACTCTTCGTGATCTTAACCGCAGATATGTGGGGCTCTTTACAGCACACTTTTCTTTACTTCACACACATGCATCTCAACCGTTGATCGAGACCAACTTCCTTCACAACCGTTGATTCAAGTGGACCCCACCATTCTTCGCAATGCGAGGTTCTATTTCCCCCCGTGTTACTTCAGATTGCGAAATGAACTATAACCGCCGATCTCCCTCCATTCTCATATGCACCGTCGATCAAAATGACCCATACCACTTTTCACAATTTGGAATTACTGCTTTCGTCCTTTCTAATTTGGGATGTGAAATCTCTTTCAACCGTAGATCTTCTTGGGTCCCATTCTCGACCGTCAGATGCATCCGTCTTTTAAGCTACTTTGCAATCTGAAAAATTGGTTTTGGTCAGGCATGTTCGCCGCGTGAAATGGTTTGAAGCCATTGATCTGCCATCTAGTCAACCTCAGCCTTCGATCATGATCTACCTTTAGCGCCTTCAGCGCACCCAACATTTTCTTCTTAGCCCTGCTTCTCCGATCCATGGATTTTTTTTCTATTTTTGGCATTCGTCATCGAAGCTTATTTCAAAGACTGGGTGCTATCGTATGTGTGCCTTCAACCCCTTCTGCGAATACTATGCTATTGTCCCAATACTTATCGATGAGGATGAAGTAGGCGAGTATCTCTTATGACCAAAATTTAACAGAGTGTTAACAACTGGCCCCACGAGGGATGCTATCCTCCCAGTGAGGTATCAAAGAACCCCTAGACTAGTCTCCTCATCCATTGAAAACCTGCTATTATTTTACTGCCTGAAAGAAAACAAACTTTGAAAGAATGGTTACCTCTTTTGATCTCAGGGCTTTCTCCACGGGCTTCAATTCTTCTGATTCACATCCGTATTGATTAAAACATAAGACATAATTACACTATGATACATGGACCTTAGTCCCTTTATTCCAAGTAATGCTTCATGAAACTCCCATTCACCATGCCTCCCTTGTACTGCGACCCATCTGGATACTGTAAAATGAAGGCATTGTCCCCTCTATGCGCTGCAATAAGATATGGTCCTACCCATAAGTGGTCGAATTTTCCATGCTTCCCTTTGTCTTCTTGAGGGGCATCCCATTTTAGCACCAAGTCATCGACCTAAAAAACATCTTCTTTTATTCTTTCGCTGAAGGTATTCTTCATCTGTTCTTGGTGTATCTGGACTTTATCATAAGGCTTATCCCTTACTTCATTAAGCTCAATGATCTGGTTGATCCTTCTTTGAATGGGATTAGGCTCATCCAACGGATCCCGTAATAACTTCATGAATGGAACACCCAAAGAGGCAGGGAAAATTACCTCGGCTCCATATACTAACTGGAACGACGATATGCTGATGGCCCTTTTGGTACTGATTCTATCGGCCCACAAGGAATATTTCAATTTAGTGTGCCAAGCCTTCTTGTTACCCTCCAACAGTTTCTTAATATTCCTCACAAGGATTTTGTTGGAAGATTCATCCATCCCATTCCCCTATGGGTGATAGGTTGTAGAATGATTCAGGCTTATATGGTACTTATGGCAAAAGTTTATCATCTTCCTGGACTTAAAATGCAGGTGCGTTGTCTGTCACAATCCACTTCGGGAAGCGGAACCTTGCCAAAATTTTGGTTTCTAAGAAATCCATTATCACTTCTTCTGTAGCCCTCCTGGAGGGTATGGCCTCGATCCACTTGGTGAAGTGATCAGTGGTAGTCAAAATCCACTTATGCTGCTCGTAGGAGTTCGGATTTACCTCTCTAATGAAATCTAACCCCCATTGCTGGAAAGGAGCTTCCACAGATATAGGGTTGAGGGGGAGAGACACCACCTTCCTTTTCCCTTCAAAAATTTGACACTAGTGGAATTTAGTTGTTTCCTTATAGATATCTGAGAACAACATGGGACAATAAATTCCTTCTCTTAGAATTTTGTTCGTGGTAACTTTCCAAGAATGGTGTCCTCCACAATATCCTTCATGAAATTCCTTTGCCATACATTGAGTTTCGTCCTCTAGAAGACAATTCAGCAGTATCCCCCCGGTGTCTTTCCAGTAGAGATATTGTTCTATGATGCAAAATTTTGTAGCTTTCAATTTTATGGATCTATCCCACATTTTGCTTAGCCCATCAGGGGGTTGTAAATTCTGCAATAAAACAATGTCAGCATACCAAGGAGACGTAAAGAAGTCAGGATTCACCTACACCTCCGCTTCTTCCTGACCAGACTGCAAGCAAGAAAATTTAGCCGCGGAGAGTCACAATGGGAATCCGTCATCATCTTAGCGAATCCTTTCCATTTGATCAAATTTGTGGCCTTCATTTCTATGTCATATTCCAACAGCACTGGAACCCATTTAGCTCTCTTTCCTTTTGGGTCAGGCTATGTAAGTATGCTTTTCACTACACTGAAAGGTACATAGGCAATTATGTGGGAATGGAGGAGGTAGACTCTGAAATCCTTCAAGGCTTTAACCAAGGTTTAGGTTTGTTTCTCCATTATACTATACTTCAATTCTCCATCTCTCAATATCTTACTGAAGAATTCTATAGGCTATTCTTCACCCCGATCATTCTTTTGTAACAACACTGCGGCTACAGTTTGTTCCGAAGCATAAGAGAATACTAAGAAATCCTTCTCAAAATCTGGGCTGATTAGAACAGGAGATTCTGAAATGGCCTATTTTATATCTTTGAAATATTTCTTGGCTCCTACCATCCACTTAATTTCATGATCTTTCCTTAGCATGTAAGTAATGTCCATCAGGATTTCAGTGAAGCTAGGGATGAATCTTCTCAAGAAGTTGACTTTACCGATGAAATATTGTATTTCTTTCTTTCTCCTTGGTTCTTCTACCCTCAAGATTCCCTTTACCTTGTCCGGATCGATCCTGATCCCTTCCTTTGAAATGATGTGCCCCAACAACTTTCCTTCTTCTAGAGCGAAGTTCGACTTTATAGGGTTCAACGAGATGCCTTTCTTCCTGCATTTAATGAAAACTCTTTCCAATACCTAACGTGATCTTTATCCCACCTGGATTATATGGTAATGTCATCCATGTATACCACCACAAACTTTTCTTTCGATTCTGCAAAAGCGATATCCATGGCACTTTGTAAAGTCGCTCCAACATTCATCAACCCAAACGACATCTTTGCGTACATGAATGTACACCACAGTGTGGTGAAAGCGGTTTTTTCTTGGTCTTCAGGTAATATCTTCACCTGATTGTAACCAAAAAAAGCCATCCATAGTGGATATCCTTTCTAAGTCTACCACCCTCTGCAGGATCTAGTCCATCTTTGGCAATGGGTAGTTATCTTTCAAAGAAACTTTATTTAAATTCTTGAAATCCACACATAGCCTTATCTCCCCATTCTTTTTCCAAACAGGAACCAAATTGGCTACCCATTTTGAAAACCTCAGAGTTACTAATATCTTTGCATCAAACAACCTTTTTACTTATTTTTCAATAATGGTTACTAACTTCGGATTAATCGTCCTGAGTTTTTTCCTAAATGGTTTTTCTTTGGGTTTAATCGGAATAGTATGATGTATGATGGAAGTGTCATATTCTTTGAGATATTCATAAATCCACACAAACACATCCATGTACTTTTTCATTAGGTTCACATACCCTTCTTTTTCTTTAGTGGGAAATTTCTTGGACAATTTTATAATTTTTGTGTCACCTTCAGTGCCGATATCCACATCTTCGACGACATCCATGGCCGGCTTGACCTTTGGATCCCTAGCTACACCATTTTGGTAAAAAAGAGATTCTAAAGGGATTAGGCCCCTGGGAATATGATTGCTTTTCAATTGGACTATATCCCTGCCTCCCAAGGAGTCCTTCATTTTTCTCGTCCCGACAGCTTGTTCCCCTTCCTCTTCAATGTCTAGGATGTTTTCAGGGTCAACACCATCTTCATCAATGTGAGTGTTCACAAACTCACTAGACATCTACAGAATCCTTTTGATCTACATATCATCTTCTAAGACTTGCCAATATTTAGTGTTATCTGGTATGGAAGGCCTATTTACAATCTCCACTTTGTACTTCTTTTTTCCCGTCGTGGGAGCTTCAAAATTTTCAGCTGTGGTTTCCAGAGATTATTCCACCACATTCTCACCTCTGGGGATCACTTGGACTGTATGTTAAGTGAATAAATTTCCTAACATATCCCACACCTCATTTTGGTAGGCCCTCATTCTCGGATGTCTAATCTGATAGCTATCATTCACCTGATTTACTACAAGCTCCGAATCTCCAAAAATTTGGACCCTCCTTGCTCCTAAATCCTTTAGTGCATGTAGGCCCAGTAACAAGGCTTCATACTCTGCTACATTGTTAGAGCATTCAAAGACCAAATTATAAGAGTAGGATTTGGTATCTTTAGTGGGGGAGATTATATACACACTTGCACCGGCACCCGCTTTAGCCACCGAGCCATCAAAATACATCTTCCACGGTCCTTCGTCCTTTTGCTTCCTTTCCAAAGCTTCTAGCTCGCTGGCCTCTTTTTTATCTTTTTGTGGCACAATGATTTCTGATTTGCAAGGGGATATATCATTGAAGAAAGAAAATAGACAACCCCAAGTCCGTGTCGATGGCATAAACATGATGGATGTCGGGTTGAGCCTGACTACTCATGACGTAAGGCAACCTCTTCTTACTGTATAACCTTTTGTTTTCATTAGGAACAGGAATTGTCGCATAGGTCATGTCCATTTGCAAGCTACCTTTTAGCTTCAAAGTCCAAGACCTTGACAGTAAAATACCAAACTTGGAAGGAATGTCGTCCATGACGACGTCCATGACCACAATTTTACATGGCAACTTATTTAAAGATACCACCATGTCTTTGATTAATCCCAGACATTTTACCCTTTTAGAATCAAAGGAATACAGATCTTTATAAGGCCTTGTAATCTCCAATCCCAGGAATTCTACCACTACCTTTGGCATTAGATTGTGTGAGTCTCCTGAATCTAGCATGGCACTGTGTAACACCATATCATGTATATTCAGGATCATGTAAAAAGAGGGTACGTCCTCCTCGTCGTTGTCTATGCTGTCAATCTTACATCCCAGAATAATAGTAGGTTTGTCTTCAGTCAGCTCTAAGATATCCAGATAATCTTCTCCTTTATTTGCAATCATCTTCATTATGGTGTCCCTGTACTCTTGGTTCCTTAATAATTCATTGAAAGGAATCGAGACCTTTAGCTTAGCCAAATATTTTTGGAGATTAAACATGGGAGGGGTTTTTCCCAGTTCGACAAGTGCCACTGGATCCAACACTCTCACATCACTATTCCCTTTTTCCATTTCTAGAGGTGTCATTGGCCCCTTTTGTTTTTCCTCTCCTTTCCCCGGGCCGGTTTGACCACTAGAAGGTTGGTCTGGGTTTAATCTTCCTTCAGGTATAGCAACTTCACCAGTAGAGTCACCACCTTTCTTATGTACAGCAATGTCTCTATGTCTTAACTTGATCTTCCTGTGATCTTCCTGACATCATCTATAGCATGCATATACCCTTTATGGTATTGCCCCAATTCCCCTATCAGGGTCTTATCATCCGCCTGAGCGAACATATCATGTTCCTCTTCAGTCAAGTAGATATCAGAGTCCAAATTGGCGAAATGATGGATATGATCTTTGGTGAACTCAGCTTCATCTTCAGCAGCCACATAGTTTTCAGGGAAAGGAGGCCTGATCAGCTGCTCTTCTTGGTTTCATGGATTCCTCACATCTCTTGGTCTGTTGGGTTGGAGCGGGGGAGGGACTTTCCTCCTGAAATTAGGATTCCTTATCTAAGGTTCATTCTGTTCTCGGTTCACTGGCTTGGCCTACACCATTAGCATGTCCATCAATTTTTCCATAGTTTTTAGCATCATCTCAAATTTTATATCACTGGATGAAGAAGTGGGGGTAAATGGGTGTGCCTCTTCTCTACCTTTTCTTCTGTCGATCTCCACCCTTGGTTTAATTTTTCCACATGCCATCATATTGGATTCCACTTCTAGGGCATCAGTGAACATGGCTGGGAGGGTGTTTGACTTCCTTTCTCTTAATAACTAAGCAAAATCATTGTCAAAGCCATCAACGTAATGAAGTTTAGCCACCCCGGGCGAAGGTTTGATATCAGAAGGTATCGAGTTGTAGATGCACATGAATCTACTGGAAAACTCATGGACTGATTCAAAACCTCATTTCTTGAGATTGTTGTATTGAGACAAGACCTGTAATGGGCTTTGTTTATCATCCCAACTTTCTAGAAATATGGTTTGAAAACTAGAAAAGTTGCGGATAGACCTAGGCAGCAAATATTTGTACCATTTCTTGGCTTCCCCAAACAAAATTTGGGCAAACAACTGCATTTTGACATCTTCATCATCCACCTCTTCTAGGTCGATGAAGTCATTGAACTTATCCACATGGTACCTTGCTGATACATTTCCATCCCCATCATAGAGTGCGATTCTTTGGGCATAATTCATGGGGAGGTCGTGTAGAACCAGAGGTAGGGATAACGGGGCAAATCTAGCAGCAGCCATTGGGGTAGGTTGACTAGGAACAAACAAGGGGTTAGGCAACTGGGTGTTCTGAAAGATAAAGGCTATTTCTGGGTTCAGCCACAAAGAATCAAGTAGATAGGACTGCAGTGTATAAGGGCTTACCCCGGCTTTCCTCAGGTCAGATTCAGATTTAGATTTGGTTAGTAGTATTTTATCCCTAACCCCTCATTCGGGTACCATTATGCCATGAAAATATTGAGATGATGAAGTACCAAACAATGTAAAATCCACTTTCTCTTTTTTTCTATTTCTAAGTATTCTTTCTGGATTATCCACACTTAGTAAAGTTTCAGTATCAGGGTTACCTCTCATGCAGATCTTTCTGGAATACAGGATAACTAGTGTGATAGTGCTCAAAACAGGTGTGGAGTCGTTAGGTCTCTTTCTTTCTAATCACTAGTCTCCTCAATAGAGTCACCTTCCAGAATCTTTCAATGGAGTCTCCAGGGAAAATGATACAACCTTCATTACATGTAAGAATCTCTGTTTGCCCACAAAAACTCTTTATCCTTTGAATCTTTATCGTTCTTCCCAGGGATGAACTTCATTCTCATCCCCGACAATGGCACCAGTTTGTTAGCACTGGAATTAAGCCAAAGGTTGCGGAAGGCTCGCTCCCAGGTAACAACAAAACCACTTTCGAAGAGAGAACTGGCTTCCTACTCTTTCGAGAGGGATCTCTCACCAAATGTTAACAATGCTAGATATATATACAAGTGAAACTATAAATTGTTTGTAAAATTGGTTGAAACAAAACATAGAACCATTGGGTGATGGAGTCAAGATATACAACATAAATAAACAGAACTTATGCAAGCGATTTCAACACAGGGGCAAGGTAGCCACTTGATCACAGTCGATTCATAATTGTCTGGTGGAAAGGAAGAACATGAACAGACCATCAACACAGAGCATTGAGAAAATGAATTATGTATTAACTTTGGAAGAGAAACAAAATGGAAAAGATAAACTAGAATAACATTCACACAAGAAAAGAAGCAACAAACTATAAGTGCAAATGACACATGAATCCCTGTATGAAAATGCCGACCTCGGCTCAGCAATTATATTAAAATTCTCTTGAAAAACATACAAATCAAAAATTACATTCGTTTCAACCCTTTCTCCTTCTTCAAGAGGTATATTTATAGCATTGGGATTTTCCCAGACCGACCATTCGGGAATCAAAAGTTGTTACAACAGAAGGACATCCTCTAACCAACTTTTAGGTGGCACATTGGCTGCAGTTTGCATAAAAACGGCTTAACAATGAAATGTGGAATGCAAGAGGGAATAAGCATGAGAGTTCCTTAGATTTCCATCTAGCGGGTGCCAACTGTAGATTTTACTCTTCATGATCGAAACCATAGATATGTGGGGCTCTTTATTCCATGATTTTCCTTACTTCATGTGTGCACAGCTCAACCGTCGATCAAGACTGACTTCCTTCACAACCGTCGATTCGAGTGGACCCCACCATTCTTCGCGAAGCGAGGTTTTGTTCCCCCCCGTGTTACTCCAGATTGAGAAGTGAACTATAATTGCCGATATCCCTTCATTCTCATATGCACCATTGATCAAAACAGCCTGTACCACTTTTCGCAATTCAGAATGGCTTCTTTCATCCTTGCTAGTTTGGGATGCAAAATCGCTTTCAGTCGCAGATATTCTTGGGTCCCATTCTTGATCGTCAGATGCATCTGTCTTTTAAGCTACTTCGCAATCTGAAAAAAAGGTTTTGGTCGAGCATCTTCACCACGTGAAATGGTTGACGTCGTTGATCTACCATCTGATTAACCTCAGCCTTCGATCATGATCTACTTTTAGTGCCTTCAACGCGCCCAACATTTTCTTCTTAGCCCTACTTCTCCGATCCACGGACAGTTTTGCTGTTCTCGGCATTCATTATCGAAGCTTATTTCAAAGGATAGGTGCTATCTTTTGTGTGCCTTCATCCCCTTCTCTGAATACTACGCTACCATCCCAACACTTATTGATGAGGCTGAAGTGCCCGAGTATCTCTTATGACCAAAATTTAGCAGAATGTTAAAAATAAGTATGGGAAAATGTGAGAACTTATATGCCTTGGAGGCATGGTTTAAAACACAAATATCTATCGGCTCCCTGATAGCGATATCTGAGATCTCAGTTGCATGATCTCCAAAGATAACTCTCTTTGGTGAACTAGTGTGTGTCATCTGGTAAACATATAACAAATTTGCTTCAAGGAGGGCACATATAGGACATCTTTGAACACTCCATGTTCTAATTTTATTGTAACCTTCCCTTCAACTTGGATTTGATTATCATATCGCATGTGAATACTTAGACCATCAGTTAGATTTAATGAATAAAATTACTATTTGGGGGAAATGATGTAGTTGTAGGATCTTGAATCAATGAGGAAGGTTTGATATTTTGAAAATCCATCCTTCAGTGCATGGAATCTCTCATGATCATCAGTCTTGATTTCAGGATCAGCCTTCCTTACACCTTCTAGGAGGGAAATATGCTGTTGTTCAAGAAGTATACCCATTTGATCTATAGTTTTCTTCATATAATATTTCTTTGAATGACTTACTTTCTCACAATAGGAATACTTGGTATTTTCAAACCTCTTATTCCTGTCCTTATTGGAACCTGAGGATCCATATGATGGATCAAACTCCTTCGTTTGTTGAAATTCACTATATCTCTTGTCCTTTCCTTTCTACTTCCCTTTTGCTTGTGCATTCTTGGTCTCCCCAACTAGAAGAGTTTGACTCTTGGAGGTTTTTAGGACTCCCATATGAATTAACTTAGCTTGTTCTTGAATGAGGGATTTAGTGAATGCATCAACTAAGGCAATCCACCAGTTTTGAGTTGTTAGTCTCCTAGAGTGGAAGGTGGAAACAAATACTAAAAACTCAGAGCCAAGATTGATAAAAAAGGAGAGCACCATATGTTCATCCTTCTTGTAAATTAGACACTGCTTGCATTGCATGACCAAAAACTTGAATTTGGAGAATAATTGTTGGATGGTTTCGAAAGTGATGGATTGAAGAGAAATCAACTCATTCTACAAAATGTGGTCTCTCATCTCTTCCTTTTTGACAAACAGTGATTCGAGATTCTTCCATACTTCTCTCGATGTTTTTAATCGATAAACGTGGAAGAGAAACTCCCTAGATATATGAATACATATGAAACCAAAGGTGTCATCCAGTTTGTTTAGGTACTTTGATTTCTATAAAGGCTGCTAGGGTTCAACCTCCTTTCCCATTGTGACCCTATACATACCTTTGTTGCACAACAAAATCTGCATATCTCCTCTCCAATCGAGGTAGTTGAAGGGTATGAGGATCCTTGGTGTCAAGGATGTCGAATTCTCCATTTTGAATATTTAGGAGCATCACAATTATTATAAATTCTTCAAATAGGCTGCATAAAAATTTCAATTCGAAGGTAAACCAGATCTTTAGAGCTCTGATACCATTTAAAATTAGCAACTCCATAGGATCATCAAGATGGATTAAATCTCACAGTAAAAGAAATATGAATCAAAAAGAAATTTAGTGTTAGAATCGTCAAACAATCATTGTGAAATTATTCAGACAAGATGCAAAAATTTGACAACATAAACATAATTGAATAATCATTAATATGTATGAAATACATTCATGATACAATAGAGAGAATTGAATCCTCCAGGAGTGCTTCAAATACCATGACTTGGAGTGACTCCAAAAATAATTAACTATGCAATAATCACCACTAAATAATCAATGTGTAACTCTGGATAATTGAAACGCCTCACAATCAGTTAACTGAACAAGGTAGGTGAGAAAAAGCACCCATCTCCTTAAATCATGAAAAATGGGCACTAGAATAACTGAAGCTAAACTGAATGTTTCCCATCGGAGCATAACTCAAGATAAACTAGGGTGAACTAATGGTGGGACTCCCATGAATCAATGCGGGATCTTAAAATACAGGGATTGGTCTCTAGAGCTCCTAAACTCATGCATGCGTGCGTATGATCATGTAGTCGGTGGGACCCATATAGCTTATCCATGGAACTAATGAAGTGGAAACATATTCCTAAGCTAGGAAACTGACATTTAGGCTATGGTGGACAAGAGAGCATTACAATAATCCTAACATGAGTTGCATTGGAAAAATGCTAAACTAATATACTTCATTATGTAAAAGGGGCATATAATTATGGGATCCACTATGCTACTACTTACAAATTTGACTTGGTTGGATACACAGATTCTGATTGGGATGGTGATAGAACATACTGTAATTCCACCTATTGTTACTTCTTTAGTTTGGGATCAAGTTCTATTTGTTGGTAAAGTAAGAACCAATCCACTGTTTTACTATATACAATGGGAATAAAGTACAAAGGATAAGTAAATGTTGGCACACTTTCAATTTGGTTATAGCATATTCTCATTGATTTTGGAATAGAGTTTCACAAACCTATCATCATCTTTTGTGTCAATCAGGGAGCCATTCAAATTTCAAGAGATATTTTTCAGTGCCAATGGACCAAGCACATTGAGATCCATATGCAATATATCAGAGTGTTGATCCATGATAGGCTCATAGATATAAAATTATTTTTGTTCCTATAAGAATATTGGAGACATTTATACCAAGTATTTTACAAGGAAGTTATTCACCTAGCTAAGAGCTTCCTTGGGAGTCAAACAATTTATGGAAGAGGCTCCTTAAAACCTTTTTCTCACATTCTCTTTTTTGCATTCTTTTTTAAGTAGCACCCCGAAGTGCCTTTCCTATCAATCGCACTATCCAATCTGAATCCACATAACCCTACAATTTAATATTACAATTCGTATCATACTTGAGCCCATACTCAACTATACCCTTCAGGTACCTCAGAATATGATTTGCAACAATCAATTACATGTCTCGGCTCTTTCAGCAACTGGCTCAATGTGTTCACAGAAAACCAAATATCTGGTCTCGTATTCATCAGGTACATCAATTATGACCCAATCATCTAATGATACATCATAGCATCAACTGTCTCTGATAAAGTAACACTCAATAGCTTCAGGTTCGATGTCATTGGTGTTGTCATGGCCTTGCAGTCCATCATCCTGAACCTCTTCAAGATCTCCACTTCATACTTCCCTTGACCCGGGGAGATTCCATTCGCATTCTTCCACACCTCCATGCCTAGAAAGTAGTGCATCATATCCAAGTCCTTTATCTCAAACTTAGTAGCAAGTATCCTTCTTGTAACTTTAAAGAGTTCCTCTTTTCTGTCAGGAACAAGTCATCGACCTATAACAGGAGCATCACTAGTATTCAACCTTGAAGTAAAGGTCGGAATCCACTTTACTCTCATTAAATCCTAGAGCCATCAGTAATCTTTCCATTCTATCATACCATGTCAAACCTTGGGATATTCTACAGGAACTCCCTCTGAAGCAAAGCATCATTCTCCCTCTACCTTTCATACTCTATGTATTCTATGCTGGAGTAACAATTAGCTTCCTCTGCTATTAATATTCTAGGTTCATTGAATACCAAGATCCTCTATCTTGAAAATGTTCTTCTTGCACCCATCTGTGAGCTTGTCATCCTCTATAGGATTTCATCTTCAAACTTGTAGAAAAGGTTAAGATATTCATCACTCTAGGTGATCTTCAAGCTCCTTATGTATGTGTTATCCCATGGGTGTCTTCTGAGCTCATACAAGGACTTCTTTAATTTGTACACATGAATCTTCTTGTCATGTTTATTAACTGCCAGTGACTGCAAATGTCTCTTCGTATTCTATGCCTTCTTTCCGTGAGAATTGTCATGCTACACATCTTGCCTTGTATATCATGATGTTTCCATCTACTGCATGTTGGATTGTGTAGATCCATATGGAAGAGACTATGGAATTCCCTTCAGGTCTCGATACCACATCCTAGAAATCATTCTTCTTGAACTGGTACTTGTTAGAAAATAGGACCGCAGAGCAATAACAGATATACAGTTAAATTTATAACAAAATGCAACACAAATTAAAATAGTACAGAGAGACACAGATATAACGTGGTTCACCCAAACGATGGGCTACGTCCACAAAGAAATTTTCCAGTCTGTTTATTGTAGTCCAGAAAGATGAAGGGATACACCTTGCAACAAAACTGCTGCACTTCCTGTTCACGCTCTCACAGTCTCTCTTCCAGTACAATACAATGCCCACATCTAGTACAATTACAATGGAGCCTCCTCAAGCCTTATAAAGGCTTAATCACATGCAATACCATGGGACAATACCATGGGATACAACAAACCATGTTCCCAAACCATGTGCTAGACCTAACGACCTTTGACTCAATCCCGAGTCAAAGTTAACACATGCAATACCATGGGACAATACCATGGGCTACAACAAACCATGTGCCCAAACCATGTGCTAGACCTAACCACCTTTGACTTGATCTCAAGTCAAGGTTAACCCTAACAATCCCCCCTTTAAACTTGACTTGGAGTAATCACCAACTCCCCTCAAGTATTTACCGAGGAATCATACATACACCCCCTATCACCTAGGTTTATCTCTTGACTGTATGCATGCCTTACCAGGTCTTACATCCATATGCCCATTTACATGCAAACCGCTCCATTACATTTTTTTATGTGCCTTCATGGTGACTAATCAAAGCAACTCTACCGCTACTGCACTTGTTGGACCTTGGACTTGGGAAATTTCCTCTTTTCACCTTCATGCTTTAAGGCCAACAAAAACCGAGCAGGAACTCAGTTTCTCTCTGGTTACTCCCTTTGTCAATATGTCTACAGGATTCTAGCTAGTGTGAATCTTTTCCAATTTTAACAGTTCTTCATCTAGAACAGATCTTATGAAGTGGTATTTGTTTTTTATATGTTTAGTCCTTGAATGAAAGACTAAGTTCTTTGCAAGATGAATGGCACTCTATATGTCACTGTACATCCTACTATTCTCCTGTTTCTTACCCAATTCTTCCATGAACCTCTACAACCAAATCATCTCCTTACTAGCCTCTATAGCAGCAACATACTCTGCTTCCGTTGTTGAAAGTGCAACAACCTGTTGCAGTTTTGAAATCCAACTTACTGTTGTTCCACCTACAATGAACACATACGCTGTGGTGCTCCTCCTTCTGTCTTTATCACCAGCCATATCTGCATCAACATATCCCTGTAGAACAGTGTCTGAATTTCCAAAACATAATGCATGAGAAGTGGTACCTCTCAAATATGGTGCTCCTCCTTCTGTCTTTATCCCCAGCCATATCTGCATCAACATATCCCTGTAGAACAGTGTCTGAATTTCCAAAACATAATGCATGAGAAGTGGTACCTCTCAAATACCTGAGAATCCACTGTACTGCTTTCCAATGCTCTTTACCTAGATTATTCATATACCTACTCACAACTCCCACTGCATGTGCAATATCTGGTCTTGTGCACACCATGGCATACATCAAGCTCCCAACTGCTGATGAATAGGGAATCTTGGACATATAATCTATCTCTTCCTATGTCTCTAGACACATATGCTTGCTTAGTTTGAAATGGATTGCCAAAGGTGTGCTGACTGGTTTTGCATTCTGCATTCTAAACCTCTGCAACACCTTTTCTATGTACTCACCTTGAGACAATGTCAATTTGCGATTTTTCCTGTCTCTTGTTATTCTTATACCAAGGATTTGCTTTGCAGCACCCAAATCCTTCATCGCAAATGATTTAGCTAGTTTTCTTTTGAGCACATTTATATCCTGCATGTGAGACCCTGCAACAAGCATGTCATCCACATACAATAACAAGATAATATATCTTTAGTTATCTAGCCTCTTGAAATAAACACAGTGGTCAGAATGACATCTATCATAACCTTGTTCTGTCATAAACTTATCAAATTTTAAATACCACTTCCTTGGAGCTTGCTTCAGGCCATACAAGCTCTTCTTCAACCTGCAAACCAAATTCTCCTTCCCTTTGACCTCATACCCTTGTGGCTGCTGCATATAAATATCTTCCTCCAAATCCCTATGGAGAAAGGTCGTTTTTACATCTAATTGTTCAAGATGCAAATCTTCTACCACCACTAGACTTAAAATAGTTCTAATTGAAGTCATTTTAACAACAGGAGAAAATATTTCATCAAAGTCTATACCTTTCTTTTGTGCAAACCCCTTTACAACAAGTCTAGCCTTGTACCACTTCTTTCCTCCATCTTCTTCCTTCAACCTGTAAACCCATTTATTCTACAATACCCTTTTTCCTGCAGGCAACTTAACCAGATCCCAAGTCTGGTTTCTTACCAATGAGTCCATCTCCTCATCCATGCCTTGCTCCCACTTCTTTCTAGTTTCTACCTGCATTACTTCTTAAAAACATTCAGGCTCACTAGAATCAGTCATCAATAAATAATACAGTGAAGGAGAGAATCGTTCAGGGGGTCTACTTAACCTGGTAGACCTTCTTACAGTTGCAGGAGTTTCAGGTACCTGCTGCTGCTCTTGATTTTCTGGTGCTTTTGGAACTTCATTTTCTTTGATTTTATTAAGCACTGTGTACTCTGTGTTTTCCTTTTCTTCTTTCTTTCCCTGCAACTGATCTTTGTACATGACCTTTTCATTGAATACCACATCTCTACTCCTAATGATTTTCAATTTTTAAGATCCCATAAGCGATAACCAAGATCATCAACCCCGTATCCAATAAAGGTACATTTCTTGGATTTAGCTTCAAGCTTTGTTCTATCATCTTTATCAATATGGAAAAATTCTTCACAACCAAAAGTTGTCAGAAATGAGTATTTTACTTGTTTACCTGTCCATGCCTCCTATGGAATTCCACCATCCAAAGTGCTTGAAGGCCCTCTGTTTATTAAATAAACAGCAGTGTTTACATCATCAGCCCAAAACTGTAAGGGCAAACCTGCATGCAATCTCATACACCTTGCATGCTCCATGATCGTTCTGTTCATCCTTTCTGACACGCCATTTTCTTGGGGTGTTCCAGGGACTGTCTTCTCTCTGTGAATCCCATTGTGTGAACAGTAACTTTCAAACTCCTTGCTGCAGTACTCGCCTCCATTATCAGATCTGAGACATTTCAACCTTTTTCCTGTCTCATTCTCAGCCGAAGCTTTTCCTTTTCTTAAAAGTATCAAACACATCAGATTTTTGTCTAATGTAATAAACCCAAGTTTTTCTAGTTGCATCATCAATAAAAGTAACATAATAACGAGAGCCACCAAGAGATTGTACCTGAGTTGGTCCCCATACATCTGTAAGGACAAGCTCTAACTTTTCACTCTTCTTTTTTTTCCCAACCCTGAGAAATCTAACTCTCTTCTGTTTTCCATAAACATAGTTCTCACAAAATTCCAAACTTACCTGCTTCATATCTGGAAGCAGTTTCCTTGAGTGGAGAATCTACATCCCCTTCTCACTCATGTGGCCAAGCCTATGATGCCAAAACGCTGCACCTGTTTTTGTGGCAACTACAGAAATAGAATAATCAATGTTATGAGGACATAAATATAACGTACCTATCCTATATCCTTTTGCAATTACCATTGATCCTTTAGTAACCTTCCACCACGTTTCTCCAAACGTAGACAAACAGCCGCCATCTCCCAACTGCCCTGTTGAGATTAGATTTCTTTTCATAGCAGGAATGTGCCTTACATCCTTTAGCAACCAGTCATTTCCATTATTTAGTTTGATCCATACCTTACCCTTTCAAACAATTTTACATGGTTCATCATCCCCCAATAACACATGCCCAAAATCACCTTGAACATAATCATAAAAGAATTTCCTATGGGGTGTAGCATGACATGAAGCCCCTGAATCTACTACCCAGTAATCACTAGTATTATCTAATGCAAGAATCAAAGCATGTTGTAACACATCACCTGCTACATTAGCTTCCTGGGTAGTCTCTTGCTGCCTCTCACCTTTCTTCTTTGGTGCTCTGCAGTCTTTCTTTAGATGTCCTTTCTTACCACAGTTCCAGCATTCTAATTTTCAAATCTGGACTTGGATCTTCCCTTTTTAGACTTGTCGTGATTTCCTGGGCTCCTCCCTCTCTCGTTTTGTCTCCCTCTACTCTCCATGGTCAATGCATTACCTGATGTCTCACCTGTGCTTTTCCTTCGCATTTCCTCGCTAAGAATAACACTAACAACATCATCAAACTTAAGAGTGTTTGAACTAGGGACAGAGTTACTTACATCCATGACCAAGCTATTCTAGATTTCTGGGAATGAGCAAAATATTAGAAGAGCCCTAACCTCATCATCAAAATTTACTTTTACAGAACTTAACTGACTGGTAAGTGTATTAAACTCATTTAAATGGTTAGCAACAGATCCACTTTCCGACATCTTCATATTAAATAAACGCTTCATTAAAAATACCTTGTTAGAAGCCGAGGGTTTTTCGTAGAGCTTACTCAATGTGCTCATCACACCCTCTGTTGTTATTTCTTTCGAAATATTGAAGGCCACCGACGAAGCCAGGCACAGCCATATTGTTCCTAGTGCCTTTCTATCAAGAACCTCCCATTCTTCATCCTTCATAGCCACTGGCTATTTTTATTTTCCGCCCAACGACAGGTACAGATATTTCTGGTACAGATAGTCCTCCATTTGCATCTTCCATAACTGATAGTTTTGGCCATTAAATTTATCGACCCTAAACTTTCCTTCTTCCTCCATTGCTCCCACTCGAGCCAGGAACCCTTCTTTCCTACGAGTTTACAAACCAAATAGACCTTTTGGCTTTGATACCAATTGTTAGAAAACAGGACCGCAGAGCAATAACAAATATACAGTTAAATTTATAACAAGATGCAAAACAAATTAAAATAGTACAGAGAGACACAGATATAACGTGGTTCACCCAAACGATGGGCTACACCCACAAAGAAATTTTCAAGTCCTTTTATTGCAGTCCAGAAAGATCAAGGGATACACCCTGCAGCAAAACCGCTGCACTTCCTCTTCACGCTCTCACAGTCTCTCTTCCAGTACAATACAATTCCCACATCTAGTACGATTACAATGGAGCCTCCTCAAGCCTTATAAAGGCTTAATCACATGCAATACCATGGGACAATACCATGGGCTACAACAAACCATGTGCTAGACCTAACCACCTTTGACTCGATCTCAAGTCAAGGTTAACCCTAACAGTACTCTCCTTCCCTTTCTTCTTGGCTTCTTCTTCATAGCTAGAAGGTTTTGCATCAATGATTTCAATCAACATTGTTCCATAAATACATTGTGTCTGAGGCCTCTTGAAGTCTCTTCATACTATTCTTCATTTTTTATTATTTCTTGAACTGTCTCATCCTTCTTTTCTTGTAGCAAATTGTACGTGATCTTTCCTAAAAGTCAAATGCACCAGTTATATGGTTAGAATCATTTCATAAGGCATATTAACAATGGAAAATTCTTATGCATAAAGATATAATAATCCAAATATTTTAGCCAATACAACATTTATCCATATCTCATGGAAAATTTCTATATGCCTTCCATCTCTACCAAGACATCATTGAGATTGTGCACTAATCCAATATGTCAGCAAGGAGGTTTCATTCTAGATAAGTAGCAATGGAGAGTTGTACAGCACCATCACATACATATCAGCAGTATGTATAACACCATCACATACATATTAGTAGTATATTATCGTTAATGCAAACATTATATCATGCATAATACATCAACTGAATATAAACAAATGCATAACAAAACAATATCATGAAATGACAATTGAATACTTATCTTTATTTGTTTCATGGGTAGACTCCTTTTAGCTTCATCATCTTCTTCATTCATAACAACATCATTTATTATCCAAATGCTTAAGATGGATAAGAGTTTCTTCAAGAATTGAGTTCTTCATATTCCTCATCGCTTGAGGGATCTTCTTTGAATCATGAGCGCTTGATCTTCAGTTGCCCCCATCTTCTCTTCTCTTATTATGGGTCGAGCTTCATCTTTTGTGTGCTCTTCCTAGAGTCCGCTGAAAGTAATCACTTCCTTCTAGCACACATTCCTCAAATGAATGAATCCCATGATCCTGGGAGCCCATTCAAGGTGGTTATCACAAATTCTACATTCTCCACTTCTTCTATTGCTTCATGTTGTTCTTTGATTTGAGAGACCCTTGTAAAGTATGACTGTATGGTATCTGCATTCTCGATCTTCACATTCTTCAACTGGTTTCTCAAAGTCATCTTCTGATTTATGTTCTTCCCTTCAAATAGATTGGTTAAGGAATTAAACATCTCTTTAAGTGTCTTTAGGGAATACACTTGTGGTATAAGGTGATCCTTAATTGAATCAGCAATGATTTTCTTGGCCTTGACCAAGTTCTTCTTGTGTAAGGATTTTAGCCTCACCTCCCTCCGGAACTAGAACCTCTCCACTTATCTAGGTTTCTAATTCATTTTCTTCAAGAACCAGTGAAATCCTATACTTCCATGCTTGGAATTCGACAACTTCACCAAGATGGTGTGATTAGTCATCTTGAAATGAGAACCTCAACTGTAAATAGAAAAAGATTAGATCTTACTGATTTGAGGTATCCGTCCTGGTTGCAGAGCTGGCCGATCTAGGGTTTGTTAGATAAAATATAATTTTCAAAACTTGGAATATTTCAGGTATGATTGGATATAAATATGGGCCTCTTCAAGGTGAGCTATCCAATGTACTCTTTTTCTAAAAACAATGGAGGGAATCTCTCGGAACAGGAAGCCCTAGTTTTCCAAATTTCTCTCTAGAAATGCCTGATATTGTTTCTGTGGTATCTCCAAAAGTGCTACTCCTATGTGTCTAAAATTTCGTATTGAAGTAGCCTCATCTGTATTGTTTCTAACATCATAGTTTTGAGTGGAATTGGTTTCAAAAATTGGTACTTATGAGAGTGTTCCCAAGGTGACGTATTTTAGGACGGTTCAGTATAGCGAACTTGTACGGACTTCCACGTGTCCATGTTTCATCATCAGGGTATGAAACTTTTAGCATAGAAATAAAATTATGTTCCCTATCTAGAACATCTTGATAACTTTCATTTGGACCTTCATAGACCAATATATAGCAATTCTCCCTATATGTCCCGTTTAGGGATGAATCCCGGAAGGGGATAGAACCCTGATTTGGAGGAGTCATATCTCCCTGAATACAGTGAATATAAGGCTAAAATTTTCACACAAGGCACACCATGACTGTATCTTTGGCCTATGAGAATTTTGGCCCTTGATACTTCTTCAATCCCGAGATATAGTGAATGTACAAAAACTACCAGTTTTAGTATTTTAGGATTTTTCAGCCCCGGGGTCAAACTAGGGTTTGACTTTCCTGGAGTTTTACTCAACCAAAAACTTATACCTTTGTCTCTAAAATTTGATTTTGATGAGGAGAGAAATCCTATGCTGGTCTCACTCAAAAATTCCTCTTCTGCAAAAATCCCTAATCTCCCGCAGCAAAAATTGAAAATGCCCAGAAACAAATTCTGCTTTGACAGAAAGATGCGCCCTTCAATGGAGAGTTAGCCTAGACTCCTTTTGATGATGGATTGTGGAGAGAGACCCAAAAATTAAGAATCCCTAGATTCTGCAGCTTCAAAGTGTCTTATTCTCAGGTTATCTCTGATACCATGTTATATTTTTATCATTTAAGCAATATGCTCTAGGATCTTATCTAAGAGAATAACATGCACAACAATAATCACAAGAAACAAGAGAAACAAATAGTTTTCCTCGGGGAAACCATCAATGAGAAAACCCTACAACTTCCTCAGAGATAGAATGAGCACCAGTGGCAAAAGTAAAACCCCAAAAAATAAAGATGATCTTCGACAACTGATCTCTTTCACTTGTGCCAACAATTCCTCTCTCACGTGTGCCAGTAATTCCTTTCTCACTCATGCACCCCAGTTGAGTGAGTGTATGTATCAAATAGAGAGGCTCACTTTCTATTTATACTAGTTTCCAACTTGACAATTACTTACCAGGGATGACTTCTCTATGAGAGTCTAATAACCCTAGTGCCCCTCAACTATGGGGACTTTTCTCCTCTGATCAACAAGGAGGGTTAACCTCAACTCAATTGTGGCGACTATTCCCTGACTTACAACTAAGGTTAACCTCATCGACTTTTCAGGACTTTAATATATTAATGAATCTCTTGATAGTAACATCTGGGTATAATGAAATAGAATATATAAAATATACAAGTGAATGCATTCCGAAGTTATAAATACATAAACATAAGTGTTAGCACTCGAATTAAGCCAAAGGTTATAGAAGGCTTGCTTCCAGGTAATAGAAAAACCACTTTCGAAGAGAGAACTCGCCTTTTACTCTTCTGAGAGGGATCTCTCACCAAATGTTAACAATGCCAAATATATATACAAGTGAAACTATAAATTGTTTGTAAAATTGGTTCAAACAAAACACAAAACCATTGGGTGATGGAGTCAAGATATACAACAAAAATAAATAGAACTTATGCAAGCGATTCCAACATAGGGGTAAGGTAGCCACTCGATCACAGTCGATTCATAATTGTATGGTGGAAAGGAAGAACATGAACAGACCATTGAGAAAATGAATTATGTATTAACTTTGGAAGAAAACTTTGGTGAATACCTAAAACAACAAAAAGAGCATAGCAAGTATGAATTCTGAACTGTTATACACTAAGTTTCAAATATGAAAGAAAACAAAATGGGAAAGATAAACTGGAATAACATTCACATAAGAAAAGAAGCAACAGACTATAAGTGCAAATGACACATGAATCCTTGTATGAAAACGCCGACCTCGTCTTTGCAATTATATTAAAAATCTCTTGAAAAACATACATAGCAAAAATTACATTCATTTCAACCCTTTCTCCTTCTTCAGGAGGTATATTTATAGCATTGAGATTTTCCCATATCGACCATCTGGGAATCAAAATTTGTTACAACAAAAGGACATCCTCTAACCAACTCCTAGGTGGCACATCAGCTGTGGTTTGCATAAAAACGACTTAACAATGAAATGTGGAATGCATAAGGGAATAAGCACAAGAGTTCCTTATATTTCCATCTAGCAAGTGCCAACTGTAGATTTTACTCTTCGCGATCTAAACTGCATATATGTGGGGCTCTTTATGGCATGCTTTTCCTTACTTCACGCACGTGCAACTCAACCATCGATCAAGATCGACTTCCTTCACAACCATTGATTCAAGCTGACCCCACCATTCTTCGTGAAGTGAGGTTCTGTTTCCCCCCTTGTTACTCCAGATTGCGAAGTGAACTATAACCTCCGATCTCCCTCTGTTCTCATATGCATCGTCGATCAAAACGGCCTGTACTTCTTTTCGCAATCTGAAATTGCTGCTTTCGTCCTTGTTAATTTGGGATGTGAAATCGCTTTCAACTGTAGATCTTTTTGGGTCCCATTCTCGACTGTCATATGCATCCATGTTTTAAACTACTTCGCAATCTGAAAAAATGGTTTTGGTCTGGCATGTTCAACGCGCAAAATGGTTTGAAGCCATTGATCTACCATCTGATCAACCTTAGCCTTCGATCATGATCTACCTTTAGCACCTTCAGCGCGCCGAACATTTTCTTCTTAGCCCTGCTTCTCCAATCCATGGACTATTTTGTTGTTTTTGGAATTCATCACCGAAGCTTATTTCAAAGGCTGGGTGCTATCTTGTGTGTTCCTTCAGCCCTTTCTGTGAATACTACGCTACCGTCCCAACACTTATCGATGAGGATGAAGTACGCGAGTATCTCTTATGACCAAAATTTAACAGAGTGTTAACAACCAGCTCCACGAGGGATGCTATCCTCCCAGTGAGGTAGCAAAGAACACCTAGACTAGTCACCTCATCCATTGAAAACCTCCTATTATTTTACTGCCTGAAAGAAAAAAAACTTTGAAAGAATGGTTACCTCTTTTGATCTTAGGGCCTTCTCCACGGGCTTCAAATATTCTGATTCACTATCCGTACTGATTAAAACATAAGACATATTTACACTATGATACATGGACCTTAGTTCCTTTATTCCAAGTAATGCTTCAGGGACCTCCCATTCACCGTGCCTCCCTCATACTGCGAAGCATCTGGATATTGTAAAATGAAGGCATTGTTCCCTCTATGCACCGCAATAAGATATGGGCCTACCCATAAGTGGTCAAATTTTCTGTGCTTCCCTTTGTCTTCGTGACATGCATCCAATTTTAGCACCAAGTCATTGAACTGAAAAAAATCTTCTTTTATTCTTTTGCTGAAGGTATTCTTCATCTTTTCTTGGTGTATATGGACTTTATCATAAGCCTTGTCCCTTACCTCATTAAGCTCAATGATCTGGTTGATCCTTCTTTGAATGGGATTAGGCTCATCCAAAGGATCCCGTAATAACTTCATGACTGGAATGCCCAAAGAGGCAGGGAAAATTACCTCGGCTCCATATACTAACTGGAACGACGATATGCCGATGGCCCTTTTGGTACTGATTCTATCGGCCCACAAGGCATATTTAAATTTAGTGTTCCAAGCCTTCTTATTACCCTCCAACAGTTTCTTAATAATCCTCACAATGATTTTATTGGAAGATTCAGGCAGCCCATTCCCCTGTGGGAGATAGGCTGTAGAATGATTCAGGATTATATGGTACTTATGTCAAAATTTTATCATCTTCATGTACTTAAATGCAGGTGCGTTGTCTATCATAATCCGTTTCAGGAAGCCGAACCTTGCCAAAATATTAGTTTCTAAGAAATCCATTATCACTTCTTCTGTAGCCCTCCTAGAGGGTATGGCCTCGATCCACTTGGTGAAGTAATCAGTGGCAGTCAGAATCCACTTATTCTTCTCATAGGATTTCGGATTTATCTCTCCAATGAAATATAACCCCCATTGCTGGAAAGGATCTTCCACAGATATAGGGTTGATGGGAAGAGACACCACCTTCCTTTTCCCTTCAAAAATTTGACACTAGTGGCATTTAGTCATTTCCTTATAGACATCTGAGAACAACGTGGGCCAATAAAGTCTTGCTCTTAGAATTTTGTTCGCAATAACTTTCCAGGAATGGTGTCCTCCACAATCTCCTTCATGAAATTCCTTTTCCATACGTTGAGCTTCGTCCTCCAGAAGACAATTTAGCAGTATCCCCCTCGGGGTCTTTCCAGTAAATATATTGTTCTTTGATGCAAAATTTCGTAGCTTTCGGTTTTATGGATCTATCCTGGGTTTTGCTTAGCCCGGTAGGGGGTTGTAAATTCTACAATACAAAAACAATGTCAGCATACTAAGGAGACGTAAAGAATTCAGGCTTCACTTGCACCTCCGCTTCTTCTTGACCAGACTGACAAGCAAGAAAATTTAGCTACAGAGAGTCACAATGGGAATCTGTCATCATATTATTCAATCCTTGCCCTTTGATCAACTTTGTGGGATTTATTTCTATGTCATATTCCAGGAGCACTGCAACCCATTTAGCTCTCTTTCCTTTCGGGTGAGGCTGTGTAAGTATGCTTTTCACTACACTGAAAGGTACATAGTAAATTATGTGGGAATGGAGGAGGTAGATTATGAAATCTTTCAAGGCTTTAACCAAGGCGTAGGCTTGTTTCTCCATCTCTCAATATCTTAATGAAGAACGCTATAGGCTGTTCTTCACCTTGATCATTCTTTTGTAACAACACTACGGCTACAATTTGTTCTGAAGCATAAGAGAATACTAAGAAATCCTTCTCAAAATCCGGGCTGATTAGAACAGGAGATTCTAAAATGGCATGTTTTATATCTTTGAAAGCTTTCTTGGCTCCTACCATCCACTTAATTTCATGATCTTTCCTTAGCATGTAAGTAATGTCCATCAGGATTTCAATGAAGCTAGGGATGAATCTTCTCAAGAAGTTGACTTGACCGATGAAATATTGTATTTCTTTCTTGCTCCTTGGTTCTTCTACCCTCAAGATGCCCTTTACCTTGTCTGGATCGATCCTGATCCCTTCCTTTGAAATGATGTGCCCCAACAACTTTCCTTCTTCTAGAGCGAAGTTCAACTTTCTAGGGTTCAACAAGATGCCGTACTTCCTGCATTTAATGAAAACTATTTCCAAGTGCCTGAAGTGATCTTTATCCCACCTAGATTATACGGTAATGTCGTCCATGTATACCACCACAAACTTTTCTTTCTCTTTTGCAAAAGCGATATCCATGGCACGTTGGAAAGTCGCTCTAGCATTCATCAACCCAAACGGCATATTTGCCTACATCAATGTACCCCACAGTGTGGTGAAAGCAGTTTTTTATTGTTCTTCAGGCAATACCTTAACCTGATTGTAACTGAAAAATCCATCCATAGTGGATATGCTTTCTGAGTCTACCACCCTCTGCAGGATCTGGTCCATCTTTGGAAATGGGTAGTTATCTTTCAAAGAAACTTTATTTAAATTCTTGAAATCCACGCATAGCCTTATCTCCCCATTCTTTTTCCAAACAGGAACCAAATTGGCTACCCATTTTGAAAACCTCATAGTTACTATTATCTTTGCATTAGACAACCTTTTTACTTCTTTTTCAATAATGGGAAGTAACTTCGGATTAATCCTCCTGAGTTTTTTCCTGAATGGTTTTTCTCCAGGTTTAATTGGAATAGTATGATGTATGATGGAAGTGTCATATTCTTTGATATCTTCATAACTATACTCAAACACATCCATGTACTTTTTCATTAGGTTCACATACCCTTCTTTTTCTTTAGTGGGTAATTTCTTGGACAATTTTATAATTTTTGGGTCACCTTCAGTGCCGATATCCACATCTTCGATGGCATCCGTGGCTAGCTCAACCTTTGGATCCTTGGCTACACCATTTTGGTAAAAAAGAGATTCTAAAGGGATCAGGACCTAGCAATATGATTGCTTTTCAATTGGAGTATATCCCTGCCTCCCAAGGAGTCCTTCATTTTTCTCGTCCCAATGGCTTCTTCTCCTTCCTTTTCAATGTCTAGGATGTTTTCGGGGTCAGTGCCATCTTCATCAATGTGAGTGTTCACAAAATCACCAGACATGTCTAGAAATATTTTGATTTGCATATCATCTTCGAATACTTTCCAATATTTAGTGTTATCTGGTATGGAAGGCCTATTTACAATCTCCACTTTGTACTTATTTTTCCCCACCATGGGAGCTTCAAATTTTCCAGCTGTGGTCACCAGAGAGTCTGCCACTGCATTCTCACCTCTAGGAATCAATTGGACTGTATGTTAAGTGAAGAAATTTCCTAACATATCCCACACCTCCTTCCGGTAGGCCCTTATTCTCGGATGTCTAGTCTGATAGCTATCATTCACTTGATTTACTACAAGCTCCGAATCTCCAAAAATTTTGACCCTCCTTGCTCCTAAATCGTTTAGTGCATGTAGGCCCAGTAACAAGGCTTCATACTCTGCTACATTGTTAGAGCATTCAAAGACCAACTTATAAGAGTAGGTTTTGGTATCTTTAGTGGGGGATATTATATACACACCTGCGCCAGCACCCGCTTTAGCCACTGAGCCGTCGAAATACATCTTCCATGGTCCTTCATCCTTTTGCTTCCTTTCCAAAGATTCTAGCTCGCTGACCTCTTTTTTCTTTTTTTGTGGCACAATGATTTCTTAGTTGCAAGGGGATATATCATTGAAGAAAATAGATGACCCCATGTCCGTGTTGACGACATAAACATGATGGATGTTGGGTTGAGCCTGATTGCTCATGACGTAAGGAAACCTCTTCTCACTGTATAACCTTTTGTTTTCGTTTCGAACAGGAATTGTCGCATAGGTCATGTCCATTTGCAAGCTACCTTTCAGATTTGAAGTCCAAGACCTTGACAGCAAAATACCAAACTTGGGAGGAATGTCGGCCACGACGACGTCCATGACCACAATTTTAGATGGCAACTTATTTAAAGATACCACCATGCCTTTCATTAATCCAAGACATTTTACCCTTTTAGAATCAAAGGAATACAGAACTTTATAAGGTCTTGTAATCTCCAATCCCATGCTTTCTACCACTCCCTTTGGCATCAGATTGTGTGAGGCTCTTGAATCCAGCATGGCATTGTGTAACACCATATCATGTATATTCAGGCTCATGTAAAAGGGGGTACGTCCTCGTCGTCGCTGTCCATGCTGTCAATCTTAGATCCCAGAATAATAGTAGGTTTGTCTTCAGTTAGATCTAATATATATGGGTCAGCTTCTCCTTGATTTGCAATCATCTTCGTTATGGTGTCCCTGTACTCCTATTTCCTCAATAATTCACTGAAAGGAATCGAGACCTTTAGCTTAGCCAACTCATTTTGGAGATTAAACATGGGAGGGGTTTTGCCTAGTTCGACAGGTGCCACTGGCTCCAAGACTCTCACATCACTGTTCTCTTTTTCCACTTCTGGAGGTGTCATCGGCCCCTTTTGTTTTTCCTCTCCTTTTCCTAGGCCGGTCTGGGTTTAATCTTCCTTCAGGTATAGAAACTTTTCCAGTAGAGTCACCACCTTTCTTATGCACATCAACATCTCTGTTTATTAACTTGATCTTCCTGATATCATCTATAGCATGCATATACCCTTTATGGTATTGCCCCAATTCCCCTATCAGGATCTTATCATCCACCTCAACGAACATATCATGTTCCTCTTCAGTCAAGTAGATCTCAGAGTCCAAATCGCCAAAATGATGGATATGATCTTCGGCGGAATCAGCTTCATCCTCGGAAGCCACATAGTTTTCACGAAAAGGAGGCCTAATCGACTGCTCTTCTTGGTTTCATGGATTCCTCACATCCCTTGGTCTATTGGGTTGGAGTGGGGGAGAAACTTTCCTCCTAAAATTAGGATTCCTTATCTAAGGTTCATTCTGTTCCCGGTTCACTGGCTTGGCCTCCACCGTTATCCTGTCCGCCAATTTTTCCATAGTTTTTAGCATCATCTCAAATTTCATATCACTAGATGAAGAGGTGTAGGTAGATGGGTGTGTCTCTTCTCTACCTTTTCTTCTGTTGATCTCTGGCCTTGATTTAATTTTTTCACATGCCATCATATTGGCTTCCACTTCTAGGGCATCAGTGAACATGGTTGGGAGGGTGTTTGACTTCCTTTCTCTTAATAACAAAGCAAAATCATTGTCAAAGGCATCAGTGTAATGAAGTTTAGCTGCCCCTGGTGAAGTTTGATATCGGTAGGTATCGAGTTGTAGATCCACATGAATCTGCTGGAAAACTCATGGACTGATTCAAAACCTCATTTCTTGAGACTGTTGTATTGAGACAAGACCTGTAATGGGATTTGTTTATCATCCCAACTTTCTATAAATATGGTTTGAAAACTAGCGAAGCTGCGGATAGACCTAGGTGGAAAATCTTTGTACCATTTCTTGGCTTCCCCAGACAAACTCTGGGAGAACAACTGCATTTTGACATCTTCATCATCCACCTCTTCCAGGTCAATGAAGTGATCGAACTTATCCACATGGTACCTTGTTGAGACATTTCCCTCCCCATCATAGAGTGCGATTCTTTGGGCATAATTCATGGGGAGGTCATGTAGAACCAAAGGTAGGGCTAACGGGGCAAATCTAGTAGCAGTCGTTGGGGTAGGTTGACTAGGAACAGACATGGGGTTAGGCAATTGGGTTTTTCAAAAGATAAAGGCTATTTATAGGTTCAGCCACAAAGAATCAAGCATATAGGACTGCAATGTATTAGGGCTTACCCCGGCTTTCCTCAAGTTGGATTCAGATTTAAATTTGGTTAGTAGTCTTTCAGCCCTAACCGCCCATTTGGGTACCATTATGCCATACAAATATTGAGATGATGAAGTACCCAACAATGTAAAATCCAATTTTTCTTTGTTTCTATTTCTAAGTATTCTTTCTCGATTATCCACACTTAGTAAAGTTTCAATATCAAGGTTACCTCTCATGCAGATATTTCTGGAAACAAGAATAACTAGTGCGATACTGCTCAAAATAGGTGTGGAGTTGTCAGGTCTCTTTCTTTCTGATCACCGGTCTCCTCAGTGGAGTCACCTTCTAGAATCTTTCAATGGAGTCGCCAGGGAAAATGATACAACCTTATTCACAAGTAAGAATATCTGTTTGCCCACAGAAACTCTTTATCCTTTGAATCTTTGTCGTTCTTCCTAGGGATGATCTTCATTCTTGTCCCTCGCAACAGTGCCAGTTTGTTAGCATTGGAATTAATCCAAAGGTTGCGGAAGGCTCACTCCCAGGTAACAACAAAACCACTTTCGAAGAGAGAATTGGCCTTATACTCTTCCGAGAGGGATATCTCACCAAATGTTAATAATGCCAGATATATATACAAGTGAAACTATAAATTGTTTGTAAAGTTGGTTGAAACAAAACACAGAACCATTGGGCGATGGAGTCAAGATATACGACAAAAATAAACAAAACTTATGCAAGTGATTTCAACACAAGGGCAAGGTAGCCACTCGATCTCAGTCGATTCATAATTATCTAGTGGAAAGGAAGAACATGAACAGACCATCAACACAGAGCATTGAGAAAATGAATTATGTATTAACTTTGGAAGAAAACTTTGGTGAATACCTAAGACAACAGACGGAGCATAGCAAGTATGAATTCTGAACTATTATACACTAAGTTTTAGGTATGAAAGAAAACAAAATGGAAAAGATAAACTAGAATAACATTCACATAAGAAAAGAAGCAGCAAACTATAAGTGCAAATGACACATGAATCACTGTATGAAAACGCCGACCTCAGCTCTGCAATTATATTAAAATTCTCTTGAAAAACATACACAACAAAAATTACATTCGTTTCAATCCTTTCTCCTTCTTAAGGAGGTATATTTATGGCATTGGGATTTTCCTAGACTGACCATTCGGGAATCAAAATTTGTTACAACAGAAGGACATCCTCTTACCAACTCTTAGGTGGCACATCGGTTGCGGTTTCAATAAAAATGGCTTAACAATGAAATGTGGAATGCAAGAGGGAATAAGCACTAGAGTTCCTTATATTTCCATATGGCGGGTGCCAACTGTAGATTTTACTCTTCACGATCTAAACCACAGATATGTGGGGCTCTTTATGCCATGCTTTTCCTTACTTCACACGTGTGCAGCTCAACCGTCGATCAAGACTAACTTCCTTCACAACTGTCGATTCGAGTGGACCCCACCATTCTTCGCGAAGTGAGGTTCTGTTTCCCCCCATGTTACTCCAGATTGCGAAATGAACTATAACCGCCGATATCCCTCCATTCTCATATGCACCATCGATCAAAACAACCCGTACCACTTTTCGCAATCCGAAATTGCTTCTTTCGTCCTTGCTAATTTGGGATGAGAAATCGCTTTTAGCCGTAGATCTTCTTGGGTCCCATTCTCGACCATCAGATGCATCCTAATTTTAAGCTACTTCACAATTTGAAAAAATGGTTTTGGTCGAGCATGTTCACCACGTGAAATGGTTGATGCCATTGATCTACCATCTGATCAACCTCATCCTTCGATCATGATCTACCTTTAGCGCCTTCAGCACACCCAACATTTTCTTCTTAGCCCTGCTTCTCCGATCCATGGACTGTTTTGTTGTTTTTGGCATTCATCACCGAAGCTTATTTCAAAGGTTGGGTGCTATCTTGTGTGTTCCTTCAGCCCCTTCTGCGAATACTACGCTACCGTCCCAACACTTATCGACAAGGCTGAAGTACCCAAGTATCTCCTATGACCAAAATTTATTAGAGTGTTAAAAATAAGTATGGGAAAATGTGAGAACTTATAAGCCTTGGAGGCATGGTTTAAAACACAAATATCTATCGGCTTCCCAGTAGCGATATATAAGATCTCAATTGCATCATCTCCAAAGATAAATCTCTTTGGTGAACTAGTGTGTGTCATTTGGTAAACATATAACAAATTTGCTGCTAAGGAGGGCACATATAGGACATATTTGAACACTCGACGTTCTAATTTTGTTTGTAACGTTCCCTTCATCTTGGATTTGATTATCATATCCCATGTGAATACTTATACCATCAGTTAGATTTAATGAATAAAATTACTATTTGGAGGAAACGATGTAGTTGTAGGATCTTGAATCAATGAGGAAGGTTTGATATTTTGAAAATCCATCCTTCAGTGCATGGAATCTCTCATGATCATCATTCTTGATTTTAGGATCAGCCTTCCTTGCACCTTCTAGAAGGGAAATATGGTGTTGTTCAAGAAGTCGAGCCATTTGATCTATAGTTTTCTTCATATAATATTTCTTTGAATGGTTTACTTTCTCACAATAGGAACACTTGGTATTTTCAAACCTCTTATTCCTGTCCTTATTGGAACCTGAGGATCCATATGATGGATCAAACTCCTTCGTTTGTTGAAATTCACTATATCTCTTATCCTGCCCTTTTTTCTTCCCTTTTGCTTGTGCATTCTTGGTCTCCCCAGCTAGAGGAGTTTGATTCTTGGAGGTTTTTAGGACTCCCATATGAATTAACTTAGCTTGTTATTGAATGAGGGATTTAGTGAATGCATCAAATGAGGGAATCCACTAGTTTTGAGTTGTTAGTCTCCTAGAGTGGAAGGTGGAAACAAATACTAAAAACTCAGAGCCAAGATTGATCAAAATGGAGAGCACCATATGTTCATCCTTCTTATAAATTAGACACTGCTTGCACTGCATGACCAAAAAATTGAATTTGGAGAATAATTGTTGGATGGTTTCGAAAGTGCTAGATTGAATCGAAATCAACTCATTCTACAAAATGTGGCCTCTCATCTCATCCTTTTTGACAAACAGTCATTTGATATTCTTCCATATGTCCCTCGGTGTTTTTAATCGATAAACGTGGAAGAGAAACTCCCTAGAGATATGAATACACATGAAACCAAAGGTGTCATCCAGTTTGTTCAGGTACTTTGATTTCTCTAAAGGTTGCTAGGGTTCAACCTCCTTTCCCATTGTGACCCTATACATACCTTTGTTGCGCAACAAAATTTGCATATCTCCTCTCCATTCTAGGAAGTTGAAGGGTGTGAGGATCCTTGGTGTCAAGGATGTTGAATTCTCCATTTTGCATATTTAGGAGCATCACAATTCTTATAAATTCTTCAAATAGGCTGCATAAAACTTTCAATTCAAAGGTAAACCAGATCTTTAGAGCTCTGATACCATTTAAAATTAGCAACTCCATAGGATCATTAGGATGGATTGAATCTCACAGTAAAAGAAATATGAACCAGAAAGAAATTTAGTGTTAGAATTGTCCAACAATCATTGTGAAATTATTCAGACAAGTTGCAAAAATTTGACAACATAAACATAATTGAATAATCATTAATATGTATGAAATAAATTCATGATACAATAGAGATAATTGAATCCTCTGGGAGTTCTTCAAATACCATGACTTGGATTGACTCCAAAACTCATTAACTATGCAATAATCACCACTAAATAATCAATGTGTAACTCTGGATAATTGAAACGCCTCACAATCAGTTAATTGAACAAGGTAGGTGAGAAAAAGCACCCATCTCCTTAAATCATGAAAATGGGCACTAGAATAACTGAAGCTAAACTAAATGTTTCTCATCGGAGCATAACTCAACACAAACTAGGGTGAACTAATAGTGGGAATCCCATGACTCAATGTGATATCTTAAAATACAGGAATTGGTCTCTAGAGCTCCTAAACTCATGCATGTGGGCTTATGATCATGTGGTTGGTGGGACCCATATAACTTATCCATGGAACTAATGAAGTGGCAACATATTCCTAAGCTAGGAAACTGACATTTAGGCTATGGTGGACAAGAGAGCATTACGATAATCCTAACATGAGTTGCATTGGGAAAATGCTAAACTAATATACTTCATTATGTAAAAGGGACATATAATTATGGGATCCACTATGCTACTACTTACAAATTTGACTTGGTTGGATACACAGATTTTGATTGGGATGGTGATGGAACATACTGTAATTCCACCTCTTGTTACTTCTTTAGTTTGGGATCAAGTTCTATTTGTTGGTAAAGTAAGAAACAAGCCACTGTTTTACTATATACAATGGGAATAAAGTACAAAGGATAAGTAAATGTTGGAACACTTGCAATTTAGTTATAGCATATTCTCATTGAATTTGGAATAGAGTTTCACAAACCTACCATCATCTTTTGTGTCAATTAGGGATCCATTCAAATTTCAAGAAATATTTTTCAGTGCCAACGGACCAAGCACATTGATATCCATATGCAATATATCAGAGTGTTGATCCATGATAGGCTCATAGATATAAAATTATTTTTGTTCCTATAAGAAGATTGGAGACATTTATACCAAGTATTTTACAAGGAAGTTATTCATCTAGCTAAGAGCT